>VZSV01000027.1:5511003-5541382 GCA_013398735.1 Nothocercus julius | reverse complement strand
TTGAATTGTGCTCAATAATAAGGCCTGTTTGAGCTCTTGTCACTCCTTGCGTAAGAGAGATGCAAAGTTAGGCCCTGTGAGTGGTAATTCCTATTGCTGACTTTCCAGTTGCTGAGGGGATTTTGTGGACCTACGCTGGGAAGATGATTCCTTCTGATAGAAGTTCAGGATACTGGAGGAATTAGAAAAGAAGGTCTAATTAGTACCCTGGGCCAAATAGGTGTAAAGTGCAAGGAAGAGCTATTAGGCAGGTAATAAATTCTTGATAGGAAAGGAAGAAGGGGACGAGCCACCAGATGTGTAGTTTTGGCTACAATGTACTAAACTTCCCATTGTTCAGTGCTGGGAGCATTTCCGTCTCTTCTGAGCTGTTTCTGGCTGTTGCCAAGTGAAGAAGCACCAAAGAGAACTGAACTGTTAAAATCAAACGTGTTTCAAATACCAGCTCCGCGTTGCTTGGGGCCCCAGGTATTCCCCCCCAGAAGCTCTCCTCCTCGCATGAATATGGAAGCACAGCTGTGCATGTGGAGGTCCTCAGAAAGAAACAAAAAGCCTTCCCCTCCTACATCTGGAACTGTTCAGGAAAGGAGGAGCGGAGCTACAGAGGTCTGCCCCGAGGGAGAGTTTAATTCAATTTGCTGTAATTGAAGCTGCACCAGCAAACTGGAGAATGTTTCCAGCTCTCCTGGTCGCGGAGAAATCCCACAGCATGTGCTGGTTGTGCAAGCTATTGTATTCTACGTACTCCTTACTCTAAGTATAGGGAAATATAACACATAGTTTAACAATATGTTTTCCTTGGTGGAAAATCTGGTTTCAAGGGTTCTGGTCCCTCCTGGCCGCTGCACTGGTATGGCTTGTCATTCTCTCAGTTGCTTGTGGATCTGGACTCAGGACCAGTTCAGTGGAAAGATCTAGGTTCAAAATCTTTCCAGAAAGAGGACGTAAGGGAGGCTTTTGGGGGGGTTATTTATTTATTTATTTAATGCTATTTTTTATTTATTTATTGGCATGGAAGGAGGTGTGTGTGCTACCATACCTAAACCCTGACAAATAGTGTGGCAGGCTAAAAACTCCCTCTCTCCAATCCTGTCTAGTCTAATAATCTAATCTGCCTGTTTCAATATTATACTTTGTCTGTCATACGATGCCTGAATATTTTATTGTGTCAGTTTAGCCTCTTGTTTTCTAATGCAGTTGAAGAATGACAGTAGCTGTATAAGTGTATACAAATTAAATCTTTTGTGGGATAACAGTACCTCGTGTCTAGTTAAACCACATGCTAAGAAGGAATAAAATGAATGGCTTAAATGTGCCAGGAGATTCACATTTAAAATAATATTGATTTCAGTATTTAGTTACTAAATATGCTGGTGCTGGAACAAGCTCCTTGTTGCACCAGTAGCTTATGTAAAAATCCAGAGGGATGGGAAGGATTGTAAAAATGTTCTGTTCTGAACAGTGTGTTTAACAGAGGTCTCCTTCCAGCTCCAGGAGTTAAAAGGAGTGGAGGCAGAATCCAACGGGTTGAGCGGCCGTTAAAGGTTGGGTTAACGGGCACATCTCCAATTGCTGCTGCTCCCTAATCTGGCCTAACTGGTGGTTTGGGCTGTGCTGTTTGCCACTTTTCTGTTAAGACAATAAGCAGATATGGAGTTGCCTTGCTCTTCTGTTGTACCGAACTGCCAAACAGTTTAGCACCGAGGGCTTAGCAGGATGTGGGGCACCAGGAGCACTTATTTTGCTGGTCCACTTCTAATGTACTGTTATTATAAAGAATTGTTGGTCAGGAACTTCAGGAAATCTGATCACTTTAGCAAAGTGATATTAGTTAAAAAAGAAAAAAAAAAAGTATTTTAGCACCACCTTTGCTACCACTGAATACGTTGCGCTACTGCCTTTTGGACGGTGTGTCTGGGAGTTGGCGTAGGCGGTGAGCTGAAGGGCGCTTTGATCCTCATGCACAGGGCAGTGTAGCTGGAGGGGAGAGCTTGACACCCACGGCCTGGGCTCTCCCGGGGTCCGAAACTCCCCTTTCAAAATTGATGCTTTGGGCTATTGCTGTTGGTCTTTTCTCCTATTTCTTTATCTTTTTTTCTTCCCTTTTTCACTAAGTCATGAATAATAAGGAGGGCAGTGTGAACTCTTACATTCTTTTGCTCTTTTTGAGAATAAATGGGAGAGGTATCATTGCACACAAGTAGTTCTTTGCATTGTTTGAACGCATCATAATCGCAAAAGGCTGCTTGTAGATTACACTATTACCTTCTTTGCTTGCATAAAATTGCAAATTTGGGGCATCCTTTTGGTTTTGAGACAGTACAAAAACTAGTGGTTTATCTGATAATTTGCAGGTCATTTCCTAGTTTGTGGTATATTGACAGAATTTAAATGGCCCTATCCTAAAAGGATTGAATTCAGGGTCTGCATATCACATTTTTTTCTTCAGTTGCTTAGAGCTCTGAGACTTAATGAAACTTAAATTCATTATGCAGAATGACATGATGATAACTGACAGGTAAATTATTTTGTGTTATTCAAGATAATCCAGTAAAATTGGCCCCTAATGTTTCTGGTCAATTGTTAAATCTGAAAGGAGCCTTTTATGAAGGAGCATTTCACTTGTGAAATTTTTTTTGGGGGGAGAAAAAAACACCACATTCAAGCACTGGAGGAAAAAAAATGTTTTTACTCTCCTCAGAGCAAGTAGTGTTGGAGCTGGATGAAAGAAATTGTTTGGACCTCGCATCCTTACTTTTCGGTTTGGTTGCCGAGTATTAAAACTTGAGAAAGTCAGGGACTAAGGAGGTCACAGCAAGCGGCGTGGCGGCGCCCGGCTGGTTTGCAGGATGGGCCGCGAGGTCCCCGTGAAGCAGCAGGCAGCCCAGGTCGGGGTTGAACGCAGGGTGCCCTTGTTGAAGAGAGGGCCATGAAGGAGGAGCCTCGCAGGGCCTGCTCGCACGCCAGCGTGGCTCAGGGGCGGCCCGCTGTGTCTCTCGGCGAAACCCTAAGGCCTTACAGCTTTTCTGCGTTGGGCTTGTGGGATCCAGCAAGGGCTGCACGGCATCGCAGCAAAGGTCTGTCCAGGACTGGGTCCTGTCTCTGACAGCAGCGTGTGAGAGATCCCTGGGGAACGTTTGTTCGGCGAACGCGGGGCTTCCCCCTGCGTTTCCGTGAGAGAGGTGCGGTTGGTGGGATTCGAGGAAGCCGGCAGTGCTCTGGCGAAAGCGGTGCCGCGTTCCGGAGGCAGACGCGCTGGAGCACCGGGGCGGGCGGCGCGCGGCGTTTCAGCCGTCATGTGGTGTGGGTCCTTGAAGTGACACCCAGCGCCGCACCTGGTAGTCACATTAGCTGGGAAAAAATAAATGACTTGCCCGTGACTTTCTGACTATGTAGCCCATTAAGTGTAAAGAGCACGTAAAAGCAAGTGTCAGTCTTGAGTTGAAAGGATCATTAAATAACTATTCTAGTAAACTACTACTTGTCTGATCCTTGTTTAGACTTACAACAGACCACGTACATTTTTCAGTGTTCTTTGCAGTTGTGATCCAGTTCTTCTGTAGACTCTGGACTTTTAGGTTTTAGCAATAGGGTTTTAGTTTTGATGCAACTCTCGGAAACATTTCTAGTTAACATTAGCAGTCTGTGCAGTGCATGCATCTTGAGAACAAGAAAAAAGAAATCAGCTTTGCATCAACTTGTTACATCATATAGTTTTGGATTTCTAAAATTATTTCAAAATAATCTTTAGGATTCATGAAAAAGTACTTGGTATTGCTTATTGTTTCCCCTTCCCTTTCTTCATTGTCAAAACACAGTGATGCACTTGAAGATTTATGGTAGGTGGGTACTGAGATCGCTGACTGTTAACCACAGCATTCAAATTTGTTGGTGGACAGAGCTGGAAATTTAAAAACAATAGAAGGTTATTGGGTTTTCAGGGCAGGGAAGAGAGGTGATAGAATTCTGTTTTCAATGAGGAGGCTTAAACATAGATATTGTATGTTCTGAATTAGAAAAAATCTCCACTCTTCATGCCATCTAGTCATCAAATAAAATCTTTCAGGAAAAAATATGGAGATGTCAGATTGCATTCAGCAGAACACAATGAATCACAAGGACATTATACAATTTTTCAGTAAGTGTATTCAAGCTTTATTGTATACACTTAATTCAGCACAATAGCAGCCTGCAAAAAAAAAAAAAAAAAAAAATCAAAAGCAAGCAGCAACTAACAGTTCCATGCCTATGTAATTGTGAAAAGAAAAGGGAAAATAGGTTTGTGATGCGCTTAACTGATTTAACATTTGCAGAAACCTTTCAAAGTTTGACTCTTGCAATATGTGCTGTAAATAAGAAAAGAAAAAGCCTTTCTTCTGTCAAGACCTTTGTCTAATTAGCTAATTCAGCCTGAAATTTAGCAGGGAAAAAATACTTTATTTTGATTTTCTTTTTTTTTTCCTGAGCCTGGCTGCTATTGTCTTCGTTTGGAATCTGTGTCCTATAATTCTCAGCTTCTCTGTTAATGTTGTCTAATAGATTCTGTATTTAGAAACAAGAGTCTCACGCTTTCAAGCTTAAACATTAATGCTCATCAAAAGGTCTAAATTCTATAAATACCTCTGTCTACTTGAATGAGCTGTTTCAGAGGATGTGTCAAAATAAAGTGTTTTTCCACATTGTCCTGGTCTTTACTGAGGCCCAAAAATAAAGAGCAAGCTGTGCTTAATCCTGGGTGGTAATCAAGCACTCAATATTCAGTATTAATCAACCATTGCTGCAGCTACTGGCATCTCTGAAAATGATGCCCAGTGCCTCTGAAAATGAATTTCTTCCTTTTGGGGCCTCACCTGAAGTAAGCTAGTCTGCGTGTTATGGGTCATGGTAAATTTGCTATGTAATTGATGTCTCATAGGTAGCATTATAGCAGGAGGTAGGAGGATAAGAAAAAGAGAGTAGGTGAAAGTAAAATATTAGGCATAGTTCCTTCTCAGCGTTTTCTCCAGGATCTTCATGACAGTTAGCATCTTTTTCAGGGCAAAGTTGTGCTTGCGCGGAGGAGCCTCAGGTGGGCGTATGAACAGACCCCTGCCTTGGCTGGGAGCTTTTGAACCTTCCTCTTAGGAACCGTAAAGGAGGCACTTGCTGAAACAAGAGGGTAGGGCAGCAGCAGCATCGGACCAAGTGTGCTACCGTCACGAGGCGGATTGTCAGCCACCCCTTGCTCTTCTCCCGTCCCCCCATTGCAACAGGCAGTGCCAGCTTGCTCCAAGGCCACTTCAAGAGATCACAAATACTGGAATACCCCCTGGCACTGTGCGTTACCTGAAGTATAATAATCCTTTAACCTGCCCAGTGTATGACATCTGGGCAGTTATTTGATATTATAATTCGTCTTGGCTGCGCATAGGAATGCGTCTCGTAGGAGAGGAGTGCCAGAGGGGCCATGGAGAGATGAGGATTTGGGAAAATCCCTGTGGGGCAGTGCCTCAGATCAGGGGAGACCTACCTGTGTGTGACACAGGACCAACCCAGCACCTGCATGGCTGCCTAAAATCTCCATTAAGATTAGGATTATCCTCAGGTAAGTACAAAACAGAACAGGAGGGACAGGATAAACTCCCAGGACCCAAGTTAGAGAAGCACATTAATAATTACTCAGTATTCTCTCTAGTCAGTATGACACATGTAGCCACCTTTTAAGACAGATGTAGCCACTTTTTAAGACATTATCAGTCACTGAGAAAGGGAAAAAATCCAGGCTTTCCTCCCGCCGCGCGGTGCTGCGAGGCGCTGGCAGGGTGTGCCGGGGGAGGTGGGAAGAGAAGGCAGTTGGTGCCAGGCTCCCGACGGGACGGGCGCGCGCGGCGGCCGCCCAGCTCCGCTGCGCCCACCGGGGGCCGGGGCTCGCGGGGCGTGGGCCACGTTGAAAAGCTGGAAGCAGACAGATGGTTATTTGTAATCATCGTGTAAATGTAAATCCTATAAAAGTGTTTTCTTTCTAAAGGGCCTGAGAGCTGCTCTAGTGGAAAGCAGTATTAAGGCATGGGTAGTCTAGCCTAGAATAATTTTGACCCTTCACCTTCCCTGCTACCCCGTAAACACTGTTGTCTCATCTCCAGTTCCTTTAAACAAATTGCTGGAGCCGCGACTGAGGAAATTAATTCAGTCTCTGCATAATTCCCTGAGTTTATGAGCATCAGCTTGACCAAGACCTGGCGTTGGGCCGAAGCTGGCAGAAGCTGGTAAACAGCTGCCTTGGTAGCAGAACATTTTTATATTATTATTTTTTCTTCTTTATTTTTTTCTTCCCTTTTTTTTCCCTTGAGTCTGGCTGTTGCATGGCCTCAAAGTTTTATCTTAGTACTGCTGCATGTGGCTACTTTCCCTTATTATACTTAGGCATATCTATAAATTGCCTTACAGAACTCTGAATGACTTAAACGCTGGTATGACAGTTTGCAGACATCCATCTTGTTTGAGCAGCGTCAGTTTGTTGGAACTACAAAGAGGCTGATCAAATTTTAATTAACTTTTGTCCACAGCATCATTATAGGCAATATGTACAGTTCAGCTACCCTTTGTAGCACTCAGATCCCACACTGCCTTTCCAAACAGTGAAGCTTAGCAGTTCGGGAGTTTTTGCAGTTCAAAGTTTTTGTATCTCCAAATATGAGGAAGTTTATGCTAGAGGGAAGCAGAAGTGTCAAGCTGCTGGAGGGAAATGGCTCGCCTTTATGTTTCCATATGTGACATCTGGGCTGGGGAGTGATCCTCAGGGTCTCTCTCTCGGGGGATTTTGGGTGTGCTGCAGTTGTCATGTTGAGTATTCATTTTTTTTCTCTTCAAGATCCTTTGTTAAATGTTGAATAACACTGATGGCAAGCCCAAAGGGAACTTTGTGCCTTGCGTTAAGTGCCAAGGTGAGACTGGAAAATTGAAAAAAAAAAGGAGGGCAAAGAAAAGGAGGCTGCCGGTAGCCTCTCGCCCCTTGTCGTGGGTTCTTAAGAAGCTCCTCTTTGTAGGCGCCGGGAGGACCCCGAGGAGGCCTGGGAGCTCCGACACGCTCGCCAGTATCTGAAGACATGGAGCAATTGGGGATAATTGGCTGAGGAATATTCTGCAGCTCTCAACCATTTTTCTCTTTTCACAGATGATTGCGCTATTAGCTATGGTGCCTGCACTAAGCTGTACTGCGACTTTCCCATTTCCCCCCCGTAATAAGTGTGAACTCAACTTCCAGTGCTGCTCCTTTCTGCTGCTGATTGCGGCGGCTGCTGCGCTGGGATGCCTGAACTTGCCCGTTACCAGTCTGAAATCTCCTCCTTTGCGAGCCCTCTCTCCTCCCCACTCCTGCTCTCTCGGGAGACGTTGAAGTGGGTCGGGATAGCTCGGTTGATCAGATTCCTGCCTGTGCTTTGTATTGTCATTGTTATATTGTATTAAGAGCACGAACCACAGAAACAACACCCTATGCCCTCCACTCTTTACCTTTTGTTCCCTCTGCTTTTATTCTTCCTCCTTTCCTTCATTTACTTGTATTTTTTTTGTTGCTATTTGTTTGTTTTTGCACTAAGTTTAGAGCATCTCCCACTTTTCCTCTCTGAGTGGTTTTCTGCCTTTAACGTGTATCCCGCACATTTTTTTCTCTTATCTGTCTTTCACTCGTGTTTTATTTTTTCCCTGCTTCATTTTTCTCTAACCATCTTTTTTTGTTGTTTTTGTTTTCTTCGAAAACACAGACTGCTTTAGATGGATATATCTATTGAAGATTCACATGTGTAATGAGGTGTGGAACAAGATTAAGTAAAGCTTGTAACGTCAACTTTGATCTTCCATTCAAGCCCTATTTGCAATAAGATTTGGGTAAAGGAAAGTGTACACTCAAATCACCTCTTGCCCTCATAATCTGAGACTGATTGGAGCCCTATACAGTTTCTGGAATGATTCAGAGAAAGTTAATGTAGTTTTTCTGCGTATCACCCCAAGAAACTCTGGCAACTTTAGATAGCATGCTGCAACGTTCAAGGGAAAACACTTTCCTTAGTCTTGCTGCCAAGAGTTGGGAGTATAAAGTCATTGCACTATGGGAAACTTCTTGGCCTTCAGATCTACCGGTTTTCTGGAGATTTTCCACTAATGGAAACGCATGAAAGTTCTGTAACTTTGCGAAGAATCAAGCCAATCAAAACTAATATGATTTTGTGTGTGTGTCAGTGTCATAATAATGGGAGAAATTGATACTTGATGTCTGTTTGCCAGTTGTGTGAGAGAGGGCATATCGCTGCCTAGAAGTAATTTTTTCCCCCAGGTATCTTAGTGCTCACAGAAAAACATAAAGATGATACCTAAAGTGGGTGGTTTTGAAGGCTTTTTTTTTTTTTTTTTTTCCGGTGCCTTTCCTGAAAGTGCTGTGATATTAGCCTTCTTGGCTTTGTTTGCAAAATGTTGTAAAGCCAAGAAGTCAGCAGCCAGTGATTTTTCAGCACACTATTTATGTTGTGCATTACATCATTTTATTCCATTTCATGTTGAAACTTCATGAATTCTATTTCTGTTGATTTGATTAGAGTTACTGAAAAGTGTATTAGTGATTTGTATAAATCAGAAGGACTTCTGGGGTTGAGATTTTTAGTTAGTTTTTGGGAAGAAAGATACGTTTTGGACGTGTTATTTGGGAAGAATACAGTTTCTTGCCAGCGTGGCATTTACTGCCAACAAGTCCTGTCACTTTTATTTTATGCTTGAAAAGCAAGACCTAAATAATGGCTCACTTTTGTGTTAGAAAAGGAATTAATTTCCAATTAATTCTCTCTTTCCTTTGGGATCCACCTGTGTATCCCAAAAACGGGAACAATAAAAGTTACTTCATGTGTCATTTGAGAAGTCACATTTAAGCCCCCCCCACCTCACTCCATTCAGAGAGTATTTCTTGTACTGAATGGAAAAATATTCAGGTCCGCATGTTAAAATGGGGCACATTTTATTAACATTGAGAGCAGTAAATTATCTCTGCTTATAAAACGAGAGTGAACAATTTCTGCTGAACTCTTCCTGGCTTGCCCCTTCTCTAGGCTACAGTGTTTCCTAATTTCTCAGAGGGCCCCGGTTCCATTAAGGGCGAGAACTGTCTTAGAGCTGTAATGAAAGCTGTGCGTTACTGAGATGCAAGGAGGGGAAATGCCCTAAATTCTATTTCAGTAGCTCCTCTAGAGCTATTTTCAGTTTTATGTTTGTAAGAATGGCAATTAACCTAGAGACTAGGACACGCGTGGAAGAGTAGCAGTGAAGTGGGTGTCATTTTGGTATACTCAAGGCGGAGTGTTGGACCTATTCCCTCTCTGTAGAAGCGTGATTGACGTAAGGAGCTAGCATGCGTTGCCTAATTTAGTTCTCAAACAGCTTGGTGATTTAAATGTTTTTCTCCTTAACATGTTGTGGGACAACACTGGTCAGAGTTGCAGTAATATAAGAAAAATATAGGAAGAAGCAGGTGTTGTGGTAGCACACTAACATCAGCTTGATTTGCTTGGCACGTTTCAAAAGTGATGATCACTTCAGCATCTATTTGGTGATAATAGCAGTAATGATAATAATAATTAAACTACCGTCAATGAAGACGAGTCTCTGCAATTCAGTATCAGTTGTGTCCCTTTTTTACCTGGTTTATACTGAAATTGGAGATCTTGGCAAGCCATGTATACAGCCTACTATATTCTTTTCTGAAAATAACTATCAGTATCAGACCTGCAATATCACTTTTGCAGGGAATATTGCTTCCCATAATGTAAGTAAGTGACCTTGTCAAGGGTAAAGAGTAAGGAGTGTTTATTTGTGTTAAGCAGAGCAACGTTCTCATATTCGAAATATAAAAAAAAAAGGAAAAAAATGCATATTGAATCTGCTTCTTTTGGACAAAAGATCATGTTTCAGCAAATTCTTTTGTGAGGTTATTTTTAGTAAATGTACAATAAAATGTCATCACCTAACAGTAATCAAGGCCAGTTGAATATTTGGAGCTTTTAATTATATATGTGCGTGTGCATATACCTTTTTCTCCCAGGTCACTGTTATTCTAGTAATTTTTCCCTTCCCTCTCTCCTTGTCGCACCAGTGCTGCGGGATGACTTCCGCCAGAACCCCACCGATGTCGTCGTGGCGGCCGGCGAGCCCGCCATCCTTGAATGCCAGCCGCCTCGCGGGCATCCGGAGCCGACCATCTACTGGAAGAAGGATAAAGTCCGCATCGATGACAGGGAAGAGCGAATCAGTGTGAGTGTAATTAAAAAAAGGTTATTTATAGGCAGGGAGCTTGCATGAAAACCCAGCAGCTGAGCACTGCAGGACTTCATGGCTTTAGGTCCTGCCCCATAACTGACAGGGTACACTAGAGTGGAGGTCAGAAGCTGCCTGGCTTGGAGTTCACAGGCACAGATTAAAGAAAGCTCAGAGGAACATCCAGCTCAAGACGATGGTGAGGACACGCGGAGATGCCAGGGCTCCTGAAACAGCAGAGGGAAACAGGTCTGAATGGGTCTGAAGATACTCACCTTTTCCATAGAGACTCATCACTACAGTTGACACTATTTTTCCCTGAGCTTTCCCCGATAAGAAGAAAGAGTTGTTTATTCCTTCCAATTTTGGAGTCTGACTTGAAATTTTTGAGACTTTGTTTGTGTAACCGCTGTAACTGAAGTCAGAGCAAGCTAGAGATTTGATAAGATATACTGCAATTGGTTACGAGGGGTCCCACCTTTGGATCAGTTAGTGGCCTTTTGTGACCAATTTGGCTTTACCTTCTCTACCTCTCAACTCCCTGTGAAATGAGAGTATGAGAATAATATCAGTCCTTATACCAAAGAGGTCTTTTAAAAACAAATTCAGCAAAGTGTATGATGTTCACAGATATTCCAAGGAAAACAGACTTAAGGTGATTGTCAAATTTAGTGCCATAATTGGAAACTACATTCTAAACAAAGGTTGCAGCTAAACTCCAAAGAGCAGTATATCCTAAACAGGACTACATATTGAGTAAGTGAATAATACTAGTTGAATTCTGGGATGGGTCATTCTGCATACCGAAGGAGAAAGCATCCGGTAAAAAGATCTAACTCACTGAGTTGTCAGTAATGGTATGATGGTATGTGTAGACAAATGGGACAAAATCTGGCTGCACGGACATACTTTATTCTCTGTAGATGCTTAGCTTTTCACTATTAATATTCCTCTCATAATTTTGTATGATGTTTTTAGGGATACCTAACTCATTCAGTGCTGAGCTTATTCAGCATGGGAGTCTTGCTGGCAGACTTGTCCTTTGCCATGGTTAGCAGAGGCAGTACAGGGAGCTGAAGAATGGCAGCAGTTTTTGTTTGGGTTGCTGTGGCCAGGCTGTCTCTGCAAGGGTCTGCTCAAGAGTAAAGGAGAAAGGAAAAGTGACAGGGATCTGGCTGTTCTTCCCTGCCTCTCAAGTTTCTTGGGCTATTTTCCTAGATTATTTTGAAGCACCCCATCTAATGTTCTCACTTTTGACACTGACCATGATTCCATAAGCTGCAAATTAGTAACTGCTTATTTTAGCTGCTCTGCGCTTTCACTCTCCAAATTTCATCTGTGGTAGGGAAAATGATAAGGCTTATGGGAGCCAGGTGAATTTTCAGTGTGGGCTTGAGTCAGTCTTCTTGCATCTCCAAGAAAAACACCAAGTGAACAGTCTTGTTCGCTTAATTTATTGAACAACAAAACTGTTCAAGCACCAATAACAATAAATCAAATTAAATAAATAAAACTGAGTAGCATTGCTTTTTTTCTTAAAGAGATCCATCAAGAATGGTTTACATAGTATCATGCAAGAAATACAAGCACTGCCTTGCTAAAGAGGCAAGAAACGTATTCTTTGAAATAGATCTAAAGCATCTAATGAAAACAAAAAAATGAGATACGGTCAAAAGGTCAGAAGGAAAAAATGTCTTCCAGAACAACTTTGCTGTCTGAGAACGCAGGGTGTTTTTGTTTTTCTGATGACTTTGGTGGTTTTTTTGAAGTTACAGATATATTCCTTGTTTTAAAACAGATACGTGGTGGAAAGCTGATGATCTCCAATACAAGAAAAAGCGACGCTGGCATGTACACCTGTGTGGGAACCAACATGGTGGGGGAGCGAGACAGCGACCCAGCAGAGCTGACTGTCTTTGGTAAAGCTGCTTCAGCTTTTGCTTTCTTTTCACTCAAGCTTTTGTTTTCTTTTTGCCATAAATGTCACAGGCCTAGCTAAGTTGTCAAAACATGTGACAAAATCAGGTTAACAATATATAGCAGTGTTGCTTAAGCTGCATTACACAGTTTCCTAAGGAGAACAGGTTTTAAAAGTGGTAATGTTAAAATATGGAGCTGTGATGGCCCAGCATTTTCTTTCTAAGCACATAGCTTAAATCTAATTGGAGGTCCTTAGTGATATGCACATGCTCAGAAACCATAATCCAGGAGGTAATGCTCTCCCCCACAAAACTGGTAAGTATAATTGAGTCACTTTTAACCCAGCTGACAGTGCCTGCTTAACAGAGGTTTGGACCAGTACTGCCTATTCAAATAATTCCTTCTTCCTTTGGGATTGTGAAATCAAACCTTTGTAACAGAGCACAAAAGAGCTCAATTGCCCAGTAAAAAGTCCATAGATAAAATCCTGGGATCAGCTCATTGAATGTAAAAAAGATACAGCTGTCATTTTTTTTTTTTTAAAGGCACAGAGTAGCTTTTTATTATGTAAGCCAGGGCATCACTTTGGCCCTTCTTGTTGCCAAATGAATCAGAAATGCACAGGTTTCCTGTGTGACACAGCTACCAGGAAGCTACCAGGATCGTTTGCCCAATGGAGAGACCTAGAGCAAGAATATAGTACTACTGTACCTAGAGCTGGACCCATTCTACTAAGAACTGGATAAAAAGCAAGGTCATAAAACCCTGCTGTGGTAGATCCTGCAGTCATGCCATTTCTGTTTGCCATTAGTTTTGTTTCTGTAGGTATCAGTCAAGAGGTCTTGAGCTAACAAAAGAAAATCAATAGGGAAAAAAAGCCCTCACTGCTAAAAAGGAGTATATAAATACAAAAGAGAAAGAGAAAGAACTTTAAAGCTTCCTCCTGTTACTTTCCTGATACACAGCAAAAATCTAAGTAAGACTTCTTGTAATTCCAGTAAGACTTTTCATAGAGATCCTAAGCTCCTTTGTAAATGGGGTGTTCCTAATCTGTTCCTCTTCTGCCTAGTATGGTACACTGGGAAACCCAATCACAAATAGTACTGTCTGTGTTTGCAGCTGTGTGTGTTTCAACATTTGTTCATCCCCTGTGGGAGTCACACAAGGCATAGAAAGGTTTCTGTTAGACAAGATCCATAAGTGATGGAGAGTTTGTTACTGTCCAGTGTAGTAATACTGTAAAGGCTTCTACTTCACTTTGTTATGGATTCAAGGAAGCATATGAATTTTAAAAATATGACTTGTATACTTTGCAGAAGTGCTGAGAGGATCTCAATCACAGTATTATCTCCATTGCAACCAGTACTTGGGATTGTGCCTTTATAGAGATGTAAGAGATACAAGGTATCTTCTCCATCAGTTTCAGTACTGGCCATCTCTGATAATACTTTCTGTGGATAGAAAGCAGATTGCAGTCCTAAACTATGAAGCCTTAAGAAACCCTTAAGAAAATGATTTGTTAAAAAGCATTGACTCGTTGGAATAAAAATTATGAAATATGCATGTAATTTCATATCCTGCAGAGATCAGAAAAGTATTAGGTTTGCTGTGTAAAATATAAAATGTTATATAGTCAATTACAACATTCTGAAAAAATGTTATAGGATTTAATCATAGCAATCAACTAGTAAAATACAATATATTCTGCAGGTACTGCATAAAATCAGCAATAAATGAAATTATAAGTTCCATTTTTTTCGTAACTGTCTATCTGAAGAAAATTGTATATAAATTTTCCTTTCTACTTGGGTGTCTTCCAATCTAAAATCGCTTTTTTTCAAAGTATTCCCTTCCTATCTTGCTGTACATGAGTAGCATGCAGTAAGCAGGTGCTCCAGTTACCCGTTGCCTGACAAGACAACTCACCCATCCTGTGCTGCTTCTTGGCCATGATGTGTCCCGGTTAGTCCTGGTCTGCTCCAGAGGACAGAGGGTGCCTTGGACTGGCCTTCCACCAGTGGCAGTGTTGCACCCTACAATCCCGTTCCTGGATTATAGGCGGGAGCCTACAATCTGTGTGCTGGAGAGCATCATCCGTGATGTTTCCAGGAAACAATGTGGATGTTGGACACTGCTATCAGTAAATGCTGTAACTCTGGGATACACCAGGTGGACTGTGGATGTTCAGATGGGCTCTACAGAACATTGGCAAAAGGTCTAGTTATCACCTTCCTCTGCAAACACCAGGCTCTGACTCAGAGATTTGGGAGGCATGGGAATGGTGCAAATGTAGAAAGAAAATATGCTAAAAATAACCTAATTCTTAGTTATTATTAAGGTGCCCAACTTCAACTGTTCTGGCCGTGTCTAACACAGGCTTTATAATTAAATTAAGGTATGTTAAGTAGGAGACATAGAGGTTTGAATAATGTGTCTGGCTTAGCCGACAACTAGTGCAGATTCTGCAAAGTACATTAATTAGCTGATTATTAATGTCTCTACTCCCTTTCCAAATAACAAACCAAGAAACCTGTTCTCCGCTCTGAAGGGAGCCTTGGTAAATACACTGCTCTGCAGGAAATGGAACTGTTTCACACCAGTTCTAAAACCTTCCCAGGAGTCGGCCACTTGTTACTTTTGGCTCTGCAAGTTTCTTTGTAATACCTGAAATTAATTTTCTGCACGTCACTCATGACAGATCTCTGGGTCCCTGTGCAATAAATTTAGCTTGAGGCATCGCCTCTGGAAAATCTGAGCCAGTGTGGTGGTAACTAGTGGCCTGATAGGAACAGCAGGGAAACCAGGCCTGAAAGATCACACCTTTCTGGAGTTAAAAATAAAAAGAAAATGTCGATGAAAGCCTTGGAAAGAAGTGGAAGGAGAAAAGTTTCCAAGGTGCAGAATGTATCCGCTCAGGTGGGTGCCCATGCAATAACCTTTAGTGAAAAGTAGTTATTCATAGTAAAGGCAGAACCTTCACAAAATAAGTGACTTTCTTTCCACCCTCTCCACATGAGAAACATAATTTTGAGTATTTAAGGTTCTAATCTGCAGTAAATGCCAGCCTGTTGTAGGTGTCTGTTCACATTGCATTCCTTTTGTTCCCCAGTCATGATTCTTCTACAAGCAGAAAATTGCCAAACTTTCCCAGCAAAATGTCATAACACAAACTGCTGATATAAGCAGTGTTTCCCAGTTTTTTTCCTGTGCTTTAAATAGTGACACTGATGCCATTAGATTTTGTTAGTCTTCTCTTCCAAGCACGATTGCTAGTTTATGCTTTTATGGGGCTCCAAGCTGTAATCTTGGAGCCAAGCAAGATGACAAGGTGGCCTTTAAAGGAAGTTAGTAAGTAATCCATCAATGCTAACATTCACAAAAAGCAGCAGCATAATATTACTATCAACATGCTGTATTCTAAAGGCCAAATTCAGGAGTGTAAGTGATACAAATTAGGCTGGTTTATTTGTGTTTAGGCTCATATGTCCTGGCTGAAGAGAATTCAAGACAGATGCAATACAGAAGCATGATTCATGATTCGATATGTAAGACAGCTTGGTATGCAAATACCTAGTATGAATCCAGAAATTAAATAAAGTAAGGATTACCATTTCAGCTTTTTTTTTTTTTTTTTTTGACATTTGTTCACGCTATTGCACTGTTCTCAAGTTTTCAAGATGTTTAATGATTTTAAACACCTTTTGTTTCCTTTGGACTTAAAAGGCAAGGTTGTAGACACTGTACAATGTGTATCTTGTATATTGATTCTGTAGTCCAGTGGAATCGATGGAAGCCTTAATGTGTTGACTTCAAGAAGCTGGCAACAGGCGGTGGAAAAAGAATGAAATGCATTCAGAAAAGCCTCAAAAAAACAAGGAGCATAACTAAGAAAAGGACAAAAATAACTTAGAAAATACATCATTTTGGCAATATTAAAGATTGTCTTAGACTAATCTTTGATTTTAGCCCTGGTACCTGAATCTTTTTTCAGATAATAGTGTCCTACGGGATAAAGATGTATTTTTGTCTGATGCTTGAAGAATATATATGTTTGATGTCCTCCAGATATGTCAGGTTGAAAGAGATACAAGTTCCAGAAAGAATTTACTATAGCTGGCATGATGTTGGAAGAGAAAATCCAAAAGCCCCTTGATGGAGATATTCTGACTTCCTTCCCCCCCACCACTTTTTTTGCATCTCCCCGAGCTCTGAGTGTTTAGAGGGCCTTACTGGAGGATCTTGTCACATTGTATCCTGCAAACTAGTCCCAAGTTTCGCAGCCACACAGAAAACCTACCTAAGTCAGGTGTACAGTCACAGTTCAGGATGGAGAAACCAGCAGCATTTATTTTGGCCTTCAAAGTAAAGCTCCTCCTGTGCTTCTTCAAATCTTTACATTTTCCATCTGCAATGTGCTTTTGGTAGTTCATAAAGGGATGTCACAGTTTTGCAATATTTGTTATCCGCAGATACAGGTTGTAATAGGACAATCATATAACCTGAAAAAGAATCTGATTTAAATCTTCAAAGTCTGTACCTTATGTTCAGGAAAAGCTGTTCCTGAAACTAACACAGTGCTCGCTGTATGTTAGAAGAGAAAAGCTCTAATGATGGATAAAAATTGTTTCAGTTTATTCGCATGTGCCACTTACTTACAATGTTCAGTTCCTTTATTGTCCAGGCTCGCAGGATCTCTGTTAATGGGTATGGTGAAGAAGCTTGCAGTATCTCCAAAAAGCGTATTTATCAAATGAAAAAAGGAATAAAATGCCCAAAGAGAGGCAGTAGAAGAATGATTTGAAATATGAAACTGCATGGTTTTGCAGCTATACTTTCACTTATTTGAAAAGTGGTTGGCGCATGCAAATTTAGTCAGTACGTGCAAATTCAGTGTGAGCCTTGTGTCCTATCATCACTTTTGGCGGAAGGAAATCTCTGTAGTGCAGATCATGCTGTGGTTAATGAAATATATACCGTATTGGCAGTGTTCTTAGAAGAAACTTAACTTTTGTCAATTTAATGTTGCTTTTTTATTTATCTCAGAGCTCTAGGATGAACAAAGTAGGCAGGAGCAGGATTTGGTTGGCTGGTTGCTTTCTCTCTCTTTTTTTTTTTTTTTTTTTCTTTTTTTTTATCTATTTACTATTAAATCCTTCCCCAAAATGAACCTTTTATCACAAGCTTTAGTGCTTCTTTCTAGAACAGGAAAGCATTTTTGAAAAATGATCTCTCCAGGAAAGAAGGAGAGAACAGTTCTAAATCAGATTGAGTCTCTGCATTATAGGGACAATCAAATCCTTCACTCCAGCAGTTGCCTCAGCAGAGAAAATATATTAGGGTAGTTAGGATCATTTTAATTAGATTGAGGTCCCATATATGGTTGTCTAAGTTTTTGAGGAACAGAGAAAGGGCAGTCATACATCTGAAGGTCATCAGAGTCTCTCTAATGGACTTTGATACACACAACAGTTGTTAAGTAGAGGAAAAATTGAGTTCTGGGATTAACTTAAGTCAGCAACCAAAGCAAGGAGGAGATTCTGTTTTACCAGTTACAATGAATTCTTCAGAATTGCATCCACTGAACTATTTAACTTGGGTTTTCTTGTGATGCATATCTCAAGCACTGCAACATATTGTAGGTGTCTATCCCAATTGCTTTAAAAATCCCCTTTTATAAGTGCAAGCAAAGTTTATTCCAACATTATAAAGGTCACCCTAGTAATAGCACAACTGGTTGACATGACATATAACCATGACCTATTTTATAGTTCTCTTCAAAGATTTTTAATATTCATCAGAGAAAGTCTGGGCAAGCAGGTACTTTATTTACTCAGTGAAAGCTTATAAAACAGCTATATTAAAAATTATATGACTATAATTTTAATCTATTGCTTTTTCTTGTTGTTTCTCAAGTATATTATGTTCTGAATACTGTTGACAGAGTAACAATGTTTAATTATAGCACAAGGCTTTGTTATGGGCAAATGATTGAGAAAGGAAAAGTCGAGAGGAGCTTTCTCAGCTTTGGCACTGGAGCTGTATTTGACCTGCTTGTGAGAGGAAGCCTTCCTTGTTTAGCATGCTCAAGCAAGCCATGCTCTGTCTCCTGAGAGATTAACATTGTAAGCAACTTATGCAGGTGACTCAAATTCAGTTAATCTCACATAAAGAATGTTAATTGCATTGGCAATGGCATTCACTCTGATCACTTTATAGCTGTATAATTAGCTATTGGACATATTCAAGGGGTTGTCTGAGTGATACAAATGCAGGAAACAACACGAGAGGGAACTTGTTCTTTCCTGGTTCACACTGTGCAAAATGCAGAGATGATGGCAAAATGGAAATAACAGTTATTGCAATTTGCATGTCCTTGATAACTGTGATCAGTACTTATGTAGCTATTTATTTTCTCAAAAATTATTAACTGTTGTGGGAAATAGACAATTTTGAGAAGCCGGTCTGAAGGAAACAGATATACTCTTAAATTGCTTTGCTATGGAATTGAGTGTTTTACCTAATGGTCTTTGGACCACTTACTGCCTCATCAGCTTAGTTCTCCTCAAAATGTATTGGGAATTTATTTTCCCATCTTCTATAAAGAAACATTTATAGTCACAAGCAGCAATTTCATAAATATGCATGCATTACTATCTTAGATGTGTACAGGCAGCTTTTATAAACACGGTGTAAAATACTTTACTCACAGACCAAGTCTGCATGCAGGCACCTGCAGAGTTATTTAAAATAATATGAATGATAGATGGCCTTTAAATCATCTTAACCTGTGAGGATACTGTTCTGGATCTGATTTCTAGATCTAATTTTCTAATCTAATTTCCTAGTTTAGCTTTATCTGAAGTGTAGTGTGTAGTGTGTCTGAGCTCAGGGCTGGTTTGGGCTGAGGTCTTCTAGCTGAGTTTGTGAGTAGGATTTTGCAAACCTACAGAAAGTTTCATTAAGATATTCCCTTTTAGATTCACAAAATTACACACAGACCAAGGATATTGCTTATCACTAAGGTTAACAAAGATTGTTAAGGTTCTAGTTATTTTCTTCAGTTTTGCCAAGCTTGCCCAACTAGAACTACTTTATCCCAAGTTTTCCATGACTAATGTCTGCTTCACCTCCTTATTGTCCTGTCAGTTTCCTGCGGTGATGCTTGGTTACTGCAGGCAATTTTCCTTGCCCTAGTATTCAGGAATGAGCTATATGAGTTTGAGTGTAGATGAAATGCAGAGTGGGAGAGAGGCAGTTTGGTGTAAGACATAAAGAAGTTAGAGGCATGGATAGTTGGAAGGGAGACTGGGCTCGCGTGCTCGCTGTGCATGAGCTGTGTATGGGCAAGGAAGAGACAAGCCAGCTGTGGAACCAGGCTGCAGCTGGAAAAAAATGGCAAAATTACGGAGCAAAACAAGGAGGGTTTTGAAGCACCAGCACAGGCTGGATGAGCCTGGTGAGTATCATGTAGGTACAGACAGGACTGAACCTAGCTGGAGATTGGGAACAGGCAGGAGAAAGAATGCAGGTGCATAGAGAAGGAAGACTCTGACGAAGAGACTCTACCTGTTTAAGGAAACTCCGGCCAAGGAGCTGAAGAGAAGACTGGACATAGTTGATAAAAAGACTTTGGAAGAGGGAACAAAGGCTGGGATTTCAGGGGGGAGAGGAAGACTAGAGCTGAGCTTACTTGCCAAGAACTGCTGAGACCTGCAGGGGTAGGCTAGAGATCAGGAAACAAGAAGAGCAGCTCAAGAGCACTGGTGTGGGAGAGATGGGTAGAAGCAGCTCTGCTCCTTAGACACATCTTTAGCATCTGGAGAAGGTTCTTGAGTGTGCCTGTTCATCTGCTGGCAAAATACATTCTTCTCTGCTGATGGCTATCACCACTGCTTCTATAATGGAGTTCCGATGTGCTGATGTGTTTAAATTAGCATTTAAATTGCTAATTGCTGGGCACCATTTTTGTTTTCCTCATTTTCTCACTTAAGATGCTTATTGTTACAAGTGCTGAACATTTTACCAGCTGTGACTGAATTCAGTGGAAACTAAGCTTTGAACATAGAGGGAAAAAATGCTCAATTCTCAAAAAAAAAAAAAAAAAAAAAAAAAAAACTTTGCTGTGTCTTGTTGGACATACCCATTTTGAGGTATTTTTACCTTCCTTTTTAAGTTCTCCATCACACTTCACTCAGAGAGAAGTTGTGAAAATAAGGGAATTGTTTATGAAGCATTATGGTAGGTATAATTGAGGTCCTGAGAAAATTAGTAAATCTGTCTTTGGACTGAGGTTTGAACAATATGACAGGATGCCACCCACTAAATAGTACAAGTAGAGCCAAAAATGAAGCACTACCATTCATTCAGCACTACTGTTCATTAAATGACTACCAACAATCTAGGGATGTTTGGGGAAAAAAAAGTAAGCAATCATATAATTGCAACCAGTGAGGCATATGAGGCATAAACGGAAATAGAGTGATGAAAGGACATGTAGACAGTCTTTATTCTGGCACTTCATAGGTGCTGCATGCAAGGGGTTTAATAAGCATGGATAGTCAACCTATGAACTCAGCTCTGTAGTTACCAGGACAAAGTGCCAGAGTCAGTCTGGTATTGCTTACCTATGTGTGAATTTTGGATAATTTTTAAAGTGAAATCATACTCCTCAACATGCAGAGAATGAAAGTGGATACTCAGTGTGTAATCAGTTTTAAACGTCTTCAAAATAAAAATACCGGTCTTGAGTGGAAATCCTGCTTCATGTACCTCGGTCTTGCAACAGTTTGTCTCTGGCATAAATAATTTATGCCAGTGAAAGTGTGGGTATGGGTAGGAGAGGACAGAACAAAATTTATGCACTCCAAAGGCAACTTGGAAACCAGCCCCAGTGACATCCCTTCAAATGAAATTACCGGTACTTTGAATTTGTACCAGTATAACTGAGATCAGATTGTGGCTCTGCATCTGGATTTTAAGCAGGCCTGTGCAATATTATGGTGATTAATAATATTTGTAGCTGCACAGGCTAACATAACAAGGGTAAACAGAACTTATTATGCAGAGCATAATTTAGTTTTCTGTGGTGAAGTTGGTGATGGAGATCAGGGAAGGTTTGACCTGAGTACAGTAGTACACGATGGGCTGAGATTCATAGCACAGAGCACACGTTTCCCTCCAAAGCATCAAGGCATTGATTATTGCCAAAGGCAGGATTTCTCCATTGGCAACTCATGTATTCCTAGAGCAGGCAGCAGCTTTTAAACAGCTCGCTGCGCACGCCCGGGTGCGGAGCCTCCGCGGCCGCAGGGGAGGGCCCTGTTTGGGAGACCTTGCCCTTGCCGCGGGCAGGCGCTGCTCGCGTTCGGGGCCTGCGCTCGGGCCGGCTGTGACAGCCGCCCATCTCCGACCTGGCGGCCGCCTCTCGAGCGGCTCGCGCGCGTCGTCACTCCCGCTTGCCTGAGCCCGTGGAGCCCGGCCTCCTGCCTCCGTTCTGTGGGGAAAAGAAATGCTGCAAAGCCAAAAGACTCACCGGGGGATTTTCTTGTGTCTCCACAGAGCGGCCCACGTTCCTGCGGAGGCCGATCAACCAGGTGGTGCTGGAGGAGGAGGCCGTGGAGTTCCGGTGCCAGGTGCAGGGGGACCCGCAGCCCACCGTCCGGTGGAAGAAAGACGACGCGGACCTGCCGAGAGGAAGGTGAGGGTGACCTTGGCAGTCACTGAGTAACTCCAGAGTCACTGCCTGATGCATATGGCTTGCTACCGGAAATTATGGGCGAGTTTTATTTTCCATCTCTCTGCTCTTTGGCACGTGTAAAATGTGTTCCAGGAGCAGCTGAGTAGGGGAACATCTTCTGAGTTGAATTATTCAGGTATTGGTTTTGGCAGAAGGAAAGAAATTGATGCAGAGCTGTTGTGAATATAGGGGTGCTCACTGAATTTTCTGGAGGAAAGTAAAAATTTGGAAAAAAAAATGTTTTAGGAATGTACTACCAAGGCTACTCTTACTAGTAGCCTTAATAATAATGTGCTGGCATCCAAAGGGAGAAAACTTGGCCAGGCAGTTGCAAAGCTGCTCGTCACTCTGACTGCATGAATTAGAAGCAGAACCCTGTGGCTGGCTCTGCTGGCTCCTTCCCCAATATCTGCTGGGTGTCAGAAGGAAATCTTCCACTTGTGGAAGTAACAGTCAGAAGTGGAAAATAAAGTTGAAATGCTTCATCTGGAACAGGCTGGTTGTGCTCAAGAGAGATTCCTTTAAACTGGAACAGATGCCAAGCCAGTTCTTGAGTGATCAGGAGGATGGGAGGATGCTACATTTATTTGGTCCCTGCTTTCTGGAACTTTATCTAGAATAGGTGTTAGAGCCATTATCAATTCAAAAAAAAAAAAAAAAAGTAAAAAAACAGAAATAGGTCTGGGAACAGAAATGAGAATCTGGGTCTCCCTCATCTGTCCTCTCCTTTAGACCTTGTGAATCCTGTTTCATTTTTTGCTCGGTGCAGTTAAATTCCATGGGAGATGTGAGACAGACCTTCTTCTCACCCCACAGTTGGTTGTTTTCCATGAGTGTTGGTCATTCCTAGAACATAGCAGACATACTTTGAAGAAGGGAAAAAATCCAGGTCTTCCATCCGTTGAATGAGTGCTGTAAACACTGGTGGTCTTTTAGGCAGGCTGGCTGCCAGTGTTATTTCTGCTCCTCCAGTCTTGCTCTTTAAGAAAGAGCAGCTGCAATGGTGTTGGTGACTTGTTTGATCCTGTCAGTGTATATTAAGTGTGCTGTGAGCACGCTGCTAAATTGGGCCGAGCTATAAACAAGTTAGACATTGCTGTCAGCTTTCTTTATCACAGCAAGCTGTATGTATTCACCCCAACAAGGTGAAATGGGGTAAGACTCTTATCTGGCAGTTTTCATTTCAATTGCTAAATATGGCATTTAATGTCACTTACCATTTCATGAAAACCGGTGGCAAAATTCCCTGATAGCCACACAGCACTTTGTCATGTTTATATCTCGGATTTGTAATCTTGTTTCTCCGTGTCAAAATATTTAATAAAATAACAAAGCTGAAATTGGAAAATACCTGTCTGAGTTTCCATATCCTCAACACTGTGATATATCTTCTTTGAATATGCAATGATACATTTAAATAGATTAATGTAATTATTAATTTAGTGATACGTAATACAGGAAAAAATGTTCTTTATATGTATGATTTTTGAAATTTTATCCTTCTTTGCAATTTAAAACAAATTTTAAAATGACATAGCTCCTTTGTTAATTACGTTCATAGATGTGTGCATCCAATGCACAAAATATTTTTTTGAAGAGCAAAATTTTTGATGTCAAGATGAATTTTTCTCTTTGCTCACTGTTTAACTGTGCATTGTAGAGTAGCCCATAGTAAGTATATTGTGCTTCAGTGATTTAATGTCTTGCTGTTTCACTGCTGCTGTTGTCTTAAGTCATGACTACGTTTAGGTCTCATAAGTAGAAATAATACATGATGTACTGACAGTGCCTTTGATTAAGTTGCATGTTCCATGAGTTCATTTGCTTTTAATAGCTCTGTTCTTTCTTTCTCTTTTATACTTGAAAACATAGTATTAGCACTATGTGTTCTGAGGTTTTTTTTTGTTCATCTGTGATCTCTAAGAAGAAATGAACAGTATTATTGGAAGTGTTTCACTGTGCTCCTAACTAAAAGAAGGGGAGGTTCGTCAGATAATTTCTGATGGTAATCAACTTCAAGCATAGAAAATACTCGCAAAGTTGTGTCCTTTTTTACACTGCTGTTTAACACTGCCTTCCCTGTGTTTTGACGTCTAAAAATGGGAAGTTTGGAATATGGCTTTATTCGTGTCTGTCTCCTACGATATCATAGGGATGGGCAAGGAGGGGGCCACAATTCAGAACTGAGTGCGGGAGACCTTGTCACCTGATGGAGGAGAGCCACAGCTGCTGCTCGTGGAGGGACTTGCCACCACCTGAGCCACATGTGCTGTGGTTGTCTAGTACAAGCCAGAATCTACACTGCAAAAGCAAATATCTCTGATAGTCAGGACTCAATGCTTTATTTTCTAAAATAAATATATAATTTATATAACTATAAACATCAGTAGTCTTCATCACCAAATAGTGGAAGTTTCCAGACTGTGCCATAGGATATTTAATCAAGGAAGCTAAATTTGGGATATCTGGAAGAAAAGCTATTATTTTTCCCTATTGTTTTTTAAATGTAGACAAAGAAATTTATCCAGCTGTAATCTGAATTAATGGGTAAAAAAGTGATAAAAAGTTTTATTTTTAATTTTCAATAATTAAAGTAATTGAGAAGATAAGTTTTTCCTCCTTGATGATAAAAGAGATTTTTTTTCTTTTTTTTAGCCAGAAACTGGCTTTTGTCTTCTGAACTTCTGCATTCTAAGCACTGTAACATCTATAGTAAAGTATGAAACCCGCGAAGCATTTCCTTTGTTATTCTTTCCGTATAAATAAGCCCTTCTTCTGAGCAATTCTGCACAGCTATTTGTCTTACAGCTTTCAGTGTCAAGTTCTTGTTTCTACAGCTAATAACCATTCTTTGCACATCTGTCTTATTTTTTTTTTCAATAATTTTCTTGTGGCATCATCCCTTGATTACTATAGTAGGTATTTATTACAACAATTATTGCCAATCTATTATTTTTTTTCTGCAGCTAGTTCAATTTTCAAAAGGGTCCGTGTCAGTGACAACAAAGTGTGAGAAATTGAATTTTTAATTTTTGCATGCATACTGTTTCTGTAATTTACACCCGGTGAAGGGCATAGATTTTGTTCAGTATCACAATCCCTCTTCCTGAGTGCATAGTCTTTCAAAAATCCTTCTCTGTATTTTTATCCTACTTCCTTTTAGCTTTCTTGATGAGAAGGTGAGATCAAAGAGATAATAAATAATCACAGTAAGTTCTAATGACATATGTAAACAGCTCCACCAGTTGGTTTGCTGAGTAATAATTGGAAAGAATTTCAGACTGTTACAGTTTTAATTATAAAGGTCTCTGGTGAACTGAGTGCAATTTAAGCTACAGTTAGTTTGAATGAAAAGAAAAAGCAACTTCTAAAGAGACTAAAATATTCGAAAATAGTAGTACTTAAAATTGCAATTCAGGGATTTTATTGAATTGTCTGTGTAATTACCCCAAAAGTTTGGAACAACCATGCATTGAAACTGAGAATAGGTGGACATCAGATTGGTCTGAAGGTGCAAAGCTTCATTCCAAATTTCAGCTATTTATGGATCCCGCATCTTCACAGTTAAAATCTTAAAGTAGTTCCAATTTTTTGTATAGGATTTTCAAATTGACTTTGGAAAAGAAATATTAGTAGCAATCAAAGGAAGTTACTTTTTCAAAATTTAATAGATCTATCCTGAAATTTCAAAGACCTTGGTATACATCACGGAGCTTTTCTGTGCATCTGTGGGTAAGAAGTAAGGTGCTAAGAAGCACCAAATGGAAATGGAAACAGTGGCAATATTCTGCTTGTGCTAACCAGTTTCATAATTCTTTTATGATAATAAATTAAATTAATCCTTCAGACTTGAAAATTCTTTTTAAACCATAAACCAGTCCCAGCAAAATCATGTTTTGCTGTTAAAAATTTTGATATTGCACCACTAGGGAGACCATAAGTACAATGCAAAGTCTGGGAGGTGCAAAGCTTTGTTCCCGAAGCTGTCCATTTTGAACCAGTGACCCAAGACTGAAATGTGTTGTGAATCAAGCATAGAGGCGCAGGGTGTATATTTTATTTTAATTGCTCTAAAAATTCGGCTTCAAACCGTAGCTTCCACAGCGCACAAAGGCTAGGGGAATAATTAATCAAGTATGACTCGTGTCAAACTACTCAAGGTGAACAAGATATTGGGGGGTCGCTCATCTTTCTTACACCTTTGGCAGCAATGTTAGGTTCACTATTTCATGAATAGAATTGCCTTCATTATATTCATTGACACAAGTAAACGGCACAAAAAAGGCACTAAAATAATTGAGGCAAAGGTAGCTGCGCAGAATGACCAAGATCTTCTGAAAATTACTGAAGCTCATCTTTATATGTGGAGTTCTTTCCAATCACACATTGAGGTAGCTAGTTTTTTTCCCTTTGCTGGCTGCTCAGCAGAAATGGAGATCATATTCTCCTATAAAGTGGCTGATGGTCTTCTGAAAGGCAAGGAACTACAGTACTGACTTGTAACTCACTATGGCCTGGATCAACTTTTGATTCATCTGCTTTTAAGTCCTGAGAACAGGAAGAAGGTGGTATTATTTGTGAACCTCCAGTATGAGAGTGACATATCTTTGATAAGCAGTTTAATAAAATTTGAATAAGGTTTGTGCAGTGTTTCATGTCTTCAAATTTCCTAGCAAAGCCGAAGAGAGCAGCTGCGTAGCCTGTAATTACATAGCAAGTAATACAGATTTTTTTTTTTTCTTGAGGAAGTGGAGAGATTTTCAATTACAAGTTAAAATTTATGACACACTATAATAACTGTTTAAACCTCTTACATAGAAAAACCTAGCAGTACCAGCTCAATGGGAGAATGAGGTTCGCTCAGCAAATATTTCTTTCAGTTGCTTTAAAACTGACTGAGTAGCAATCACATGGGTCTTTTTTTCTTTTTCTTTTTTTTTTTTTTTTTTTTTTTTTTTTTTTGCATTCCAGCCCGGAACAGCTGGTTTAGCTCAATAAATACATCTTTAATGAAATTACAACCTGCTCTTGCAAGTTGCATTTGCAGGCCCTGTCTGATTAGATGAGTATTGTGCTAGAGATGAGAAGTGGCAACTGCAGCAGCGGGAAGAGGTCCTTGCTCCTCGTGCCGCCCCCGCGGTGGCAGAATGCAGGCGGAAGAACCTTGCGTGGGGCTTCAGGATGGGAAGGGTGCACCTTGCACCAAGCGTGCTGCTAAGGGTTAAGAGAATATAGGTTATTAAATGACACACAGCAGGGAAAATTCTATACAACCCAGGAGGCTTTCTTATTTACTAAAAAGTAAGAGTATTCCTTAAAAATTATTTGAGCAAATACGTTCTTTTCTGTTCTTGAAAGTCACACACATCCTTAAATATTTTAAAAGATTGTCGTTATTCGCTGAGAATGGCAGATATTATGTTTATTTTGCTTAACTCCTGTAAATGACAGCACTGTGAGATGAACCTCACCTACGTTTAAGACTTTGTTTAGACTTAACCTATTCTAAAATACCGGCTAGCTCCACCAACAGAAGCCTTTGTAGCTGACTTATTCTTGCTATGTTTTTAAAACCGGCCTCTTTGTGCCTGACAGTAATTGCGTACGCGTGCTCTGGGCAGGAATCCTGTCTGTCACACGTCTGATACGCGTGAATTTTCAGCAAGTACTCTAATTTCCGTGCTCTCCTCCACAGTTTCTTGCAGGCTCAAAACTAAGGGTGAATGATGAGATTTTAAAAATCCTGTCCTGTCTACCAGATATACATCTTTGAGAAGGATTTAAATACAACTTACCCCAGTCTTATCCCACTGTATTCAGAAAGGTCAGATTTTTTTAAGAAGGCGATCCAGGAAAGGTTATAGCTGGCGATGTTTTGCATTTACATTTCGCCATGATCTCAGAATCAGGCCCCGTGAGCCAGAAGGACAGTAATGTTTAAGAAACAGTGTAACTGTGATAGTCCGTGACTAAAAGCAGTGCTACGTAATTCCATTTATATTCTGTGGATGGGACAGTGAGGTATTTAACGACAGCCTCCTCTGGATACAACCAAAGGGGAGAATGACCTTTCAGTGAAATATGAGTTAATAACACTACAATGCTGTGTGCTGTGGTCGAGTTAATCTTTGTGCAGCTTATAACAAAATGCAGTCTAATGTGTATTGAAAATTAATTAGAGTAAGGAGTGTGTTTTAGAAGTGTAATGGATATAATCTTTGGTTACATCAGCAAATTTCTGTTGCAATTAATACCAATTAGCAGTTTTAAATAAAAGGGATCAGGGAGAAAGAATGTGTTTTGTATTAGCTGTATCAGGTGTACTATCCATCACTTCTGGTTAGATCCAGTGTGATTTGCATGCCCATCTTTTGTTTCCATCCAAGCTAACCATCAAGGAGAGATTAACTCCCTTTATGAGGAGCATCGGGAAGAAGATTGGATGTTCTTAATAGCTAGTCAAAAGGAGACAGCGGAAGAAAGAGGTTTAATATGCTCTTTGTATTCTTTATGTACATCTGGAGGGAGCAGAGGTGTTTTCCAGAGGCTGTGGTTATCTAGGGTGTAATGCAGCCCGTGGTTGACGCCTGGCAGGCTGTAATGCAGCAGACACAGGGTCCACGTAGGCTGGCAGAGCCCGGGCGGCTTTCGGCAGGATGCAGTATCAGCATGTTCGTCAGCTGCTCTGTTCACGCGCTTGAGGGAACTTCTCCTGTCAAAGCGGAGATGTCATTCAAAGATGGGGAGAGCGGGTGAGGCAGGAGGAGGACAGGAACTGGTTTGTTTTCCTGTATGGAGCATTAAGATGAGGTACCCTCACTGTGAAACTTTCTCTTGTTGGATTTCTTATGTAAGAAACCCTCTCGGCTGGTGTTTTACCTAGCAGTGGTGCCTGGCTGTGCTGTACGTGGAAGAATGGTCCTTGCAGTAAGCATTTTCTAAGGGAATACATGGCCAAACAAAAGTGCAAAATATAGTATTTTTTGATGATGAATTTTCCTTGTGGCATGGTTTTGAATAATATCCTGTAAAGGTCTGATCTCATGGTTATCCCAAAGGTGTAAAGTCTAACATGGTGGTTATTTCCCATCCAGCTTTTATGTTTGGATAAAATACCAAATGCTTTGAACTGAAGTATTGGATGCACTTCTCTGCTAGACAGATCAGCAGAGAAACGGTTAATAACACTGACATTTAAATTGGCTTCTTGTTAGGTGTCAGTTCTCCCCACAGAGCTGAAGAAGAGCTATTGTTTCAGGCAGTCTGTTTGTGGATTCATGAAAACAGTCTCCAGTTGCTTATACAAGGGTCAAGGTTGGGAAATAGCTTTACAACTCCATGGACAACAACCATAAAGGAACAGTGTCAGCTAGCAGCCCTGCCTCAATGTTTTCTCTTCGTGCTATGTGAACCAGTGGTGATCTATGAAGCAATCACTGGCAGTGCACATGTGATAGGCTTGCCACGAGAAAACAGTTTATTTATTATTCTCTCTCATTAAACATACTAAAATTGTCAAATTCCAGGGAACTAATGAAGTCACTAGCAGAATTCTAAAACAAAATGTAATGCCGCTGTAGTAGCCTCAGACATGGATCTTTCTGAATTTTTCAGTCAATGAAGGCTGCGGTGAATAAATGGTCTTGCAGCAGAGATCCAATAAACTTCATGTAGAGTTTCACTTCAATGACAATTACCCCTTCTAGCATCTGAATCTTGCTTTAATAATGGAAGAGCTGAGTATAGTAAGTAAAAGGTTAGTAATCACATTGTTTTATACATTGTAGTTATGTGTAAACTAAGAGAGGGGAAAGGGATCCTCGCAGTTATGCTCAAGTAGGAATAAGAGCTCTAACCACCACACTGTTGATGTTCCTTGAATGGCAGCATCCTGCCAGATCCTGAGAGATCTCTTCTGTTTCATTCTGAGTACATTCCATCCTTGTATGGTATACAAACGTTAAGCCATCTCCATTTAAAAGAAAACAAAACAAAAAATCAATGAAAATACTAAAAGACTGAAGTGTAACTATTTTCCAGTTTTGCTTGGTAAGTCCTGTGTCAAGAATTGCTAAATGTTAGCAAAACATACTTCTTAATGATATGACTTCTGTCTCAGCTATGAATTGAAGGCACTTTCATTAAAACATTACCATGACTTCATCTTTAATTACCACTTCATGGTTGGTTACTGATGTGAAATACAGATTAGAAAATATTTCAGTTAGTTTCTCTGACAAGTTTATCTTAATCATTTGTCATGCTTAAGGCAAAAAATAATAGACAGGCCAGCACAGATTCTGTTTATTTCAAACTACTAGTAATCTGTGTGTTTATGTTAAAAATTAAAATGCTCAGTCTGCATAAAACCATGTTTAGTGAGTGCAACATGGCAACATGGCAGTCTTGGCTCAGAGGATCTTACTGTGTTCCAGTCCTTGCTGTAGT
>VZSV01000027.1:5384304-5506807 GCA_013398735.1 Nothocercus julius | reverse complement strand
CGGCGCTCGCCACGGTGCGAAACGGAAGCAGCAGCCAGGGGGAGAACAGCAAAGGCCATGTCACCGCATAAATAGCCAGTCGTTGCCCGGCTTCGTACGCGCGACTCCTCTTTTATGCTACAGCTCGTCCTAATTTTGCCGTCCTACGGGAGATGAAGGCAGCCTTGCGCGTTCAGTCCCCTAGGGCTGGCCTCGTGTCGAGAAAATAAGCGTTTTCTCTTGTCTGCAGCTCTGTGGTGGCCGGAGACAATAACTGCCCCATCATTGCGGGATGCTGTTGTCGTATTTGTGAGAGTTTTAGGGCAGTCAGATTGCATTTGCTCTCATACAAAAGCAGTGTTTTCTGTTTACCATTCATTAGTGCAGCACAGCGTGCAGAACTGTATAATTTAGTGAGGAGTCCAGAAAAAAAAGTGCCTCAACTGCATATGGCTTTTGACTGTAGTAGCAGTGGTTCTGTGCTATCCAGAAACTGAATGTTAAGGTCTCTGTTTTCATTTGCTCTCTAACAGAGCAACACCAGCAAAATAATGGTGCTAATCGTTTCTTCTGTATGCCATGGCATCGCCTTGTTCTACCCGTTGGCATATCCCTTACTCATTAGTTAAATCCTAGATAATGCATGTGGGTACAACTAAGTGTGGCACCTAAAGAAAGAGCTAGCCATGTTTATGTGCCCGTTTATGCGCATTCCTGATAGGATGGTTAGTCTTCATTAGGTCTTCTTTTTTATTTCCTTCTTGCTAACGCATGAAATGGATTTACAGAATACAGAGAACTTTGAACACTTCAACATATGGGATCCTTTGGTCAAGATGCTTCTAGGTCTGTTGTAGAGACTGCATCATATGTAAATGCATAGTATACATGCTAAAATAAAACAGCTGATAGCTGATGTGTAATAATTATGTACATAGAAATTAACATCTGAAGTTCCCAAGGTGTTTTAATACTGCTCACATTGTGAGGCTGAATTCACGTAACTAACTGTGTTATATTCTTACGTACCTACCTGTAAGCATGCCCTCATATATCCTTGCGGTATGTTTGCTGAACAAGCCTACAAGGTCTTTACTGTGTAACAGAGAAAAAGTAGATTACTTGTTTGAAGTTATGTGACGAGAGTTTCTACAGTCAAAATGAGTATTCAGGAATCCTTGGGTCTGCTTGAGTCGGGTGCACCACTTTCTCTATTTGGCAAAGGAGAATCTGAAGCTAAATGTAGATTCATAATGAATTAATTCAGGTGTCAGGCATTTTATGTATAGATGAAATGTTGAAAATAATTTTCCAAGAGAGTGTTTTGAGAGTAAAACATCCATGCTGAAAACTGGACTTTTCTGATTCAGGAGCCAAAGAAATTTCATAAAAGATAAAATCTCATGTTGAATTTAATCAGCTTTGGATTAGAGCCTAAAATATTTTGTTAAGCTTAACTTTTATAGGATGATAACAGTTTAACTGAGAATATTCTTCTAGATTTATGCACTCTAAATACCTTGTGAACGAGTGTTCACTGCATTCTGAAGTACTTTGCATTATTTTGAATTTTACACAGCCTCATAATTTTAAAGTTATCTCAATAGCAGAAGCAAAGAAACAGACAAACCAAAACTGAATTGTTGCCAATTGCTTTCAATGGAAAAAAAGTTATTGTCCACTGTAATGAATCGCAGTGTAGTATTTACATGAAATGGATAAATCCCCCTTTAATGTGCTTCTTCAATAAATATTATCTTCCAGAGCTTAAATGTTTCTTTTATTGTTTGTAATAGTATCCAGTCCTACCAACGTGCTCGCAGTGTTCCTAAGGGGTTGCTGCTATAGCAAAAATTTTTTTTAAAGAAAAATTTCCAAATCAGCTAAAGGTGAAGTATGTAGCTCGCTTAGTTAAAGGCATGATAAACCTGAGCTGTCATGTGTTGCTAACTGATATGTGATAGCTTAATTTTACCATATTGCTCTAGATCAAGGGCAAAGAGACTGATATTAATAAAGCTCTAATACTGAGTGAACATAGCAATACTAATTTTATGTAAAGTTTCTAACTAATGTAGAGTGCAATAAAAATGTCATGAAGATTAATACTTGGGGGAATTGTCTAATGCTAGGTAATAATTTATCTTCCCGACTTGGATCCAAGATAGGTATAGATTGGTATGTGCCAGGTGCTGGGTTTTGTTCCTTTCTGTTGGCCACTGAATGAGTTTTTGTTCTTTTCTGTGTCACAGGTATGACATCAAAGATGACTATACTTTGCGCATTAAGAAGGCCATGAGCACAGATGAAGGAACCTACACGTGCATTGCTGAGAATCGAGTCGGGAAAGTGGAAGCCTCTGCTACCCTCACTGTCCGAGGTGAGCGTTCCCATGCAGGGAGGGCTTGTGTCTCCCATACGGATCGTCTAACAAAATGAGCCGTGTCCATACCTGCCGTTGGTGGGGTTGCACACATCCTTTGCAGTTGCGGATGCTGCACTGATTTGCAACAGATGTGAAACCCTCATCCTATTGAGGATAAAATTTCAGTGGGGTGGGATCTTCCCGCAGTTAAAGATCTCTTCCAATATTTTTTTATTGAAGAACAGATACATATGTAGGCAGAAGCAAGCAATACATAACCATGGGCCCACAATTTAAGATGTGAGGCATCAGTTCAGTTGTGTTCCATGTCCTAAAAAAAAAAAAAATAGAAGGAGCGTAGTGAGTAACTGTTTATTTCATGCCAAATGTAATGCAGAAAGTGTTATCGGGCTATTAGCTCTGCCATAATTAAATTCTCTGCCATTACTTTTTATCTGAAAGATAAACCCACGCCAAAAAAAGAAAAAATAATATTTAAATTTTGTGATTATTGCAAAGCAAAGACTAACATTTTTTTCTCCTAAAACATCTTGGTCTCTAGTATCCACTTGGTGTTTATATAGTGCTGTTTGATGTGCTAAGGAGGTTTTAAGACCAATAGAATAATGAGTTGCCAAGATGTCTTTTGTGACAGTGGATATAGATATGTTAAAGATTATAGGGAGAGAAAAAGTTTGTGGGCTAATGTTTCTATATGAGTAAATAGTACATAATAGTTATTACTTCATTTCAAAAGATAAGCAGCAATTTGGCACAATGGATATCATGCAGACACTATTTCACAGCTTAGTGGTGCATGCTGACGGTTTTCAGTAGATCTGTGAAAGGTTAATAAAAACATTTTTAGCTTTATCTGTGCTCCTCTTTTCATACACATTAAATCAAATGTTCAAAGTCTCAACGGATTGCTTTATTAGAACGGGGGTCAACTGGCCCAAGAGGCCAGCTTCCATTTCCATCCATTTAATGCATGGACACAGTTCAGTTTAATCTGCTGAATTCAAAGGGGGTGAGAAAGAACACCAAGTGTCTTTGTAGGGAAGAGATGGTTGTCTATAACAAAGAACAGAGAGTATTGTAATGATCTGTATGCTAAAATATTACCTAGTGTTCACTTTAGATAATAAGTGATAATGCAGTTTTACCTGTTGTAAGCTGAAGGATTAAGTTTACGTGCTGCACATTTGCCTGAGATTTTGTACTTCTGTTCTGTAAAATGAGAAAAATGGTCCTTGCAGTGAACTCCCAGAAATACTGTCACTCTGTTCTTTGTCACAGGCAGAACTGTAATGCCTAACAAATCTGGCCACCAATTTGGTAGCCCTTCAAAATTACTATAACTGTGTCTGCTGTATACCTTACCGGAACAAGACTTTTATTTTTTGCTGCCCTAGCCTTGTGATATGAACAGTGGCTAGAAGCAAGCAAAAAAAAATCCCTTCAAATCACTGAAGCTTGAGCCTGATCAAATTAAGATGAAAAGGAAAAACAAGGAAATAAATAATTTAATCTATTTTCCTGCAGTAAAAGCAGGTTTTCATTATCTTGGGTATTTTTCCCCCTGGGCTTGTCATTAACCATTAAATATGTAGTGTTTATTCAACACAAAGGAAGCCACGATATTACAAGCATATTAAATGTTCAGGATATGACAGAGAATGAGAAAAGCCAAGAAACTCAATGGGAAGCCTTATTACCCTGAATTTTCTTTTAACAAAAGGCTGGGCAAGCTCCTGTTGACTTAAAAGGGCCAGGAGCAATGGCCCTTTTGATCAGAGAAAGCCTTAACTCTGAATTCTCAGTCCTCCTCAAGTTTCATCTGAAACTGTGCAGAGGAGCAAGAGCCAGCAGCAGCACCTCAGCACCCGCTCGGAGGCTGCCTGGGTGCTTGTGGGTGCCCTGCAGCTGCGTCTGCACGACCTGGCAGCCGGCGCAAAGCCCTCCGCTCCCTACCCTGCGCTCCCATCTTCTCGGGGCAGGGGAAGGGGATGCGGGCAGGGAGCTCGCGTTGCACTGTCCCGACTAGCACAACCTGGATTCTGTGCCTCGGCCTTCATGCCCTTCTTTGGAAAGGTTCACATGGTTCTTATTCCTGCTCTCTCTTGCTCTCTCTCTGGGAGAAGGAATACAGCATAACTCTGGAAGGCCCAGGATCCCAAGATGCATGATGAGAAAGGCAGCAAGCTTGAAATGGGAGGTGGGGATGGCAAAGCAAGGGTGAGGACTGAGTAGGTCCTTGCATGCTATGTTACCTAGGAATCTTTGTGTCTTGATATTGGCTCTAGTCTGCAAGTTTTCACCTGCCCGATTCAGACTGAAGTGAATTTTATGTCCAATCTCTCAGCTCTTCCTAGAGAGGTATGTGTGTTTTATTAACAGAGGGACTGACAGGGCTGTTTTCCAACTCAGGTATAATGAAGGGCTGTTGCTATAATCAAGAAATCACTTGTTGCAGCAACAGCTTTCAATCTTGATATCAGTCTGAAACAGAATTAACTTGTCGATCATTCAGGAGCAATTTTTTTAGGAAGTAGAAGTTATCTAAGCAGTAATTTGGGAGGTTCTGAGTTGAAATCCCTGCGGCCATTTCAGTCTATTTGTTGTATTTTCATCAGCCCTGTCAGCGAGAGAAAAGCAATGTGCTGTACGCTTTCATGCCTGTTATTGAATGAGAAAAACTGTCTTGGGCTTTCTGTAGCCCTTACTGCTGTACTGACTAGCCATGCTTAAAATTCAATTGGTGTTTGACTCAGAAAGCAAATGCCTTGCATCTACTGGCATGACATTTGCCAGTCTGTGGCTTAAATTGATGTTTTCATCAGGATCTGGAAGTCTGTGCTAATGCAAAGCAATTTTTCTTCTATCATGCATTAACAACGATACTTGATGATGACGTGCGAGGTTAATAAAAATGTTTCTCAGAGAATAGTTCTGGCCAACTTGTTCAGATAGTAAGCCCAAATAAATGTAAGAACTGTGACACATGACATAATAATAATACTAATAATAATAATAGCAGTGAGCATTTTACTTAGGCTGCCATTTGAGGGTTTAGCAATCATGGTACTATCCATAGTTTAACGTAACATTACACGTCATGCATTCTGACAGATATTCTTTTCTTTTTTTAATTTCTTTTTTATGTTCTCACTACACCATTGTAATGTCAACAGCTCGCCCCGTTGGTAAGTAACCATCCTTCTATCCATTTTAGCATGGCTTCATGCAATGCTTCATCTTTCATTTGCAGCAGCATTTGACTGGCTTGAACTAGCAGCCAGTGCTTGATAGTGCTAATTTTATAACACCAGGCAAGTGATTTTGATGTCAAAGTGCTGTTTCTAAACTTTGTATTTCCTGCTATGCCATGTTGCCAAATCACCAACAGGTACCAATCAGTGAAACTGAGTGGGCCTGGTGATACTGCGCCCAAATCACTAAATCAGTCATATTTAAGAGTCTCTATAAGGGCCTGATATGAAAGCCATTGAAATCAACAAACAGGATTGTATTGACTTCGGTGAGCTTCTATCAGGCCCTGAATGAGCAGCTCATTATGCTTTTATTGCATAACAGTAAGAGCATGGGTTTTGCATGCCCCGTCTTTCTTGAATCTTTCAGAGATCCTTGAAATGAAATAGTCCTGAAATTGAAGAAGGGATGGAGTAGATTTCCGTGCTTTGTTAAGAAAGTTCATCGCTGCAAGGATTGATTCTTGCCCGAGGGTCATCTTAATTCCTGGGGTGCATATTGCAATGCACTGTATAGGATGCGCAGTATTTTGCATTATAAATCCCAGAGGGCAACAGTCTCTGGATTTTGAATTCCTACTGTGAAAATTTAATTCCTTCCTATGCCTTTTAAATTACTTGTAAAAAATATAAAAATCTAACTGATCATAATGGAAAAATTGTGACTATGAGTAGCTGACATTATTTAAATGTTATTCACGGATGTTTACTCTGTGCCTATGTGGATTTTCTAAATAATGTAACCAGTTACACTGTTCCTATGACTGTTAAAGTTTGTATTTAGATGTATCTTATAGAATAATAATGTTTTAATTCTTTGGATTAGTATGCAAAGTACTGGTGTTAATAGAGATTACTGGGTTGGAGCGAGGGGGCGGTCTTTCTTTGTGTAGTCAAAAGTTATATTAGAGATGTGTTTTGACTAAAGTTTCTCAGTTTTGTCTTGTCACTGTTCTCCACTGTTAAGGGTTTGGAGGAAGAGAGGTTGGAATAACTTAAAACTCCAGGTTAGCACTACTGTTTACACGACGGAGGTGATCCCGTGCTTATTAACGTGCTTGAACTGTGGATGTAGAGCCAAGCCAGCTACCTCTGCAGTCACGGCATGCTTTATCTACCCTAGAAATTTGCTTCTGTAGAATGGCAAATTCCCCCATACACCCTGCAGAATCATTCTGTTGGTGAGCTTTTGGCTTGAGTCACTACTCTGTTACTTCAGGATTACACTAGTTCTCATGAAGTTAAATCCCAGGAGATACATCAGCATTAAACTTGTGGTAAACTTGTAGTAAAATTGTTCCGTGATTTAAAAGTGGTAAAAGTGGTATATAGAATATGGCTTGTTTTTAAAGTGGATCTTTCATGTTAGAGAGGTTTTGGTTTTTTTTTTTTTTTTTTTTTTTTTTTAATGCCTAATAATAAAATGTGCTTCTTGAAACACTAAAAATGCTACAAGTCAGCAAGTAATTTATTCATAGGTATTTTTTTCTCATGGCTCACTCTTAAAGAGAAGAAAAAATCACAAAGTAGAGGCTGTTTTAAGCTTAGTAAATGCCACATGAATTAAATGACAGAAGTCACAAGAAAATAATAGGCTTTTGCAGTGCTGCTGGTGTCTCATTTCAAAACACTGAACCTCTGTTTGAAGACTCTTCAAGCATCTTGAGTCATGCATGAGTCCATCTCCAAAACTTATACAGAAACTATTGCTTAAATCACTTACTCCAGGTATAGGATTCCTGTGTATGACCAGCTCTGCTCAGCTTGATGTTTATCTTGCCTAAGCTACTTTAATTTCTTACAATTCTTGCTGAAAATTATTCCTTTTTTTATGATTTATTCAGATAAACATAGATTAATGTTAATCTTAAAATAATTATGAGCATATATGAGTCTTTGCCAGATATGAGTCTTTGCCAGATAAAGCAAAATAAAGTAACTTCCCTCTCTGCCACCACTTCCCCACGAAAAAGCCTAGTCTTCTGTCAAAAGTGTTCTGTTAAAATCATCCTTTGAAAAAGAGCGGCAGGTCCGATTTTGTAGCATTTTTTGTTTAGCAGATTAACTGGAATAGAGAGCAAAAATTACTTCTCCTTATCATAGAAAGTAAGCCAAAGCCAGCATTACATAATGCCATTGCGCTCGTGGCTGTCTAGCAGGACATGGTTTTAACAGGAAGACATTTACATGTTTATATTTCTCTTCGAGTGCAGAGACCAGTCTAAAAGTTTATATTCTTTCGTGCCACCTCAGAATAACCTGAGTCCTTATACTTTTCATCTCTGCCTCCTTTTCAAAGCAGTCATGTTTTGTCTTTATTGTGTTTTAAACAAAACCAAAGCATTTTCTTTGAATGGCCTATCACTGAAGAACAGAAAAATACATTCTTAATGTTCTGCAACTGCAAGTCTTATTGCAAACTGAACCATTCTCATTTTCTATCTAGCTTTTACCTGAGTGTTCCAAATATTTATATACTGTTACGTTTTGACATTTTTGTTGGAATTTCGGCTTGAGTGAAAATTTAGGACTGGGATTTTTCCTGCCAGTGGCCCTTTTTGGTACAAGCATGGTACAAGTTATTAGCATATGGCATATACTGCATATACAAAATGAAGTATGGTTCTGCCTGAGGTGGATGGCAGCTGGTGAATTTAACAGCTCCCTAACGGATTACTCATCATGTTTTGATTTGCTACTTGGAAAAAATGTGTTGCCCATTTCTAAAATAGATGTTCTCTTATAAACAAGCTTCTGAAAAGCTTTCCTATAGCAGTTGCAACAGATGGGTTAGGAAGCTAGATATTTATCCCTATTTAGACTATTTCTACTGTTATTTCACTCATCAGATGGTTTTCCAGATGAGTAACTCGATATTTTCGTGCTTTCTCATCCTGCTGCATTTCTTACGGAAGTTGTGCAGATGAATAGCTGGAAAAATTAGCATTCAACTTGGGAGGACCCCAGAAGTTTTATATAATCCCACCTAAACGTATCACTGACCAGCTCTTCAAAAGCTGTTGCTAAACATCTCAGAGGTGGAAAACTTGAAGTTAAAGAGAAGATCAGCTGTGTCTGGTGCTTGTTAACTTCCTGCTGATCACCTAAAAAGTTATTCAGATGATAGAGTGCTCAGTTTTCAAATTAATTCCCGCTATATGCAAGTGAAGATACAGATCTTTTTGTTTCAGTTGCATTATGTTGAGTCAAATCTGGTTAGTGTCATATGCTACAAATCATCTTCTCAAGAAAGAAGTATTGTATAGCAAACAGCTGGATTTTAGTTTTTATTTTTTACCCTGGGCAGAAAGGTATTTGGAATTAACTAAAGAGATAAGGTAACAACCAAGTTTAAAAAAATTCAGTTCTCTTCTGTGTTGGACAATAGACAAACAGATAGGACTTGTCCTATCCGTTTTCCACATTTTATACTAATTAAATAGAGTCTAAGCATTTTTAAGTGAAATGCAACCATATGATGCGCTGTATTCTTCTCTGGGAAGTTTTCATCTCCTAAGTCCACCTGGCATGGCCATCTGGTCTATCAAGAATGATATAGCACAAAGCATCTAAAATAGAAAGAGCAGCATGAAAAAAATACATTTTTTTTGTAGCTTGAAATTACTTTGTTTACATAATAAGTGAGAAAGATCTGTCTTTATCCTTCTCCATTTCACTCTCCCTCTTCTTGAAGAAAAACTTATCTTGCATAAATGCTGTTTTATATATATATTTATAAAAATACCATCTTTATTTAGGACTTGGAGGATTTATGCAACAACAGCAGAAATGATGGTTGGTGTGTGACAGCATTGGTCACGCTTAACACTACTGTGCCAGCTTTCACAGGCAGAAATCTGCATCTGTATCAAAGAGTTTCATTTTGGCTGTCTGCCTGCTGCTGCCAGCTATAGAGATTTTTGGAAGAGGTTAAGGGCACCAACAGATTCGTTTGGGATTTGCTTCTTCCTTAAATTAATGAACCATACATCCTCGATGTCCGTCAATGGACAAATACTTTTAGAAGGGATTGCCATGAAATGAACTCCATGTTTCTGTGTATACCAGTAACAAATTAAAATACGGAACTGTGTGGGGTTTTTTTGTTTGTTTGTTTTCTGGCTTTTTTTTTAACCTTCTAAAGATCTTCTTGAAAATCCTAAGTCTTTAGCATTTGTATTTTGGTAAAACTTTTTGAATTTGTGCTTGAATCTGTGTAAGGACTTCAACTATTATAGTAGCTTATATCACTGTGAGATGAGAGTGAGCGTGTTAACTACCAGATGTTATAAAGTCCTGGCCACAAAGTCCTGGCTCTGTTTTAGCAATTCCCAGTCTTCTGGGGTCTACCAAACAGTGATTCCAAATGGAAATACCTAAGTTCTGGCAGAGAGCTCTTCTTCAATGATAAGCATGAAAGACTGCAGTATTAATGCTTGAAGTTTGGTCAAGTCGTGCTGTTCAGTCCTGGTGTCAGATATGGGCCTACGCTCATCATGCTGCTTCTCTTTGGCAAAGTCCAGCTATGGAAGTGCAGAAAGTGATTAAGGGCCTAATCCTTCATTGCTGCACTCCAACATAGGAAAGTTCTGGGAGGTTTAATGTGTAAATATTTCTTGAACTTCCTTGAATTGATTATTTCTGCTGAAATTGGGAGGTGTTTTCCTACTTGAGTGGATTCTAAATCTCTCCATAAGCCTTTGAAGAGTAGTGCCTGAAAAGAGTCTTTTGATCTGTTATTCCACCAAAACTTTTCCCTTCCTTTTTTTGAAAGGAGAAAACAGTTACTTTTCCTTCAAGATAAGCATGGAAATCTGTGCATTAACCCATTTCGTCTTCAGTTTATCCTCTTTGCTGAATTGATACTACCTGTACTACTGCCTTATTATTGCAGGTTAGATAGAACCTTAGTGTTATTCATTGGCAAAACTAGTTCATGTCCCTTCCCTCTATGCTAGCATTAGTAAATAGCACAGTCATTTTGGATTCCTCATTCCTTTTCCTCTCTTCACTTTCCAGTATCCTCAGTTGAGCAGGTTATCTCCTCTCAGCCTCTTTTTTTTTTTTTTTTTTTGGGTAGACAAACCAAGCACTTTTTATCCTTCTCATTATAGGTAGACTCCTCACTCTTCTCATCATCTCCTTAGATCCCCTCCCCTCTTCATCTCAGTGCATTTAAATTCATGTTTTTTTTTTTTTTTTTTCTAACTGATCTGAGCTAAAGGTATATCTCAGGCACTTGAAGAGGAAAAAGAATACATACCTAGAGAAGAAAGAGTCCTGAATAGTGTGAGGCCCTGGGTGGGCAGAGTCAGTGCCACCTCTCTTTATCAAAGCACCATGAAGAGTTTTGCGGAAGGGAATTTCCAGGAGCATCTGCAAGATACAAGAGCCTCTTTAAAGAGATGGTTGGACAAGGTAAAATGGGAGAGAGAGGTATGACTAGATGACAGCAGGCTACAGTCCAATGCTGAGATGAAACCAAGACCAGATGTTTAAACTTAATGTTTTAATGTAGTGTCGAAGAAGGAGGAGGGACGATGCTGCCGATGAGTTCAAAGCAATGGAAACAGGGAAAAAAGTAGATGTCTGCTTTCTCCGCTATGTTAGAGCCAAATTAATGCCAAGAAAGAAGGAGAACCAAGTTGTCAGTAGTGGCTTTTTTCTTTGTGTCTCAGCTTTGTTATAAAAATGATAAACTCAGTTTGGCAGTTAAATGAATTGAGATCGACAGGGGAACTCTGAGTGTTAACCAAACCTGCTCTTTCATTAGTGTTTATCTATCTCATGCCTTTTTCTTTCACCATGCAGATTTAGCCCACTTCTTTCTTTTAGTTCAGACAGGGATAAAAGAGAGATTTTATGCCAAAATATACAGGGCAGTTAGTGCCTTTTTTTTTTTATTTGTTGATTCTCTAGATTTCTTTGCCCTCTTGCATATTCTAAAAAAAAAAAAAAAAAAAGTGGGCTTCCACACTTTTGGAAATTAGCTTGTTCAGAAATTCAGAGCAACTGAAGGATAAAAATACTGTTATATGTGAAATTCCGAACCTGAATTTAAATTGAAGATTAGAGCAATTAGTCTAGGTATCAAAGATGGTTTAGTGTTTTCAGATGACTGAAGCATATGATCTTTCCGTATTGCTATTTTTTCACATGGCTCATCTGAAAACAGCAAACAACTAGAAAACAAAAGAGAATGATTTCTCACTTCCCATCAGCCAGCAGCACTGCAGGAAGGGCAGTTACCTCAGGATCCCTTTGGTCTTGATAATGACTTTGTTGATGCCCCGCTTTCCCCTCTACTGTTATAACCTCATTCTTCTCCCACGCTCCTTTCCTTGCATTTGACCCCCCTACAAGTGCTCCCCACTTGCCCCCTCCGCTTTGCCACAGGACACACGAAAAAAAATTTTGAAGTAGAGCTCATGTTAAGTCATAGAAGAACGATGACACTGTAAATGAACAATGAAGAAAACGTAGTTAATGAGGAAACAAACTTTCCATAAAATGAGATCCATCCAGTTGTTTCAGTATACAGTGGCATTTGTACAGACTAGTGACTACAGCTAATGCAATGCATAGACTACAGCTATGACTATGTTAATGCAATATGGAAAAGAATTAAAAGGAAACTAATTTCCTAGGAAACGTGTCATCACTGAAGTTGACTCTCGACTCTCTTACTTCCAAATGGAATTACTGAATATATTACCAGATGTAATTTTGACTATTCAAAAGATTATTCTGAAATTAAATTTATTTCTGCAAATGTACCTCTGCAATGTATCTTGCTGATGAAAAAGACTGCATCATAGATGGAAATATTAGATTGGGATTTCCCTGGTGGAAGTAGAGCTAAGTCTTACTGGATCTGGCTGCTTTACCAACCAGCATGTTACTGCTTATTCTTCAGAACGTTTTCCCCATCAATGATCATCACCTGAGATCTGCTTAGAAGGTTCATAAATCATTGTATTTCCTCTTGCCTCCTCTTTAGCCAGTCGCAGAAGAATGTTTATGAATAACAAAGAATTTCAGTCTAAATTAAGCACTCATCTTTATAGGATATTTATAAGCTTGCCTAAATGTATTTCATTTACAATTGGCTATCAACAGAAGTTTATAGGAATTAAAGGTTATCAAATCTACAATGTCAGCCGTTTGTTGCTGGCCCTTTTTTTTTTCTGTAAAAAACAAATTTTATGGGTCTAATTCAAAGACCACCTGAACTAATAGGAGAATTCCTAACCTCTTCAACGAGTTTTGAATAAAATCTCATATGTCATGGTATTTGGAAACTTTTTATCTAAATAAATGCAATTGAAAGTTTACGAAAGTTATGCTGTGAAAGCTGGATTACGTAAAACAAGTTTGGTCTCATAGTGGCTCCTGTAGATAATTGGTAATGTTAGAAAAAACTGAACAAGGACAACAAAAATCCCATTGATATTAGTTGATATAGTTACGTTTCCATTTCTGCTTATGGTAGCAATATTGGACTAAAATTTGCTACAATATCTGCTTTTAATTAAAATCACAGCAATATAATGTATGCATCCCAAGGTCCCTGGACTGGGGGAGCTGCTGTGAGCAAGTCCTGATAGTAAATTCCCATAGGATCATTGATTTCAGTGGTGGACCACAAGTCACAAGATCAGCTTAAAATCACTGGAAGAAAATGCTACTAATACTCTGTGTGGGGTCATTGGACTTTTTACTATAAAAACACGTTTTCTTGTGGTAATTTCCCATCCTCTTCTGATTCATCTCCTGCCACATTTCTTATCAGGTGAGCAGAGTTCACTGACTCAGTCAGGGTTTTCCACAGCAGCAGCTTTATCAGCTCTGGGTGACTCAGCATAACCCATAATGTTCAGTAGTCCAGCAGGGAAATAAATCACTGACTTGCAATCTATCCAAGCAGTTAACTCTGCTAGTTGTTAGGACAGGAGAAGAGTTGAGAAATTCCTTTGAAATATTTTGCCATAATAGTTTCTTCTTTTTTCTCTGAAGTTCTTTGGTACTTGCCCATAAGCTACCTTCATACAGACTTATTAAAGGAAAAAATGATCCATCCAGTGTGCAAACATTTATAAAGAGTGCACTGTTACCATTTTGAACAACAGAGCTCATGCACACAACTGCGACTTTGCCATCTCCATTTTAATTTTCTCTGTAGAAAACTGTTCCGTGCTGTAAAAACTGTTCTGAACATGATGTGATTAACCTCAGGGTCCCCCATCCCCTCATCTCAAAGCCCACCTTGTACATGGCCTGTGCTTTCTATTCATGTTCAACCATCTGATTTCCATATCATCCCGCTCACCCTCACAAGCTGCTATTAGCATAACAGAGCTTTAGTGTGACATTGATTGAAGCCAGCGCTTGCTGAATGCGGTATCAAAGCATAATTTGCCAGAAATCAAATCTAATTTACTGTGTACTGTATTTAAATTTCTCAAAAAAAAAAAAATGTTTCAATAGAAGTGCACTAGGTCTGTAGTTTTAATTGTTCTTTTTTCATATTTTTGTCTAGTCCCCTAGAATCCAAACAATACATTCCCTTTCAGAGCTACTGTCATTGACTTTCAAATGTCAATTAAACAAGAGTTTTTCCACTCTGTTTATTCCAATCCAGTTAATGTTACATCTGAAACAATGAAGGGTAATGGTTTGATAGGCACAACACTTGGATTGCTTCTGCATAACAGTTTTTTCAACAGATTTTTCTCATTTCCTTAATGTTTAGGCTGAATTGAGCATCAAACTAGTACATAACTTTTACAGCTGAAGCCTTTTAAGCCTGCTATTATTTCCATTACCTTACCTTTTAAAAATATTTTTAAAAAAATTTCCCATTTTGAGAGACACAATGCTGACTTGCATTAGGTTTTGTCCCTGGTTCTGTCGATGTTGGACCTTGAGCAAGTCAACAAGCCCATGCCCTTCTTCCTTCTGTTGAGCTGTCTCAGAGCACCGTTCGCTTAACCTCTTCACAGTTCACCAGGAATGTCTTAGGCACTGATCTGTGAGGATCTATGAGCCTTGGCATCATCTAGGGGATGGAGGCCTGACACGGTGTTTTTTTGCCTCATAACAGAGAGATGATGTTCTTGCGGCCACCCGTACTGCAGCATAGGCCTAGAACTCTGTTACATAGTTCCTGTCAAATGCAGATATAACACCTGAAGAGACCAGAGATTTTCTGTTCTCTCTCCTCTGCCTGAGGTTGCTATTGATTGTATATTAATATCCTGGTCAGTGAACATCTGTGGCTAAGCAGCAAGCGCTGAACTAATTCAGTGACCTTTATTAAGTGGGTGGGCAGGACTGCAGAGGTACCTTAGGGTAACATATGCCTGTAGGAATTTTCATTTTCTAATCCCCAGCTAAAGGGTCCCTCTCTCTTCCTTTCTTTTTCTTCCCACGTAGTTGAATGCACGAGTGTGTGCGTGGTGTTCGCACTACTGCCTGTAGTGTCTGTATCTAGGTATGGCAGGCAAAACAAGGCGAGGGAGAAATAAGTAACATGGCTACAGTTCAACATTTGAGGAATAATTTAGGCCAAGTTGAGATCCCAGAATATATGGAGCAACACTTAGACCCATATGGAAGCCTCAGAATGGATGTTTGCAAATGGCATGGGAGCAGGGGCCCGATACCGGTGTCTGAAGACTTTCAGAAGAGTAACGCCTGCTGAGGCACTGGGAAGGGGTAGAAACTTATCTCTCCAAAGAGGCCAAATCTGTGCTCAGGAATACAGGACAGAAAGAAGATTCTTTTTTCCTGTCTTCACCCTCCACCTTCTAAATCAGCAGCTAGTCTTCCTGTTCAGATGCTTTATAATCCTCCACTTAGAGTGCATTATATCAGGGCAATTCAGCTTGTGCTCTTTAGACTCCTGGTGATCTGTAAAGCCTCAGGAAATAGCTGCGAAGTGTATTTCAGAGCATCAAATCTGCATACATTTCTATGCAGTTGGCAGACCTGTGTCTGCGCCTGTCAGCAGGTGTAATCGGAAGCTGGGGCTTGATTGCTCTTCGTACCTAATTAAACAGTTTGTAATTATAATGGTGAAAATACAGTTTTCTAAAACACTTAAATTTTGTTTACCTGAAAGCTTAGTAGTTCTTAAACCATCCCTCTCCCCAACCACCACAATAGTGGAGTAGAAGAAAAACAGTGAACCAATGTGTCTTGTTCCTTCCTCAACCTGCTCTCAAAAATTAGTTGGTCTTTTAAAAAAAAAAAAAAAGAAAAAAAAAAGAAAAAGAAAAACATTTGGAAATACTGCTTACATTTTTGTTCTGAAACAGGTTTGGAGGGTTTGCATGGCTTGTATCGAAAAGTCACTTGCTTTATCGCGTCGTGCTCGATAGAACTCTGATGTCACGTTGGTTTTTTTTCTCTATAATCATCCTCCGCTACTGCTTCCCATTTCCTTCTGCATATTAATTCCCCTCCTCTCTTTTCCTGCTCCCATCCACTGGCTCCATTGACTGCCTATTTTCCGTCAATGCCCCCAAACAAGTCACAGCACACTCTCTTTTTGAAACTGCTCAACTCTGGCTGTACTTCCTGATCCCCTGTGTTTAGATAGTGTTAGCACTGTCTACTTGAAAACCTAGGGAGTCCTTGTTCTTTTTTTTTTTCTGATTTTAACTGTACTTTATCCATTTTTCTTTCCTTGGTCTCTTCCAGATCTCCTGGAAATCGTGTTCCTCCCTCTGCATTCCTCCCTACTGCGCACTAACTCTTCAACTCTTTCTTCTTTCTAGTCTTCCAGCAAACTGACATCTAGATATTCCTACTTTATGTTGTTTTAGCAACATCCTTTTCTCAGCAAATCCTCTCTCTGACTCCCTTCTTGCCCACTCACCCTGGACTCTGCCTCGAGGTTCTGTCCTTTGATTCAGATCTTCCCCTACTTTCTCAGTCATTTTTGAAAACCTAGAGGGGCAGACTGGAAAAGGAAGTGTGTATATTCTGATTCATATACTGCAGCTAGCACCGAAGGCTGTGCTAGCTCGCTCATAACAAGAAGCTCTGTGAGTGCAGAAGGTATAGGGGTGCCTGTCCTGTCCGGGTGACTCTAAGGAGAAGCTAGCATTCATTCAGAGTCTGCATCAGACAGGCCTGACTGCTCTTCCTTCATATTTATTGTCATCAGAGTATACACCAATATATGTCTGTAAGGTTTTCCTTCTTTTTTCTTTTTTTCCAGCTGGGGAGTTCATATATTGATATTGCCTCTTTTTTTGTTGTTGCTGTTGCTGTTGGTCTTGTTTATATATTATTTCTGTCTGTCCTAATTAGCATATCTGGTGTTACGTCCTCTGGCACAAAATAAATCTACATAATGTTGTCTCATTCCTTCAGCATTCTTCATCTCCCACTTGAAAAATATCCTAAATTTACGCTACATTTTTTTTCTTACATCGTAGCTCCCCCACAGTTTGTGGTGAGACCACGAGACCAGATTGTAGCCCAGGGTCGAACTGTGACTTTTCCCTGTGAAACTAAAGGAAATCCCCAACCAGCTGTTTTTTGGCAAAAAGAAGGAAGCCAGGTAAGTTACAAGCACCCTACCAGCCTTTCTGAATAATTGATTGTGTTTAAATCTTTAGGAAAGTTATCTGTGTTACCTTTCTTATATTTTTTTTCATGTTTCATGGAGATCTTGTTATTTAAATTGTCCTATCATCTACCAACATTTTTTGGCATTGTCTTTTTTCCCCTATCTTAAATGTTAACACCGCGAAGAACTAAAAGGCCATTTAAGTTACTGTAACTTGTGCTAGATGCTGTATAAATGTATAGAGACCAATGGGTTGTATCTCAAAGAGTTTTCTTTCTGGAGCACCCAAAAACAGGTGGATGAGATGAACATGGAAAGGTATGGCTCAATTTTTAACTAATCAGAGTCAGTAATTACAATTCACAACCTGTCTAGACATGATCGAATAGTTACACGTCTAGCAAACTGATTTGCATTGGCGGATTCTCACAGTGCATACAAATATAGGTGTTGAAGATACAGCTGGTTTCTTCTTACTCTCTACATGCAGTTAGTTCATGCAACTATGTCACTTGGAACTTGGACATTGCAAACTCTATTCTGTGTTCTCTATTGCACTTGTTCTGTGTTGAGAGCAGAAGAGATTAGTAGGTAAAGTTGGGTGTCCAGTGGCAGAGCTTTCACAGTTCTCTCATGATGCCTGGCATGGCTCTGTATCTCTGGTGCTTGTCGCTGTCCTTTGGCTACATGAGTCTTTTCAGAGCTCTGTGCTGCTTTTTTCCCATTTGGTCATATGTGAGTTGTTAAGTCAAGCACCCCCACTGTGCTGCACAGTCCGGAGATGTTTTTTGGCCTCATCTGGAGACCTTTGGTGTACTGAGTTAAAAAGTGAGACAAGAACTGAACCTCAGCTCTCCCCTTTTGCCCCACCTGCTTATACTTCAGCTTATCATCAAGTCAGCTAATGGGTTACAACGTGCCCTTTATATCCAGCTGTAAGCACTGAGGACTTCATCCTGACCTCAAGTCTGCATTAATGCCCTCTTATGCACCCAGGAGGAGCTATCTTGAAGTCATTAGGGGCAAGAACAAAGGTTCAGTTACAGACCAAGACTGAAGATATTTTGTGCTCTGTTGCATTGCCGCTTACAAAGATACAAGGCTATTACTGTAGGAGTTTAAGCTTAGTCTTTGATGTGTTTCTTTTAGCCTGTTATGCAGAGAACTTCCAATTCCATGCATCACATACTGGAAAAGCACAGTATTGTGTGTCTGGCTAAGGTAAAAATTGTTCCAAAGGGAGACTAGCATGTTGAATTTGAAGTGGGAACTAGTGATGTGCTAGCAAACGTTTCAAAAACGCTCCTTGTAGAGGACTGCAATAACACGGCAGTGTTTATGTAAAGTGAGCTTATAGTGTCACACTTGAATCTAATAAAGTGGACATCCATCATGTTGTAATAAAGAGAAGGGCTTCTAATTAAAGTAGGACATCATTTGCAGGATTAAAGTCATTTAGCGTAATTGAAAAGTGTTAATACTCTATTTTATCCTCTTCCATTGGTATCACTTCAAGGGTAAAAACATTTTAAGGTGAAAATGCATCTTGTGTCTTTAATTGAATGTTATTACCTACTGATTGTACCACGTTGATGCTGTTTAATTACAAACCTGGAAAATTAATTACCATATTGAGAACCAGATCCCTGAGGGTTAGAATGCTCTTTTTTGGCAAATAAATGCAACATAAAAATTGATACCTACATTGTCTATAATCAAACCTTGAAATATAGCTCAATGTGATTCATTATACCCACATGTTACCCACTTAATTGAGTATCAGTGAAGTAACAGAGGTCAATGTTGCCATCCGCAATAAAAAACTTTCCAGATTGTGAATGATTCCCCATTGAATGGCTGATCTCCACATGGCGTATTTCCTCCTCAGAGTCAAGAGGACGGTATTTTGGCCACACTTAAGCACCTCCCACCGAGCTTGAGGCACTTTTTGTCTTTTTTGTGCCTGGCCACAGGTTGTCGCGTGGATTTAAAAGTGCTTGCTTCTGCTCTTCCTCTCAAGGAACCACTCGCAGCGCCACCGCTAGTGTTCAGGGGAGTGCCACGTAGTCCTGTGAGCCCGCGGCAGGACGTTTCTCAGTCTGGGTCTCTTTCTGCACCCTGTATTTCTGAGCACAAGCAGCCAGAAGGGAGGGAAGCTGTTCCCCCCTGAGTCATCTTTGTGCCGCCTTGTGCATAAACAGCTGATCCTTTGTATTTGGTGGCTTTTTCCCTGAGAGTCTGGCAGCGGCACGCCGGAGAAACGCACCAGGCCACAAAGTACGGACACCTCAAACGCTCGGGGTTAAAATCTCCTCTGAGACAAATCTAGAAGAAAGTGGCGTCGTGCCATGGCACCTCTGTTTGCAGCCCAGCATGCCACCGTTGTGCTTGCATGAGCAAACCAGGGAAATTGTAAAGACCTTATAATAGTAGGTTCTGCTGCTAGAATAAGTCCCAAGTCACAATTAGCTGGCCCTTGAAAGAGGGAGTCAGGAGACCCCTCAGCTCCTACTGAAGTATGGCTAGCTGGCACTGATCCTTAAGATCAGGCTGGCCCATGGTGAAGATTAAAAACAGGATAGATTCTTCTTTTTAATACATGGACTAAAGGATCTCTACCTTTTCTTTCTGAAAAATCAGGAACGTATTCCTTGACTATCTTCTACATTGTGTTTCCTTTTACGATTTCCATAGTGAGTGATGAGCAGAGTACGCCTCATCAAAATTCTCTGCTTTCTCATAAAATTTGACTAAGTTTTCAAAGTTCCTTCATTCAATAGGTATTTGCACAGGCAGATGTTTTTATGCAAGTTTCAAGGCAATTCAGGAAACAGAGCAATTTTGGGGAGACCTGCTTAGCACTATAGCCTGAAAATGTTTCAGAACTTGCTGCACACTTTTGTATTGAATCTGACATGTTTACTGGCTGCATATTGATTTTTGAGGAAATATTTGCATTGAAAAAATTATTGAACTTTGATATGGAAAGGGGAGGAAGAGACTGACCCTAGGGTAACAATTAGCCTAGCAGGTTAATACAATTATGAGAAGTCTTGGAGTGGTCTCTGATTTAAAGCATCTCTCACACACACTTTTTTTTTTTCCCAAAAAAAATGAGGAGTTAAAGGTATCTTTTTCACTTCAAAGTAGAATTTTTTGAAATCCAAGCTTGCTGATTACCAATCCCAAAGCATTTTCTGTAAATGCAGAAATATAAATGCTGTATTACTTTTTCTCTAAATTTTCTATCCCTCTCAAAAGAGGCAGATCTTTTTAGCCCTCATATGCAAACTTAAAGGTTAGTAGGGAGTCCTTATTAGAAAGCAAAGCAAAACAATGAAGAGCTGCAGTAAAGACTGAAAGCTTATCCTAGCATGGGATCAGTTTTGGGGGATATTCCTGACATAAACAGTTGTATTTTCATAGAGGCTTGTTCAATCAACGGTATACTTAAGCCAGACCCAGTTTTCCTGGAATTTACCAATTCAATACTACCTCTTAATCTGTCCTCCCTGTTCCCCTTCCTGCCTCCTCAGGCAACTCTACCAGCCTCTCCACACACATTGCCCCCTGCTTCCTGCTCTTTTTTCTCATCCAGGGCTTTGCCAGGTGATGTAACTTTTCCCTTTAAAGTACAGTCCTCACCTCTAAAACCCCTTCAGTCCCTGCCTGTATTACTGATTCATTCAGTCCTTGCTCATGTTCGATGACGGCTGCATCCATTCTAGTTATTCTTATTGACATCTTTCTTTTCTCCAGTCCAGCCCAAAGGCAAAAGCTAATCTCCCTGTTCTGTGTTAACTATGATGCCTTATCCTACATGAAATTATTTTTCTCTCTGATGATTTCCACATCAGATTTATACCCCTTCTCTTCCCCTCAAGGCTCCATTCTGCTTTTCTCATTTGGTCTATCTCAGTTTTAATTTCCTGCTACTCCTCCTTTAAGCTCTCATGTTGTGCCAACTCCTCCTGCTTTATGACCTGTTTGTGTCATCCTCCTAGGTTTGCTCACATGCCTTGCACTTACTTTCTTTATTTGGCCCAGAATCATATTCACTGCCAAACAATAGCCCTCAAGTCTCCAGAATTCAATTCTTCCTGGCAGTTGTCTAATGTTTACTTTGTTATTAGATCCTCCTGGGTTGACAGCCAACTAAGTATTTTATTAAATTCAGAGTGAAGATAAATGTGAAACATATACACATCACTCAAGCCCGATTGTTGGAAAATTTCTCCTTGCATAAGCTCCTCAGCCAGCCTACACCCTTGTCTGCTGGCAAAGTGCTGCTGGTAATTTAAACCTCAAGCAGCCCAAGGAAGGAAAGTGAAGTTTATACGTTCATAAATTTGCAAAGCTGCTTGCATTTTCTTTTTAACTTAAATATAGTGCTTTTAAAGAAAAATCCTTGTACCTTTAGCTGAAGGAAAAGCGGTTTGTGTTCTGCATCTGTTTGATATGGGTTGAATTGTCTTTGCAGAATCTACTCTTCCCCAACCAGCCTCTGCAACCCAGCAGTAGGTACTCAGTGTCGCCGACAGGAGACCTCACTATTTCCAACATTCAGCGCTCTGACGCGGGCTACTACATTTGTCAAGCGCTGACGGTTGCCGGAAGCATTTTAGCAAAGGCTCAGCTGGAGGTTACTGATGGTGAGATATGCAAATTTCTATTGTTTTTGTTTCTTTTCCTGTCAAAAGCAAAATAGTTTAAAAGTATTGTAAATACAGACTTGTGAGATCATGTAATTCCTGCAGGTAAACACACAAGTTTCTACAGAATGAAAATGGTTCTCATTACACAGTTCTCTGTCGTATGAAAGAGGCATCAAATTTGTATTTCCCTTTTGCATTCTGTCTGGAAGCTCCTTAATAATCCAGATGAGGGACAAACCCTCTTAGAATAGGGTTGGTGAGACAGAAGGATGCTCGGTTCACTAGAGCAAAGGTGGTGCTGCAGAAACGTATTGTGAAGAATGAATAGTTTTGTGATTAAAACAATGAAATGGGGTGCAGAAGAACTAGGCTCAATTCCCACCTAAGCTCCAGTCATCAGTTTTACCTTAGGCCACTAATCTGGGATGTGTCCTTGGTTTGAATAAATCAGCACAGTTCTCTTGAACTCACTGGAGTTTTGTTAATTTAGAACAGCTACAGTATTTAGCCCTTTAGTCCCTGTGTGAATAAGTCACAAGGATTTTTTCCTACCTCAGAGGTGTTCTTTTTAAGAATTTCTTAATATTAGATGTGAGAGGTAGGTACATAGGTACATACACAGGTAGAAAAGAGTTGACAGGAGAGGAAGGGAAAAGAACAGCACTGCATGATCTGAGCTGATGCTTTCCATTTCAGAATTTTGGTTTTGAAAATTATCGTGCCTTCCTGCCTACCTTACTCCATATATAAACATGAAGCCTCTTCCCATTCCAGGAATCTTTTTGATATCCCATTTCCATCATATCTGTGACAGAAGAGGTTTACATCCTTTAATATTAGTAAAGAAAATAACAGAGTTTCTTTTATACTAGGAGATCATGGCATTCCCAGGCATCATTATTCCCTATCTTAACCGACTCATTAAATATCTCTTGACAGACTTTGATGAATTTTTACCATTAAAACTGTTGTTATATGCAGAGGTCTACTATTACTGTTCCCTTAGAGACCTGCCTGCACCATGAAAGTTTGAAAAGATGTCTCATTCTGAATAATCTGGCTTTTCTCAAGAGCGTATTCATCACAAGTGACAGGTAGAGAGGTTCAGGCACATGTTATAGAGGTTTGAGCATTAATTTGATGCCTTTTCTTTGTTTTCTAAAAGCTGTCTATATTTTTATGACAAGGGAAGATAATTTCTGCCTTATCCTTGCATCTTTACAAGCACATAGCATTTCCATAGAGCAGTTTTTAGGAGATGAAAGGCTAACTTTCTTTCTGCAATCACTTTAAGTCTTTACTTTTACTCTCTATGACAAAATGATGCATTTTCATTCAATTCAAATTTAAATGTGGATTAAAAGGTCATTTAAAATTAATGGAAAGGTAGTATTTTTTAATATCTGTCCATAGCACTGTCTGATGCAGTGCCGGGACTGTGATTGGAATGAACAGAACGCACAAATGTTGGCCGAGAGGACACTGAGCTGTTACTGGTTGCACCTGCTGATGCTGTGCAGATTTACTGCAGCAGGGGCCGAAAAGAGCAAATCAGGTTCAAGGATAGCGGTGATGAGGAATTTTCCCTTGTGATGGACGAGATCTGCAGTCCATCTCTATTTATTTGTATGTGTGGAAGAAAAATAAATAAATAAATAAATAAATATAATTAACTTCTTGAGAATTTTCAGCAGTTTATTTAACAAGTCAACAGCAAGCTCATAAAGGTTTCCCTGCTAAAATGCAAGCTCAACAACGATTGTTTCTGCTTAAAGGCATTGTGCCTTCTGCATTCCTAAAGAAGGCATTAGTTGTTGGCGCTCCTGCTCAGGGAGGAAAAGGGCTGCATTCTTAAAACGCTTCCCTGAGCCTACTGTCAGCATGATCATTGTGAAATTATGCAAGGTTACTTTTTAGAAATGGCATTTCATCCTTGAGTCAAAGGGCAGATGAGATCAAAGGTGCCAAAACAATATTGTGGGACTGACCATGAGATTATACAAATAAACGTAACATTGGATCGCAGATATTTATTGATTGCTTTCAGTTAGAGGGTTGACCGTAAATATCTAAAGAATCTGTTTTGGTGGGTGCTGAGCAGAAATTATAGAAGCTAATGATTTTTATCAGTAGGCAAATTTATCTCATGGTTTTAAAAATTTAATAAGAGATAAATGCTGCACATGCTGGCCATATACTTAAGCATCAGTATTCTAGTTTTTGGCTGGTGATTTCAGTTTTACTTCATAGCCCAGAATTTTTCTGTTTGGTTAATGATTTAATAATAGTGGCGAGCCATCTTTTTCATTTTGAACACATTTTTGTTTGATCCAGAGTAATTTAAATCCAATTGAAGTTCCAATACAGAATGAAAACATATGTCATGTGCAGAAAAACAAGTGCTTAATTATACCATATATAGCAGGGTTTCAGTTGTTACATTTTTTCACTTACAAGTCTTTACTGGAAATATTTTTAACTCGAGTGCTCACATGAGAAGAGATTACTAGCTGTGATGATATGTGCTGAGTTGAGTGATAATTTTGCTGATTATGGACTGTACTAAGAGCCTTCAGTGAATTTGAAATTCAAATCTTGTATTTTCTTTAAAGACTATCATATAATTCACAGTCTAGTGCACATCTGGAAAACCAAAATCATTTTAAAAATTGAGACAATCTTAGCAATTCTTTCAAAATCAAAAGTAAATATGCAGCTCACACTTCTTAAATGACAGGTCGTACAAATAGACTAAAGGACTCTGTCTAACTGTGCCTATGTGCATGGTAAAAAGATAATAATTACTATTTACTAAAAATTATAATAATTTACTATTAGCAATTTATTCAGTAAATTTATCCACCATCCACTGAATATTCTGTAGAAGATCTTAGTTTCATCTTATTATGCCGTTGCCTGTATTTGTTATTGCAAATTTTGACCACTGCCTGCTTAACTGAGCCTACTTTGCTTGCTTTTCCCAGCAGCTGCTATTTAAGATGTGTATTTGGATTGAAGAGCAAACTCTACACCACAAGGACTTTTATATCAATATTAAAATGACACATTTTGGAATATTTACTTAGTAAAAAAGCTCCTGTTCCTGTGCGTTAGGAAAGCTAAAGTCTGAGTCTCTAAAGAATTCAAAACAAATGACGAAAATAAAAGAGCGGAGTTGGCAGTGCATCTCAACAGCTCTCCCTCCACTGAGATGCTTGTGCATTTTCCCCAAGCTCCTGTGCAATTTTTGGCTATGGGTCTATAGAATATGCTAAGGTATATCTCTTTGAAATCCTTCTGCGATGATGTTACATTTAGAATAAAATATTTACCCCTTCACCAGAAGGGGTAAACAAGAGGGAGAAGAAGAAAGGGTGAAGGAGTTACTAAATATCGTGAACAATTAAATATTGATTGACAGTATTGTTGACAATTTGGCCACCTTAGTTTCTATCCATGATCAATGCGTATTAAATATATTTTGGAAAGTCTAACCGTTTCAAATAGGAAAGATTCAATATAGCTCCACAGCCTCCTAACATTCAAGAGACAGTTCAAAACTCTTCTCCAAAAGATACAGTGAGAGGGGCTGATCTCTAGTTTTTTCACCTCTCAGAGGAGAATCCTAACTTATCATTCAGGTGGTCACCAAGTTTGTGACTTGTGTCTCACTGTTAAATTGCCAGGAAAACTTCTGAAATGCTGATTTTTGGCAGTGCCAAAATAAGTTAAGACTTAATTTTGTTATTCTCTTTTTTATTTTTTTTTTAATTTCACATTGCAATTTGACCAAATTCTACCCAAATTGAAAGATGGTTTCAATAGGCCCAAATTGCTTTTGTGGCGAATAAAATGTTCATTAATGAAGATAATTTATTCCCCTGTTATACTCCGTTTGATAGTTCAGCTGCATTTTATTACAAAAGGCATGAGATAATGTTTCAGTTATCAGAATGTGTAAATATATTGTTGCTTGCAGATAGGTCCAGAATTAGTTTTTGAGGGAAATTCATTTTATAATTGACTTTTCTTTAACTTTGCAAATATAATTTGGTCACACAGAATGCTCCTGTAACATAAATACAGAAGTTTTTGTGCAAAGATAGAGCAATGTAAAATTTAAGTAAAACAATTAAATCATTGTAAAAGAAATTAAAACTGCCCCCAACTTTTTTTGTGGGTATTTTTCATTGTTTTTCTGTCCTTCAGAATGCTTATGCCATACGTATATATTTCTGAAGCTCTGGTCAAGTTTTGTTTCCTTAATCATGATGAGACCTATGCAGTAGGCATACAAGAGGGTGTGCACACATTTTAGAGAAGATTTACAAGTCCTAGCTGTGAAAACAGTGCAGTTGTTCACAGATCACTGGGAACCCTAAGTGTTCATTTAACCTTTAGCCTTAGTGTCATGGAAACCTGTAGTAGTCTTTCACCCATAACACCCTTGAAAATGAAGATTCCTTCTGGCCAGGAGACTTTCAATTACCTTATTGATCAAAGCTATTTAGAGGATTATGAGCTCCTCATTTGAGCTTTAAAAAAACTAATTAGATGCCAAAGGACAATATCTCTGGTGCAGCAGGCTTTAAAAATACCTACACTGCTGCACATATAAAAGACAGTTGCATCAAGTAACTGCAATGAAATAGTTAGAAACCTAAGCAGTTCTACTTTTTTCTTAATTCATATTTAGCTAGGTAAGTGGGAGTTACGGTTCTACATTAGGTCTAAATAAAAACAAAGCTAAATTTTCACTTCAGTATACCCTTGCTACGGGTATGCTGATGGTATGTATGAGCTGAGCTTTCAGCAAATGACTGAACTGTATAGTCATAAGAACCTTAATGAGATCAAAATTTTTGTATCAGGGTGAAAATGCATTACATTTTGTGTTTTCTTGTAATATAGTGTTTTCTGTCCTATTTCTGTGTTCAGTGTATGCTATTTGAGAATTTCCAAAGTAGCATTAATTTTCTGTGTGAATCGAGATTTGCTTTCCGTTTTTAGTTTTCCATTCCAACAAATCTGATGAACAAACATTGCAAGGTGTTACTAATGCTGATGATTCTGTCCTCTGCCTTGTAAAGAAAGGAAATTAGTATCTTTGCAACATCAGAATTTCAGTAACTATTATTGTAAATATAAAATGTGTCACTAGCATATCCTTAACACTTTCTATTTATTGAATAGCATATTGAAAATACTTTGGATCTACTGAAAGTTTCAGAGGGTCACATTTTGAGCTGCTCAAGTTGAAAGGAAACCAAGTTGCTTCAGAATAATTTGATTTCATTATTAGAGTCAAGTAGTGTGTCTGGACTACAGTGAACCATATTCTCAGCTAGAATAAATCATTAGAACGCAGTTGCTTTTCAGGAAAGCAGGCTAATTTACACTATCTGAGAAGTTTGTCCTGTCAGGTAAAGTATTTAGTATCAGATGTAGAATTATTCAGTTGTTCAAAGATTTAAAACAGCAGCAATGTGGAAAGTAAATATATGAAAAGGATTTTTCAGTTCTGTTGGTCTGTTTTTATGAAGGAGTCATAGTCTGGCTTGTGTTTGAATGTTTCACCCTCATTTTTATAAACAAGTTCTTTAGGAACAAAGAGTTCTATTTTTGCTGCTTACTAGATGGCACTGAGAATAGGTTCAGCAGCAGAATTATTTATGAAAAATTGTTCTTGCAAGAAAAGTGAACATGAGCATTTTACCTCATCTTCAAGACATCCCACTGGCCATAGAATGAAGCTTATATGCAGCCATGCACTCAGTGGCTACAGAATCCCTTAGGGGGTATTTCAAGCATGCAAATGTAAATCATCATGAAAAAATAACAGAGTTCATGAGTTTAAAAGGTGAGGAAATGATTTGATAAGTAGGCTGGTAGAGCACATGATGAAGTCTGAGCTCTTCTCTGCTGGAAAGGGTGGTAGAGTCATTTGGTTTACTCAGAATTATGAAAATGTATTATTGCTAGATATTTTTGTTGATGATTACTTGCAAATTGAGTAAATGTAGAATGGGCAATGTGGTTGTTACCCCTGCTAAAACAGTTACAGTATTTCCCTTAGAGCTTTTACAAACTTCCTCTTTCAGACCCTGAAACAGGTAAGCAATTAGGCATATTCTGATCTAACACTTGGGTATGTGCTTTCCTGAATGCATTCCTGAAGTGGAAGGGAGGAAGGAAAGAAAGGAAGGAAGGAAGGGAGGGAGGAAGGAAGGGAGGGAGGGATGGAGGGAGGGAGGGAAGGTGTATCTATCCCAGCTTTTTTTCTGAATCTAGGTTTAATTTTTTGTCTTGTCTTGATCAAATTAGTCTGAAGATCCTTAATAAAGGACATATATTTAGCTAGCTGTTACCTCACTGTGGTGAAGCAAAATGCTTATCAAAGGACTTTTCATTTTGAGCAGATAATTGCTTAGAGGTGTATGTGCATCTTGCAAAAACAGTGTTTTTAGCTTTTATAATGAATGTAAGCGAGTCTGTTGCCCTGTGAAAGGGCTAGCTAGAGCAGAAGACTCTGAAAGGTGTGGATGCCAATACTTGCTGTGTTGCTCTTTAGTTTTGACAGATAGGCCTCCACCCATCATCCTCCAGGGACCTGTCAATCAGACGTTGGCAGTGGATGGGACAGCCCTGCTCAAGTGCAAGGCTACTGGCGACCCGCTTCCTGTCATTAGCTGGTTAAAAGAAGGATTCACCTTCCTGGCCAGAGATCCGAGAACATCCATACAGGATGAGGGAACCCTCCAGATTAAAACTCTGCGGGTAAGTAGTGGCACGAAAGCAACTGCTCTGAACGGGAGATGGCCAGTATCTACTGTCTGCCTGTCTGTCCACTGCCTTCAAAATGAATGTAGTGTGCTCTTTCACCCTCAAAGTTTCATCAAGGCCACATATTGTTTCATTTTTGACAGCATTCTGGTAGAAAAGAGAGGGGAAAAAAAAGAAAGAAAATAAAGAAAAAAAGCATAGAGCAGTTTCAAGGAAGTGGTATGTTAAAAACAAGTTCTGGAGTTCACTGGGACTTTGGCCATGCACCTTCTCCATCAGTGAGTCAGGGCAGTCTTCTGATGGCTGTTCTATTCCTGTTATGCTTCCTGGAGCTGTTTCATAAGGCACGCAAATGAAAGGAAACTAATACCATAATATACATGCAATTGTAAGCAGAGGGATTTCTGTTCAAAAGGCAATACCTATCATATTTTTTACATTAAGTCCCTTGAGATAATGCAACGATATCTTTAAAGTACAGAGAAATCTTGTAAAACCTTAGACAATATAATGCTGGATTTTTCTGGTAAACATTGTATCACCAGTATCAATCTTCATTTGGGTTTCTAATTTTTTTTCCTGTTTAAAGATAGAAATGGATGTGTATGTATCCATATCCATATCCATGTGTGCATATCTAGTTTTCCTTGTGTGAGTGAGAATGTATATGAAATAATAACACAGTAAATATAACTATTTGTTAAAAATAGAGGCAATTTTAGCAATTATTTAATTTCATCAGTAGTAATTTCTGCACTAGTTTTGTCATCCAAAAAAGTCAATAAACATAGATATAGAGAACAAGACATTAACAGTAGTTTTGTTTCGTGATACCATTGCATCAGTGATCGTAAATGAATTGCTAACTTCCTTGGAACAAAATGGAATTTATTAAAAAATTTATGCTAGCTTTCCCTGAGTAAACAATTTATCCTTCCTCCCTGGGCTGAAGGCAGGTTTGGGCCATGAAGGTTAATGCATTTTTCCTGTAGAGCTGGATTAAAGAATGTGCTTGAATAGTCAAGATTCCCCAGTAGTGTTTGAAAGCAGCAATTAAAGGTGGAAGCTTAGTGATTTCAAACAAACTTTCAGGCATCGATGATGGGCTGCTGTGGAGTGTCCACGAGGCAAAAGCTCCTGGGATACCTGTCTGCATGCAGCTATGCAAACAATAAAATAGGTTCTGCTTCGTGCCAGCGCATTAATCTCTCCGTTAGCAGCACAGGGTCTGTAAAGCAAAGAAAAAAATTGCTTGCAAGGGGAGAAGAAAACAGTGTTAGTAGTAAGTGTGCTTTTGAAAGACATGAAGCTTTTATTGATCCTTAAGTGGCTCATTCACTAGTAACCAATTTTCCTTAAAGGCTCAGAAAGATACTTCTTATAAACCCCCTGATTGCAGTAATGTGCCCTGTTAGAGTTAGACTCACCAATAAAATATGAACCACACCACGAAAAGAAGCAGATTTTTCTGCTTTTGAAATTTTGAGGAATTAAATATATATTTAAATCTGATCTGAAATGATTAACTGTTCTTCAGATGTACTCCAGCAAGAATTGTGTGCGCTTCCTAAGCAACAAAAATGGCCAGAAAATATGCCCAAGTCTAACATTACATATATACTAAAGTTTAAAACAGGTTATTCTTTAATACCCCAATTCCTCAGCCTTCTTCTCCCTTTGCAATTATTAATCTCTGTTATAATCATAAAAGATTTCAAGATACAGGTAAGTGTGGGCCACCACTATCTAAGTCCCTGAGTGCAAGTGCCTGTGCGATCCAACCAGTCTCTGAGGGTAAATCAAATTATTTAGGAGTCTGCAGCAGTCACAGTGAACCCTGGGCAGCAGTAGAGATTTTTCATATGAGTCCATCTTCAGATTGCTCCAAGGAAGAAAGCTAGTATCTCCCATATGTGACCCCTTCATCTGTACCTTTTAGATATATCAGCACAGAGAAAAAAACTTCCTGCTGCTCTGTGGAATTGTACCACACCAGATTTAGACACCTGCACTAACTGCAGCAGGAAAGGGTTTATAATACTGAATAGCAAAGATTTCTATTAATCTTCCCAGTTTTTCTTTTACTTTCGTGTTTTTTTTTTTTTTTTTTTTTTTTTTTTTTTTTTTTTTTTTTTTTTTTCACAAAAAAGTATGAATAGTTGAATTATCACTATGCCGTGCCTATGTGACTAGCCTAGCTATAGTCTGGTAATTCACCATAACTTGCAAGATGCAGCGTACTGGCTGCGTCTGGCTTACTTTACATGATGACTTTACCTGCTGGACGTCATTCATGTTGTGTACTGTAGCTTTGAGAAATATGTTCCATTAGCACATAATGAGGAATTAAGTATTCACAAAAACTCAGAAGAATCAGAATAAAATATCTTCAGAGTGCTCTAAGGCTCCCTCCTCTTCTTCCTCCTTTCAAGAGTCTTTCCGATTTCATTAGTGGTGTCTCTATATTTTGAATGTCTGAGTCATTGTCAGAGGAGTTTAATATTCCTTGTATTTCATGGTAAATGCTTATCCTAGAAGGCAGGTTTGTGCAATTACACTGGCATTAATCAATTGCTTCCTGCCCCTAGGAATCCTACCACAGTCCTACTGTAGCTGAAGCAGAAAATACCAACAAATTTAAAACATGACAAAGTTAAAAATCAACTAAATTATATGTCAAGAAGTAACGTAAAGAGCATATCACTTAGTTGCCTTGACATTCTTCTTGAAGAGTCAAGTATAGCACATTTGTTACAGTTCCAACCTGCATTTAGCAGAACACCTATTACAATCCCTTAAAGTCCAGTAAAGCTTCTTGGATGTGGTTCCATTTCCATCAAGCTGTCTGATTGTGAATATAATTCTTCTCCTTTACCACAGGAGTCAGCACTCTCCCCCTTCTTATTACATCTCCAGATTACTATGCTTTTTACCTAGTGGTTGAGAGACTTCTTTTTGTTTCATAAAGTTACTGTTTTCTATCCATCTCAGTAGTCTTTGCCAGAAAACTGCTCCCGTTACAAAAGTCTTCACTGTAAAATGAAGCAAGGAAGAGTAAAACACTTGTTAAATCTGGTAGTGCAGCAACAGTTTATATAGAAATGCAATTAATATTGACAGTATAATCCAAACCATTTCCCCAAACAAATTTCCAATACATGAATTGACAACAGAATAGCAGCAGTTTTATACAAATCCCACTGTTTTGCCCCCAAAGTGCCCCGCAAGAGTGAAATGAAATCACATGTCAGGGTGATAGGTAGTGTGCCCACAGAATCCTGTGTGAAACAGAAGCAAGGCCAGGTCTGACTGCAACTCTGCAATTTGTAAAAGTGGCTTGCACGACTGCGTAGCGAGAACCACTGCAGCCTCAGCAACAGCATTTGTGTGGGGTGGCCCCTTTATAGAAATGACTTGGTCTGTCATAAAAGGAGAAGACGATGGAACAACCTTCATGAGGCTGGAAATTGTATCTCTGAGTGGTCATGGGATTTTCACCTGTGGAGCCTTGTGCTCTGAGATTGGTTGTTATTATATCAGTACCAGATTTCACCTAGATTTCTTGTAACCTATAGAAAGATGAATAGTGTTTCAAATCTCCATTTGGTACCATTTACAGGCTCTACTGGTACTATTAACAGTACAAAAATCAGAATTAGAAAAAGGGAACTCTCAGAAGCAAGTAATCTTATTATAGTTGCCTATAAGTAAGCCACCATTAAATGATTGTTTGAAAATGTGTAGCACTGTCTAGTCTGGTGTAAAATGTAGGCTAAGTCCTTCTTAGCAAGGAGCATTTAGGGAAAAAAAATAATGAAGCAAACCCTGTCAGCTCATGTTAGTTAAATGGTCACTAAAACTAGTCTCTAACTGTTTTTTAATATCTAGCTGTCCGACACTGGAACTTACACGTGTGTGGCCACAAGCTCAAGCGGGGAGACATCTTGGAGCGCGGTGCTGGAGGTGACAGGTAAGCAGCACCCCGGCGAGATTGTCGGCTCCAGAGGAGCAATCTGGGACTGAGATGGGGGCAGTTTTAGGCGGGCTTGTTCACGTGCCTTAGATCTCATCACCGTTATCTGCAAGTGCCCACTGCGAGTGTAACTGCGAGTACTTGCCTTTGGCAACGCTGGCGCTCTTCTAAATGGGAGTATTGATAAAGTGGCCGCTCATCCTGTAATTGTCCCAGAGCAGAAAAACTGTCAGAGAGTCCCATCAAAGTCCAGCGTGCTCCCCGGGAGTACAGGAACTGATCGGATGCAGGAACTTCCTCTGCCTTCTAGGAGGCAAGGTTTTGTATTTTACATACCTTCCAGCAGACAATGACAGATTTTTTTATTACTGTAGTTTTCTTATCTTTTTTTTACTTTAAGCTTTTTTTTAGTTTAAGGTTTTTTTGCTTGAAGTGGTGTGGGTTTTTTTCTTTCAGGGTGCACCAAAAGAATGATAGCTCTTCATCCTAAAATGCAGCTGGTAATGAAATTGCTGCCTTTACACTTTGAGAACATTGGCTATGTTTACTTTGCAGATGTTTGGCATGTTTTTACCTTTTATTCTTGTAGTTTGATTAGACTTATAGAATTAAGGATAAAAAGTAATTATAGGATAAAAAGTAATTATTTTATATTTGCCCCTTACAGAGTCTGGTGGAGCGACTGTCAGCAAAAATTATGACATAAATGACCTCCCTGGGCCGCCATCCAAGCCTCAGGTCACTGATGTTACTAAGAACAGTGTCACCCTGTCCTGGCAACCCGGCACCCCTGGAAGCCTACCAGCTAGTGCTTATATCATTGAGGCCTTTAGGTATGTGAATTATTCCGCTGCAAATCTCCCTGCTTTCTAATTGTGTTCTAAAACTAGTATCTGCTGTCCTCCTGGTGTTGCAGTGTTTTTTTAGACTCTACGGATGTATCACAAACACATTAAAATCTTAAACTTCTGTGGCAGGGCATTGATTTTTATTCTTAATTCTTTTTTAAATTCCTTATTTCTAAGTGGAAAGTTTAGACAGGAACCTATTATTTTTCAGGTTAACAGGAGCATAACAGGACAGTGCACTCATTATTTGTTACTTTTTCCTTAGTCCTGATGATCAGTGAGCGTCTCCGCTGGGAACGCTGCAGTTCAAACGATTTGGGCCAGTGTTATTTTGCTTAGTCTAGTGCAAAGCAATCTAAGCACACAAGGGCAATCCTGAAGCCTCTCTGCATGCTTGAATTCCCAGCCTTGTTAAAGCTGCACATCTTAGAGGGCTGAAACATTTGTTTGGCTCTTGTTTTGGATGGAGTATAACACTCAAAACAGGGTAAGCTAATGTTGATAATTTAGTATTTAAACCTCCATGCTGAGGTTGATAAGAGTCCAGCTGATCCATCCCACCCTGCAGCAGTTAATATGTGTTGGGTAAGAACTTTTGTGACCCCGTTCAGCCTGTTTAGGCCTATTTAATATGTACCTCTGGCACATATTAATAACATACATAATAACATAATAACATTTTCAACAAATGACAAATAATAGAATATAGTTTTTCTTCTAATTAGAAATCAAGTGAGAATTTATAGAAACTATATGTATGTAAATTTATAAACCAATAGTGAAGACACTTCATCCTTCTGTGTTAATATGCAGGGAACATTACTGTATTGCCAGATTAGTAGTTTTGTTCCAGAATTTGTGCTCTCCTTTATGCATTAAATCAATGAAAAGATGAAATGAATGAAAAGAAAATGTAACTAGTAGCTTTCTGTTTTCTCAGTTAATACATGTAAAGATTTTTTTTATAAATACTATTCAATAAGCAACTATAAAGTCAAATTTTCTCTTTAACCTTTTGTTATATGTGACCTTAGATATAGTTCAATGGCATCCCATCAATGACTCTAACAAAAGCCACGCATTTCAATTAAAAGCTTTTCTGACAATCACAGTTGAACTCTCTTCATACAGTGGGTAATAATCTCATTATAAAACGGTCCAAATTAATATTTAGCAACAGAAAAATATTTATATACTTTCTCTCATTTATAAGCATGTTTTCAGAAGGTTCTTTTCTAATTTTGAGTATGATTTTACTTCTTCCAACAAGACAATTTATTGACATAATTTACACAGCAGTATAGAAAATTATTCTTTTAATGGGTTAATCCTTTTGAAAGATTTATGTTCAAGAGTGGCCAGTTTATCATTCAATTTTATTTTTGTGCTTTCCACACTTTCTGCTTTTGTAGACCTTTATTTTAGTGGGATATGATTTATTAGCAAAAGTTTTTACTTCTGCTTAAAGCAGAAATACTTTTGACCTCTCTGTTATTTTTTCCTTCCCCTTTGATGAATTAACTGAAACTAACAAAACCTTTTAGCTTCATCCTGCTTTTTTTACTCTTCCTTATAGTTAGCCTTGATAAAGGATTACAGCAGTAGAGCCTTCTTCACTTTGCTCTTTCTCTTGCATTAATCTAATCCTCAACTCTTCTCCTTGCAGTCAGTCTGTGAGCAATAGCTGGCAGACAGTGGCTAACCACGTCAAGACTACTCTCTACACTGTGAGAGGACTGCGCCCCAATACCATCTACCTGTTTATGGTGAGAGCTATCAATTCCCAAGGGCTGAGTGATCCCAGCCCCATGTCAGATCCCGTCCGAACACAAGGTAACGTTGTTAAGGCTTATGTTCTTGAGCTAAAACCAAAAGAAGGAACTGGGAGTTGAACAGTAGATCAGGCTGCCCATTTTGCTTTAGCACTCTGAGTGAAGAAATCATGATACGTGGACTGGAAGAATCCATCTTAACCACTAAAGATAAATATAGCCCAACGATCGCTCTATCATCTGGAGTTTAGGAAAGATAGATTAGTTCTTTAATGCCTCGGTATGTCCCAGCCATTCTAGTTGACAGTTTCCAAGGCACTTAGAATTGATGTGCTCCTTAACACCCAGTTTATTTTAAAATAATGCAAGGTAGACACCCAAAGTTTTCTAAAAAGTGCTGTGAATACAATGCTCTCTCTTTTATTATGTCCTCAAAATCTTTACTAATCTGGTCATTACCTTCTTCCTATGTCCTTAATTCTCCATTATTTATAATAGGGATGTGCTATCATAGCAAGTGCCGTATGCTTACAACAGACAAAATTTAGCACTAGTTTTAATCCGCAGAATAGTATGAAGTATCCATAGTGTATTGATTGGTCTGGTTGGATATTATACCAATTCTCTGATGCAGAGAATTGGTATAATCTGCATACTGAGAACATTTTTAAGTTATTTCAAATAAAACATGGGTCTTCCATTTATATATATTAATATATTTATATTTCTACATAGGTTTCTGAGTTCCTTATATTAAGCCACTGAATGCTAAACCAAGAGGGAAGGCTGAAGTGAAATCCCTCATTTTGTATAATGGTCATGTAATTGATTCTCTGATTCGTGTGTGCAGAGGGCTTGATGGCTATTAAATTCTGGTCTCAGTACACCCAAGTCCAGCTAAATGTAACTGCAATGAATAAATTTCTCTTCACAGCATGAGTGTTTTTTTTTTTTTTTTTTAAAAAAAAAAGAGAGCAGGGTTGTATTCCCTCATCATATAACCATCTCTCATTTTTTTTCTTTATCCCAATCTACTCCTGAATATTCTGGCCTTTGTAATTACCCTCAAAATAATAATCATTGGTTTTAAAGCAGAGCCAGATCTGCTTTCTGAAAAACTGAGTTGGGAGAGAGATGGAGATTTCATGAAGTGACTCCATGGGATACAACAAGATTTCTTCTCTTTGTCACTCTCTGTGCATTATAGGATGACATGCTTTTCATTGCACCAGCCTTTAGTCTGCAAGGCTTATCAACTAGTTAAAAATGCACCTTGTTTTGGCTTTTGAGTGGCAAGTATTGACTTTTTATCTTGCACACTGACAAAAAATTTGATTTCCATGAAAACATGTCTTTTAATTAGCTACAGCGTGTGTTGCGGCCTCCATTTCCAGGAGCTGTTTAGCAGTCAAGCACACTGAAACAGGTTCAGGATTTATAGCTTCTTCGGTAACTTCCAGTTTAATAGGATTAAATCACAAAATCAATTGAAAATTAACATAATGTTTTGATGTGATTTCTAATTATGCCTGAGTTTGGGCCTGTGAGTTCAGGCTCACAGAGCTAGCCAATACACGATAGAAAGCTGATTCACAGTGGGCACTTTAGAAGGAAGAAGCAATTAAACAAGATATAAAATATTAATTTACAACAGGTGTCTGTGGTAACTTTAATATCTAAACATTTGATTTCCTGTTATCAAGCATAGCAAATACAAGTAATTTGTGACTGTCCACATTTTCACCAGTGGACTGCAAGTAGATCATCAGACACTCAAGTTTGCCCTAAGTGACTTACATCAAATAAGTAAAGATAAATCAGTAGTTCCTGTAAGAAAAAAAGCTAGTTACTTTGTTGGATTCTAAGCAGGCCTAACCACACATTTAAAAACAGCTTAAAAAACTACATATATCATATATATATATATATATATATACACACACACACACACACACACATATATGGTAAAGAAATTCACACTGTGCATCTCATCCTGCTGTTTTTGACACATGCTTTATATTTGGAGCTCCTCTCTAGCAAAGGTAATACAACTTCATTCAGTTAAAGGTCATAGCTCAAATGGGTCTCCAAGAACTAGATATTAAACCCAAATGCAGTGCTGGAGGCGGCATCGTAGTCTTCCATGAACATATGTTAAGTCATTAAAGTCCTTCAGGATTTGACAAGATGAAATTATTTTCTCTTCTACTTTGGAGGAATTTTTGGAATAATCTTAATGAAAAAAAATTTGTAGTGAAGTGTTTTTGCTGGCCCATTATGAGACCAGAAACAGTTTAGCTTCATAAATTATTTATTTTTTCATACTCACATTAGACTTCATTATCCATATCTATAAAGGAAAATAATGCAGAAAGAAAATCTGTGTTTAGTGTCACTTGTTGGTTTCATGTTTCTATGGTATGAGGAAAGGAAGATTAGTGGAAGTCTGGAAACATAATGACTTAATATCGTGTATGCTCTAAGAAAATAAAAAACTCTTCATTTTCTTCAATTATGCTAACCAGTTGCTATGTCCAAACATCTGGACAATGTTATTATTATCCGAATATTTTAGAACTAGTGAATATTGCATCCCTCTCATCATTTATAAGGTCTGAGAAAACTTTGCCATTGAGTCCAGATACTCATTTAAACATCTTTGAATTTCATAACATTCTATGCAGTTAAAGGTGAATGGTGGTTTTCATATACATGTGCCTTGTGGTTCATGTTCAATCAAGTTCAGTCTTAGAACTGTATTATTTTAAAATGTTACCATATAGGGTGTTTAAATCAGATCATTTAGCTGTTCAATCATTCTAATTAATGCCATATATAATTCTTCTCATTAAAACAACGCTTTCATGTGCGTGCTTGTCCTGACAGACATCAGCCCACCTGCACAAGGTGTTGATCACAGACAAGTCCAGAAAGAACTGGGAGATGTCATTGTACGACTGCATAACCCTGTTGTGCTGACACCCACAACAGTCCAAGTCACCTGGACCGTAAGTCTTCTCTTGCAATTACTATAATATTACTTTAATTGCAGCCATTTGTCTTTGCCATTTTTTCTACACTGGAAAGCTCTGATGTTGACTGCAGTGAGAACACTCCAATAAACTAACACTGTGCGTATGCTGTGCATATGAGACAATGAAATGGTCTTTCTGTTTTCTCCTTCAAGCTGGGCAAGTTCAAAGTCTTCAAGATTAAGCTCAAAGTGACCTAGTTGATAGACAAGGAAAAATCTTGTAAAAATGATGCCACATTGTAAAGGATAATTTCTCTGCGAATTCATTACAGTACATGTCCAAAAAGTAATCATAGTTAAATATCAACATGAGTTTGCTGTATGAAAAAGGGCTTTCCACTTCAAGGTATAGGGACTTCTGACAATAAGCATTTATTTGGTGGGCCTAAGATGCAAAAAATGATATTCTTAAAGGGCACTTGTAGAGAAGGCAGAGCACATGTTGCCGTGGCCTGGTTAATCATGTAGCATCTGGTTTTCTAGCATAAGCCTCATCCTCGCTCAGGGAATAGCCTTTGATTATAGAAGGCCAGAATCTCTTTTTGGCAATACTTAACAACATTGCTATTTGAGAGGTCAAACTACTGGGTAGAGTTTCTTAGGCCTTAGTGTATAGTATTTGGCTTTCAAAACGCTGTATTTCCCTCCCTGAGGCTTGAGAGAAAGGATTTGTAACCATAGGAGAGGGTTTCTAGGGCGGCTCTGCACCACAAATGACTGCTTTGCTCTTGGGGCGTTTGCCCTAGAGGAGGGAAAGCCCTTGATGAAAGAGTGCACTAAATAAATAGTACTGCAGTGCACAAGCACTGAAACAATTGCATTGTATAGGATGAATTCTGTTAAAGGGATATGCATGGTATTTAGGGTTTATCTTATACATGCAGTGTTGCTAAGAGGTAAATGCGTGCAGGGATTATAGGGGATTATAAAAAGGAGATAAGATCCTCCGTGTGTTGGGAGGAGGGGGACTGGCAGCTGTCAGAAATACTTTTTTTCGGATATTTGCCCCAGCTTTATACTGCAAAGGAAGCCTTAACGTAAATGGAACCACTGGAAAACAGTGGTTAGGAGTTGCTTGCTACTTCTGCTAAACTAGTAATGAGCAAGGAAAACATGGTAAGAAAAAGGTAAATTGCTGTACATGTTACAGTTAACAGCTACCTTCAAAAGATCCCTCAAAGTATGACTCTGTGCGACATGAAAATCACACAGGCCTGTGCAGAGACATTTCAGAATTGGCCAAGGCAAGAAAGACACCACAAAAAAGGAGAGATCTCTGGAATAGCTAATTAGAAAGTTTCCAGGAACCAGAACAAGCACAATTAACTAACTATAGTTTGTAAGAAAAAATACACTCTATCCAGAGAAAAAAGTCTTCACTTTTGGTGTAGATAGATTTGCTAGTGTAACTAACATACAAAAGGAAAAAAATATATGTATATTATAAAAATCATAAAACTCTGTGTTGCCCCTTGGCAGTTTGGAGAGTGAGTGCCGAGGTTACCAAGTTTCTGGCATTCTGACTGCCAGCAGGTCAGCACCAGTTTCTGTCTCCCTTCAGAGATTTTTTTTTTTTTGTCTTTGCCTTCTCTTTTACCAAATTTGAACTTAAAAATCTAAAATTAATTCTCTGCTACATTGCTGCAGTTTTAGAATATTTTGAAATCACATGCACATGTACTCACACATTTTGTCTGTCTTAGAAGGAGGTCATTCTTACGAGGTCAGACTTACAATGTCAGTGTTTAAAAAACAGGAGGAATGTCAGAAGTTAGCTTTTCTCTGGTCCCTAATGTTTCCCTCTTTTGCATAAATACAGTACAGCTGTAATTATGTGGTCATGTACTTTTTTTTTCCCATGGGATCTCTTCTTCATGGAGCTATTCAACTTTTATTTTTGTCTTGACTTCCTTATTCACTGCCAGTTGAATTGCCAGATCTGGTTTAATTCATACCATTGAAACCTTGCATTGAATAAAAAATTATTAGTTTGTCTCACAGGCTTAACTGTCATGTTCTCAACCATAGTATTTGGATGTTTCACAAATAATTCTGAACTTACTGTCACAATGATAAAAATGTGTCATTATCCTAACTTTACACAGAGGGAAATTGCATTGCAGAGATATTTAATGCTGATGAGACTTTCTGTATCAGATATGCTCAGTGTTGTCAAGTACCTAATTTGAAACCTTAGGCCTTATTTATGTTTATTTTTATCAAAAGATTTAGCATTACTGCGACATATCATGTGTTCAAAACACTTTTCCAGCTGACCTCAGCTGCAGTTTAGCACTTCTAGTCCCAGTTTTCTTGCATATTCAGGAAAATGAGAGTTCAACTGGTAGCCAAATGGGAAAAGTTCCCTAGCACTATGGGAGATCTATGTCATAAGATCTATACCATAGATCTGCGGAGATCTATGTCGTAAGCAGGAACAAAATCCTCTTCTGCAGTGTGAGAAATAACTGCCATAGCCATGAAACCTTTTCTTCTTGCGGTCCCCTGTAACACTGGTGCCTTCCAACTTAGCTGTCGTAGAGGAGGTAATCTACACTTGGACTTAACTGGAGAGGACGATGATCCCCACCATTTTCAGAGTTTATCACTGATCTTAGTGACATTCAGCATGGATTTTTGTCACTCATGATACATATTTGTCAAATGTTTTGGCTCAGTTTGGATCCAATTTATTTGGGTCCTCTCCTGCTGTTATGCCTCTGCACGATGCATTTACTGTGACCGTACAGACCCATTGTGCTCTCAGTGTCCTCTTTCTCCTCTTTTATTCCTCATTACCCATCACTTCCCTAAGGTGCTTTTCCCTAGTGCCACCATGTTCCTGTTGTTTTGATATCCTGACCGTCTACCAGGGATTCCGGGACTGTTAGGCAGCAGGATAATTTATTTACCTCTGCTTTCAGTTTGGCATGGAGTTTTAATGAACGTGCTTCCCTGGAGGTACATTCTTGAAGGCACCTGTCCTACGCCTTTCTCTGCTCCCTGTAGGCAGGGGAACGGGAGCGGTGTTTGCCCTTGCAGAGCGAGCTCGGCGCAGGGTGCTCTGCCCCGTGGAGAGCGGCCGCGGTGCTGGTGCAGGTTGGCTTCTGCCTGTGGCACGAGCTGCACTGGGAGTTTCTCGTGCCGTCTTTTTAGCAACTGACTAGCTGAACGGACTGAGTCAGCAGTTATCAAACCTGTCCCCTGTTCGGATGTGGTACGCGCAAGTTTGAATGCTCGGGCAAAAAGACTTTCCTGTTCCACAGAAATGGAGCGCTATCATAGGTTTTATAGATACCTGCCTTACTATGTATTGCGAGTGAGCAACAGCTGCTTGCATGAATTCTGGAATAGTTAATATTGGCACAGGACTAACAATATTCTCTCATCTTAATATTTAGCTCAGAGAACTGCAATTTCTGTAATAATGCTTCGTATTTTGTAAGAGAAAGTGACATACATTTATAAGAACAAAAAGAAGGGAATACCTGTTCTATACCTAGATATTAGTATATTCTTTCATCAAATTGCTGAGCCTGATTCTACAGCTCTACCCATCTAAATGTGAACTAGTAGCAAACCAGTAGAGTTACCTGATGCTTAGCACAACTGAATACAGGTTTGTAATGCTAAGTGTGGTTTTAGTGTCCTGTCATTGGAGCGATGCATAATTGCCATATAACAAACAAAGAACGATGGAGTCACGAGCTTTGTGCTCTGTGTAAGACTCCATGTCTGTGGGTATGTACGCACATGTATTCATACACACACATATACATAAATACTTGTGTGTATGCATATATGTATATATATGAAATAAACATGTTTTATACCTCGTAGATGTCCTGGCTAATCCATGTAACTATCTAAGAAAAGTGTTTTCTAGGCTAATGACAATGCTCCAACAAAAATAAAATATCAACCTCGGGCAAGGACTACCATGACCTTTCAGTAGCTTCCCAACATTTTAACCTTAAGAAATGCCAGTTCATTTAACCTTGATGTGGTTATTAGAAACAACCTAGTTTCTCCTTGGTATTGACTAATACTCAATATTTAAAAAAGCATTAAAAATATAGGGTACTTTCCTTTGTACATACCCTCCCAGACTCCAGAGAACTGAATCACTGTCAATTCTCTGAATTTCTGGCAGATCATCCGTCCCTGTAGCATTCCAGCTTGTATTTGAAAGCACTGTAGAGCTTGTGTGGGCCTCAGACCAAGCTAGTTCACAGAGCAATCCTATAAATGACAACCCTGTAGTACCACTGCTAAGGTCTTCAAGAAGTAGGGGAAAGAAGAGGTGGATAAATAAGCTATATAGCGATATATGCGATATGTATAAATATATTAACAATGGAATGGACTCCAAAATGTGCAGTGTATGTGTATGTATATATATATATCAGTACAGTGGTTGTATCAGAAGTGTATCAAATAGCACAGATGCAGAGTCCTGAATATGAGTAGTGGCTTCTCCTCAGAGGGCTTCATGGGACTTCTGGCCAGTCGTGCAGTTCTTCTCAGTGAGTTAGTAGTTAAGTTGGTGTTTATACTGTGTCCTACAAAACATTTTTCATCGGCTCTTTCAGCAACGTATGGTTGCTGCTCAGCTTAGTCAAATTTGAAATTTGCAGATGTCCTCCACTTGACAGCAATCAACAGATTTTAAAATTACAGCAAACAAAATGGAAAGTTGTAAAGAACTTAACACTGCCTTTCTCATCAGTTAGACAGAAATCAGACTTCATTTTTCGATTATTAAACATCATAGCCATGTATTATATTTTAGGTTGAAATTCTGTATTACAAAGTAAATGAAAGAGTTCTTACAGAATTTTGTAGTAAACATGAGGTTCATAAAGTCTTTATGTCCGTAAAACATTTAATTAATGAAAGTCAAACATGGATAAAAACAATTTACTCTGATTTACAGACTCCCTTCATCTGGAAACAGCTGCTTAATGTTCTTCTTAAAAACACAGCTTGATTCTTTTGGTATTAACAAGCTATTATTGTGAGTTATATCCCTCTTTCAGTGCATAAATTCACTTAAAGTGAATGTAGAGAAGTTTATAAAATGCAAGCTTAATGTTGTTGTAACATATGTTGGAAGGTTTTTAACAGTGACAGTTTTGATGAAAGACATTTCTGCCTTGCTCTCATAAATAAAGCTTTCTTGTTTGCCTTGCTTCTTAATGTCTTAAGAATCTGGGTCCCCTCTGAGTGACTCAATAAAACAGTATAACAAGGTTATAGGAAAAGTTGAATAGACCTTGGTTTCTGTTTTCAGTCTTAAATGCATTTATTCTTAAGAGTACTCAGAAAAGCCTATCTCTAATTCTGAAATATCTTTGCGCTAGCAAATTATCAAGAACAAAAAGAAAATCCTGCTTGTTGAATCTTAGCTGCAATACAGGAATTTACTAAACAGGCATTTATATGGCCATTTATATTGCATTTTCTGTGGCTCTTTTTTTGACAGAAGCAGCTGTGTTTGATTTCCTTTTATGCATTATACAGTTTTGACTGTTTTTGCAAGATTGAACTGCAAATTCATGCAAGCATCGTAGTAGCTGAAATCATTGGTTTTCTTTTTTTTTGCCTTTTCCCCAAAGGAAAAAGAAGTGTGTACAACTTTCCAAGATAAAATTTATTTTTACGTTTCTCCTCGAAATAAAATTCTGTTTATAGCTGTGATAGGTCAGAGTTTTAAAACTTTTGTATCCAATCCCCGTCTTGAATAGTGTCTGCATAACAACAAGTAACGCAAAAGAGGGAGAGCATTCGACCCCTATCTGATGGCAGGAGCACATCGCACTCCCAGGATGCAAATAGGTTGCTTAGGAGTGAGCACAGGGAGCAACACATAGCCTTACATGTTGTTTCCTCTGCATCTGCCTTATGTTTATTTTACTTTCCCGAGCATCTCATGGAATGATGAACTGTAAGCCAAGTAATGGACTAACTGAAAGCGTATAAGGCATCTTCAAAGACTTGTCCTTTTCTGAAAGGAATTTGTTTTTCCTTTCTTCTCATATTTCAGCACTTCAGTAGCCAATATGTCCTTGATAGATTTACATGTAGTAAGCCCCATGCCAAAGTTCTCTTTCTGTGATTTGTTGGAGGGGCAAGGGTTTGTTTTATGCTTGAAGATGGTATTTGTCTTTATATGTAACTGGACTCAATAAAATAGGAAGAAATGTCATATACCAAATAACATGATCAAAATGTTCATTTAAAGAATATTAATCCAGAGTGAATTGCAAGAAGGCAGCTTGATTTTTACATTCAACAGCATAAGTAACTGTTTATTTGTTCTTTTTCATAAATATTCTTCGTAAACAGTTTGTTTTCTTTTTATGTGTTTCAGTTACTTTGTTTATTGACATATTATTTAATGTTATTTCTAGGTCGATCGCCAGTCCCAGTTTATTCAGGGCTATCGAGTAATGTATCGCCAAACATCTGGCCTACCTACTCCAGCTTTGTGGCAGAATTTGGAGGTCAAAGTCCCGACTGAGCGCAGTGCTGTCTTAGTCAACTTGAAGAAAGGGGTCACTTATGAAATTAAAGTTCGCCCTTATTTCAACGAGTTCCAAGGAATGGACAGTGAATCAAAGTCTGCCCGTACCACTGAGGAAGGTTAGTAAAATGGTCAGAAGAAGCAACAGACATACCCATCTAATACTGGAATTCAAATCAAGGATTATCACTTTGGTTATTTTGTGTATACATTTGTTCAACTGCATTTCTTTCGTATGATTTCTCTTTGTTTAATACAGAATTGGCATTAGAATTCAAGTTAATCGGCAGTTTTGTGGGACAGGACAAGCACTCAGCCAGTCTCACAGTCTTCGAGCTGATTCCTGCTCATTATGTGTACGAAGTGGCTTTGAGTCTTCCAAAAAGTCTGTGCAGCAGCCATTCTTTTGTAACCAGTATTGTCCCAATAAAGGATTTTGGTCTGGACTTTTAAAGTAAAACTAATACATGAAATCTTTTGCAGATGAGTGTTTAAAAAGAAGCAAATCACTCTGAATGAGCAGTAATGTAGATGAACAACTTGAACTCCTCTATTAGGACTAGAGAAAGGCTTTTTTTTTGCTCTTCTGAAGGTCCTGCAGTCTCAAGGGCATTCTACCCTGCGGTTTCTCGTAGCACACCTTCCATGAAATTATTTAATCCTTCAGAGAGTTCAATCAGTTTCCTTAAATACCTTTCAAACCTACACCAAAACGTGCAAGGTATTATTTTGCTTAGCCATAAACTCGCTATGGCTATTTTTTATTGAAAAGCAAGGAAGGTGAGATGAGGTATAAATAACTTTTATCCCGCTCTCTTGGGAGTTTACAAGAAACCTACCTATCTATATAATGTGGCCCATTCCCAGAGTCTGAGCCATCATCAGCATTTCTGCTGTAAAAGTAGAAGGATGATCTTTCTTTATAGTGAGGATTCATCTTATGTCTGTTTCATTGATTTCTTTCAAACTATGTGAAGGAAACACTGATGAAGTCTCAAAATGCTCAGATGCTTTTAGCAGGTTTTGAGTGTGCTCTCTCTTTCTTTCTTTCTTTCTTTCTTTCTTTCTTTCTTTCTTTCTTTCTTTCTTTCTTAAGTTATAATATCCTGAGGTTTCAGTTAGTGGTGATTGTCAAGGACTTTTTAATTCTAGAATAAACTTGCACTTTTCACTTTGTTTTGTTATGGTTATTGCCCAACAGGCAAGTAAACATGAATATAACTTGCTTGTTACCCCTGCTTTACAGGAAAATTCAGGGTCCTGCAACTTGTATAAAAGCACATAGAAAGAAGCCAGTGTTCAGGTCAGGATTAAAATTTAGGACTTTTTGTTTCCAATTTCTTTGTTTAGTGACAGCTTAAGTCTGTTCAGTAAAGAATAGCTTTGCAGGAGCCTGAGCAAAGCTTAAAAAGAAAGAAAGAAAGAAAGAAAGAAAGAAAGAAAGAAAGAAAGAAAGAAAGAAAGAAAGAAAGAAAGAAAGAAAGAAAGAAAGAAAGAAAGAAANAAGAAAGAAAGAAAGAAAGAAAGAAAGAAAGAAAGAAAGAAAGAAAGAAAGAAAGAAAGAAAGAAAGAAAGAAAGAAAGAAAGAAAGAAAGAAAGGGGAAGAAAGGGGAAGAAAGTTGAAAAAAAAAAAGCTTTCTACAGGCAAGGGTAAAATGTAAGACTTTCCCCCTTCTTAGCAGATTTTATTCTTGTCCATTTTTAATTTTGTTGTTTTTTAGTTCATCTGTCTCCTCCTGCTAATGGTAAATTAAGAACGACTTAAAAAGGGAGAAGATTTTGTGCGCCCAGTCTATATCCCTAAAATGCTTGAGGAATGACATTTTTGTTTGTAATTCTCATCTGCTAGCAGACCCTGTTAGGTACTTTACGTCTTTAAAGACCACTTTCTTCATGTGGAATAACTTTCCATATAATGAATGAAGATTTTAAAAAATTCTCTTGCCTGCAGATATGTATAAATTACAGTCTATGATCTGCTTTGTAGATTAATGTGATCTTCAAGCAGTCTTTTTAATAAAGCAGAAGCCTATAGCATGCAGTACTGTCACTAGTCAAATGTCCCTGTAAATAATTCCTCATTCTTGGGTAATAACATTAAGTACCTCTATGAGAAAATTAAGAATTTTTGTAGGTGCAATTCTACAGAGATTCCCCTTAATTCTTCACATTATCTTTGTAATTTTACTGGTGTTCAGACATTTTCAAAAACACCATCAACCAAATGTAGAAAGAATGTGGTTTACTTCCCATCCTGTAGAGACAAATGTCAGTCTACTGAAAGGTGTATTGCTTGCTGTTTAGCCTTTGGTTCCATTTTGAAAATCAGCTTTTGAGATTTATGTTTTTTAAATGTCTCCAAAAATGTATTTTTTAGCAAATAATTTGTAAAGGTGACACGAGTGTTGGAAGTCTTGCGCGATATCAAGGTGAATAACACTGGTAAAGGCAAAGCACAACCAAGAGGCAGTAGCAGCTTCTTGCTGGATTGAATTTTACATGGAATGTGACTTCTGAGGGCTACCTCTGAAAATCAATTTGGCTGCAGTTAGACTTTTCCCCTACATCCGGCATTTGTCACAATTCAGTATCCATTCATCTCCTGCCTCTTTGGCCTTGTGAAGGTAACAAATGGAATTGTGTTGGGCTGTGCCTGGGAAAGATGAGCAGCGATTTGGGTTCTTTCATATCTGTAAGAAGAAGCTGAGCACTGGAATAATTGACCTGTCAAGAAGCAGGCAAGGTGTTCTCCACAAGGCAGCAGCAGGGGAAATGAGAAAACGGTTTTAAAAATGTTATTTTTCAATGTGGTCTATTTAATAACTGCAGCAGTGTCAGACAAGTGGCTTAATTTATATCATGGTGCCAGCTTACAGGGTGATATTATCATAGACAGAGGAGGCAGGACTGTTCTATGCACATGTGTCTACCTACAGACAAAGAAAGAACTAAGTAGAATATTTCATTTGATAATTTTCACTTCCTGCTTATTTTTACACTTCCTTTAAAGACTGATGATAATTTCTTCAATTACATCTACTATTTTAAATCTCTTTTGGAATAACTTTGTGGAGTAGCATTTTTTTTCTGTGTTTTGTTTGTCACCGATGTGCAAAAATCCGATGGCCGGTAATGGAGGGCTTCCTAGTTTTTATCAGCAGTGTCTATTCCTGCCTGCCTTAGTGCTTAAGATGAGATTTCCGTTGCATTCATCAGTTGCAATTTAGGTGTCACTTCACAATTACTCTATATCTTCCTAGAAACATAAAGACACATTAATAGAATGTTAACCAAAATATTGGTGCAGTTTAAATGCAAATGCAAATGAAGACAGTGTGTTTTTCTTTAAATATTAGATTAAACAGTTCATTTTGCATGTTCTTTAGTATTTACTTTGCTCACTCTGGCACTCACTCTTTCTGTTTCTAGATGTGTGTATATAAGTAATTATACTTCTGAATGGCCTTTATGTTTCTGTTTAAGGATAAAAGTAAATACATTTCTGCAAGATATTCCATATTATTTAAAAATCAAAATGAGTTAATGTTAAGCCTCGCCATTTTCAGACTGTTATTGTAAAATGTTGTTTTCATTAACGCAGCACACATACATTTATTCGCAGTTTTCTTGTTACTGAATAACTTAAAGAATTTTTAAAATACTTTTTCTTTACTATGTGGCAAATTGTTTCACTTGCTGTAAAATGCACACTCCAACCGTTGCCTTCACCAATTTTAAGCTTTGCACAGTTGCAAGGAGCAGCCAAAGACAACCTTTCTGTTCTTCCCTTGAGCTGCCTAAGAGTCAAATGCCCACAGTAGAGCTCCATTTCTTCCATGCAGTGCCCTTGCTTCTCTGCATCGTCCACGGTCACAAGGACTCAACCTACCACTATTTGCTTTGCACCTGAACCCTGCATCTGAAAACGCTGCTGTCAGCGTGTGCAGCCGTACTGGGTAGTCACGTGTATACCATGCTTCTCAAATTTTTTTCTTTTTTTTTAATTTTTTTGCGTAGTGTTATAAGTCCATTTTGTTAAACCTGGTAATTCCTACAACAGGCTGCTTCAACTCTTAAAGATTATCAGAGGATTTGAGCTCAGATCCTCATGCCTGTGCCAGCTCAAATACTGAGAAGCATCCAAAGTGGGAACATAGCCAATCTCAAAGAGGCCACAGGAAAAAATAAGGAAATCTGCAATGGCTTGGGAAACTTGAATACTCCTTGTATCTGGTTGTGTTAAACCTGCCAGACATTAATACAAAGAAGTCACTCATTCTTGGTTTACTTTTTGGAGAAGCGTGCTCCAAGGATGTTCACACAACCAGGGACACCTATTAGAGATAAGGCCAGAGTCTTGGCACCCTCAGAATTTAGCAACTAAACAGTTCTCTGTGGGTGGGAATACTCGGCACTAAGGGATTGACATTAGGAAGCCGCGACCCACAGTGTGAGATGTGAGAACCAGAGGGTTATCAAATTAGATTTGAAGACAGGGGAGGGCATAGTAAATATTTTTGGCTCTGGTTCAAGGTCTGCTATGATTCTTTGAAATAAGCGTCCATATTTCATACTGGAAGTGCTTTAAGATTATATTAGAGGTGATGACAAATAAGAATAAAAATCTAGGAAGAGATCTATGTACACAAAGATATCATCCTGGGAGAGAACATCTCTGAGTGCCAGGTGCCGCGCTTTGGTACAGCGTCCTGGAGAGGTATCACTACCTTTGCACGGCACTGCTATGCTTTCCTTATTAGTCTGTGTGTTTGCAGGTTCTATAGATTGATTTTGTTGAAGACTGGTTAGATGGACTAGGGTAGACCTTAGGTCCGATTCAGTGCAGTTGTCCCCATTAGTAGTTTTTTTTCCCAGATACTTATCTTAAGAGCTTAAGAAGCCAACAGTGTCAAGTTGGTAGTCACTCGCTTAGACGTGTAGTGGAAAAGGGAGGCGGCAAAGCATTTTAAGACCTTAGTGTGGCCGTGGGGGGACGTGTGCCCCATAGCGTGTGCTCTGACAGCCGTGGCTATGATGGGAGAGCCCCCGCGTGGAGGTGCAGCAGATGCTCACAGAGGGGACTGTTTTTTTCATTATCAGCGCTGAGCTGCTGCATCGCTTCCCAAACAACATGTGCTCAGCCAAGGAAAGCACCCTGCTGCTGGTGTCACTGCGAGAGGGGCTTTGCCAGCATAGCTCTAAACACTAATGGCTATGATATTTTTTTCACACTTCCAGCCAGGGTAGCTGTACTTGCAAACCTTTGCTCTGTAGGTCTGGCCTTGATATTCCGTGACCAGCAAAACAGCTGCGGATGGTAGAAGTAGACATTAAAGAGAAAAGAAGACTTGCCAAGGGAAAAAAGGCCATAAATATGTATGTATGTAATATGGCCTAATTTATCACTATTCAGTGGCATTTAGTACAAAGCCCTGAATATGTCAACTTTTTTTTTTTTTTTTTCCCTTTTGCGCAGGAGTTACAAGATTTTATGTTTTAATCTCCTAAGTTAATGTATTTTTGGAGGACAAATAAAAACAAAAATCCTCGAACATCATCTGCTGGGCATTCTTATTAGATGATGTGGAGAAAAAAGAATCGAAACACTTTTCAGGGCAGGTGAGGCAGCCTCTCATTAGGACTTGGTCGTTCTATCCATAACTAACCATGCACATTAAAGAAAGCAAAAGCAAGCCTAAGAACAATTCCAATGCAAAATCAAGATATGCTATATATAAATGAGGAGTGATTTGTATTGATTCGCCATTGCCACAAATTCTGCATTTTCATTCAGAGCTATGCTTCTCTTCAGCAAGCCATTTTTCAAAATTGTCAGTGCCTGACAAAATATGCATACCTAGGCCTGCAGGGAGTGAGAACTTTGTATGTTCTCTACTTGCTCTTACACTGTTTCAGCAAAATTTGTGCTCTAGCGAGTGGTTTAATGTCTGCCTCTGTTTGTCCTCTGTCTTTGGTGTAGCTCCAAGTGCCCCTCCTCAGTCTGTTACTGTCCTGACAGTTGGAAACCACAACAGCACAAGCATCAGCATCTCTTGGGATCCTCCACCTCCAGATCACCAAAACGGAGTCATCCAGGAGTATAAGGTACAAAGGATGTTTAACGGGAGGGCTGGGAGGTTACGGAAACAGCATGCTTGAGTTACGGAACGGTGCTGTTGTTTATGGCCTTTGATTCTGACTGTGTTCATTGACAGCCATATAATAATATGGAGAAAGAGTTCCAAGTGATTATGTCTTTTATTTTTTTTTCTTTCATTTTAGGCAGTAGTATTGTTATATTAGAAGCAAAAATATCATAAGCTTGATGTGGAATAGAGCTCTAATTGGCAGCTAGTTTATGGTATTTCTCTTTCTTTCTCTTCCTTGCTGTGGAAAGAAGAGAATTTTGAGATGGGCAGAGGTGTTTTGGGGGTATTTTTGTTTTGTTAAAGGCTTCTCTAATCTTGAGACAAGATCTCAGAGTTTCTTCAGTCTGGCAGAAAAGCTGTCAGGAAAGATCCTTCACCTGCCCTCTGCACAAACAATATTCAAAATGCTTCAAGGTCAAAGTCAATACCTGGCTCTGGGAGAATCCAAGTCTTCTTCTGAGTACTTTCTTGGTCAAGATTCACAACTAGGCGGTTTGCTCAGAGGAATAGGTTGAATCCCAGATTATACACAGAGTGTATTATACCTGTGCTTCCTACACTGCTTGTATTTTCTTCTGCTCTGTTGCTATGATGGTTCAGAGTATCCCCTGCTTATATATTACCTTAAATTTTGCTGTAGTCTACTTAGCTAGTGGAGCCACTAAGCTCGTTTTCGCACAACTGTGTTTTCACAACATGGAAATATCACAGTGTGCCTTCCGATGGCTGGAGAGTATGAAGAAAAAAATCAGTCTAGGTGTCAACATTGTCACAGCATTGTAGCTATGGAATACACTGTTTGGTAACTACACTGACTGTGGTCAATTTTTTTATATCTAGTGTGAAATCATTAGTTCAAATAGAAAACGGTTTCCTGGATAATTCTGCAAACGGTAGAAATGGTAATGTTAGCTTTTTGGATTTCAGATGATTATTTCACTCAGAAAGATGTCATTTATTCTTCTGTATCTTGCGGGAACATAATATCGGGAAAAGAGAGAGTGCTTGGCTTTTAAATGAACTGATGTTTCAACTTCTGGTAGTTTGTCATTATTTCAGAGGGTTGTAGTAAGTACTCACAATATTTATGTGTAGCATAGCACTTCTTTTGTTCTACTTTTGGTCAATATCAAGATTTATTAATCCCAATATTTTATTGACCTCATTTTCATATCATCTAATAATTATCTTTTGTCTTAATTCATCTTCACAGCAACTCCAGTATAAGTCAATATTAAACATCAGTTCCATAATAATCTCAATTCTCTGCATATTATTGTCTCATTGCTGTGTAGTCAAAGTCAGGAAATTGTGTAGTTCAAACATTACATAACGACCTTACTAGTGTAAATATTTTGGAAATGCTTAGTAGAAAGAAAGGTTCTTCAAAGATGGGCTTGAAGAGTTTTTATACTTAAATATGCTATTTGATTTTAAAAAGAACATGAACACTCAGTAATTTCAAAATCATTAATCTGATTTTGAAAATAAAGAATAAAAATAATTCCATAACCCACATATATTTCACATATAGTGAAGCCCTATAATATTCCTTTATTTTGAAATTCACATGCCTAGAAGGTATCTTTCCTCATCTGCAATAACAGCACTTAAATCTTTATAACATACTAAAGACTGAGATCTACTGTGTGGTTTTGGCACCTTATAATTTGACATAGGTGGAATTATGGAGTCTAAGCATACAAATGAATTGCAATACTCTCCTCCTATTTCTGGCCTGCAAATAAGATCTGCTTGTGGTTAGGTGAGTCAAAGTTTCTTTTGTCCTCCAAATCTCCTTCTGTGACTCACAGAGAAAAGATTGGATGTGATAAAACTCTGGGCGGGACCAAAAATAAGGATAATGAGAACATTATTGTTGAAAAGACACATCAACTGGTTGCTGGTTGTTGTTCCACCAATACTTTCTTCTGCTATTAGACTTACGTAGTGTACATATGATACCTTTATGCATTGATTTCCATGCATAGAGTGGAACTTAATGCCTTGTTTAATAATACAAAAGCACCACGTGCAGATAACATTAACTGGAGAAGAATCCTTAAAACATCTTAGTTCTGAAACATCTCAGAAAATGCGAGGGAGGAAATAAGAACACTCTGAAATGATGCACCATTCTCATGACAAAATGTTGATTCTATTTTGCATTTGTTGAATTAGAGAATAAATGAGTCAGGAACTGAAATCTAAATTTCTAAACAACATAAACAGTGATAACAGTGATAGTAGAAAGCAGGTTGTTACCTAGGCTAGTCCAAAATAAGTGATTGTCATGCAGTACCTTGATATGTCATATTTTTGCACTGTTGTTTATGAGAAGAATTTCATATTTTTTTAACACATCAACTTTTGTCCCAGATCTGGTGCCTCGGTAATGAGACTCGATTTCATGTCAACAAAACGGTAGACGCAGCCATTCGCTCTGTAGTAATAGGTGGCCTATATCCAGGTATTCAATACCGTGTGGAAGTTGCTGCAAGCACCAGTGCAGGCGTGGGAGTAAAAAGTGAGCCACAACCCATTGTAATTGGTAAGTGATTGTCTATTCTGTTACTTTGTTTTGCTTGCTTAGACATTCAGAAGTGCTTTCTTAAACCACATCTGGAAGCATAAAAGTCTGTGGCAGAAAAGACAAGGTGCAATTTGAATTGAGGTAGTGAGCTTTTAGTGTCCTGCTCTTATCGTATCTTCTGTGTGTGCAGGACTCTCACAGAACACAGTGATATTGTTCCTTTTCTTCCTGAGACGTATTAGAAATGCAGCTTATCAAGTGAAGCTAATTTAATTCTTTCTAATGAATTTACCATTTCTGCAGTTTGACAGATTTATGGAACTAGCAACTAGAGCTCCCTTTTCCGCCTGTTAAAAAGACTGTAATATTGCTTTACTTACAGTGTTGGTGCCTAAGGCTCTATTTACAGCTGGTTTTATGAATATTTGAAGTCAGTGTTTCTCCACTATCCCAAGCAGATGAGCTTCCTCTGTCAGAGAATGCGTAGCCTGTATTCCAAATAGAGAGCAAAGGTGGTAGTATCATCCCTTGCTTTGAAAGGACTGTTTCTTATTAGCGGTTTCCATACTGGATTAATTTCCTGACCTGAGGGAAGCATACATTCCATTTCTACTGAAAGTCTTTTCAAGTATAAATTATGAATGCAGAAACAATATGGGAAGGGTGGGCCTAGGAAAGAAGTAACCCTGTTTAGCAAAACTGAAAGGAGCTGCTCATAGCAGCACCTCTTCAGAGTGCCTACTACTGGAATTCTGTTACATTTATCTGTATGATCAAATTTAATTATGCCTTTAATTACAGCTTAATTATATATATTTTTATTGCTAGTTTGTGGGTATTTTGTTGCTCTTAAATATTTTCTTTTCTAGAAAACATTATCAACAAAATATCTCAGACATGGACTGTTCTATTATGGGTAGGCTTTTACAAAAGGCTGGACCCCAGGCATTGCTTAAATGTTTACTGATGTTCAGGATCTCCATGTGTCAAGATATTTAGGTATTCCTATGTATTCTCCCTCTGTAGCAGAACTAGGGGTACACCGACTTTGGATATATTGTTATTGGAGAGGGAAATGCAAGAGCAGAGCTGAAGACAGAATTGGTTTTAGAAAGAGTCAATCAGAAAAACTCCAAAGAAAAGAGGGGGGGAAAAAAGTCTTCTAGAACTGAAAGCAATAAATTGATTTTGGAAAATGAAGGGAACCTGTCCTCTAAAGACCTGGGTTTTGGACCTTTGTGTAAATAACTTATGATGTGATGTTAGTCTGTCTTTGCATTCACTTTGATCAGGGTTATTCAACTTCCCCGAGTACTGCTGAAAGGAGTCCATCCAGCTAGATGCTAAACTCACTGGTCTTGTTCCAGCAAAGCACTTAAGAGCGTTTCAATTTAAGCATGTGAGTAGTCTCGTGTCACTTAACTTGTTGTGAGTTAAACTTGCACTAAAGTGCTTTGCTGGATGATAGCCAAAATGCTCAGCCCCTAATCTGGATATAGCCCTCCATGCTGTCTGTTTGCTTACAAAAACTGGCTGATATAATCAGGAGTTAAATCTGTAGAGATCTGTATTGTTACATGAAGGAGGAAAGGACACTAAGATGCAAATTTAACAAATGAAGTACAAAAAAAAAAAAAAAAAGGTATTTGGCATTTAAAGACTTAATTTTGCCCTGTTAAACTCACAGTGATTTTTATTTGTTCCTTTAATGATCCCAGAATGTCTGTCTCAACAAGTCTGTCTGATAGCATCTCTGCACATTTACCATCCTTTACATGAAAGTAATTAATAGAGTCTCTTCTGTTTGGCTTGAGTTTCTGTTCTCATTTCTTTTTTTCCCTTTTGGGAACACAAAGCTGGATGTGGTTAATACTTGTATGGTCTATATCTGCCTTTTCTGTACATTCCAGCTTTCTTTTGCTTCTGAGCCATAACTGCTGGCTATTTCCTCTGGTTGGTAAAGGCGACAGAGTTCAGGTGATACAATTTCTGAAAATGGTACCACTTGACGTTTGACTAAGAATCAAAATTGCAAGGCAAGAAAATGTAATTGTTATGTAATTAAAATATAATTATGTGGTTTAAAAATTAGGTAATGAATAAACCTCGACACATAATCATGAATGGGAAAACATCATCAAGTGGTTGTACTATAATGGAGTGCCACCTGGCCCAGTGCCTCGCTGTACTAGTTAACAGCTTGCAAAGAGAATGAACAACTGCAGGAATGCTGAAGCGTGGCGAGAGCAGGGCAGTGAGGAGGAACAACTGAGACTTGTTGCTAAACAGTGTGGCTTTTGTTGTCACAAAACACAGAGACCAGGGTGAAAGAAAAACACATCTTATGATAGAGGAGATGTTATTCCAAGAAATTACTCTGAAAATGGCTGATGTTCATCATCTACTGAGTTCCCAGATCAGTTCTAGACAACAAGCTAATACAAGTCCAGAAAGCAGAAGGCAGGAGACTATTGAGTGATAGAAAGTATATTATTTCTTTAGTTCAGAATTGTGTGACTCTTACTAGAGTACTTAAGCAGAATGTTAAAAGACTGTGTAGAAGGATCAAAGAGAATCAAGACTTAAATTTTTCTGATCACTATTGATATGGAATGCAGGAAACAAAATTGAAGATAGCAATATTTCTGTTATTTCTCTTGATCAGTTGGCCTGTTCCTGCTTACATTCCATCATTGGCATAATAATATGAGGAACAGCTGCAAACTTTCACAGTAATAGGTACAATTGAATCTGATGTGTCTAATTAATTTTTAGTCCGACAAATTAGTTTTGTTCTTCATTACTCTCCAATGGGAGGAAGACATTATATTTCATTATGTTTTTGTCTTCAGGAACAATGGAGCGTTGCAGGTCACACACATCTCTTGTCTGTGTTCTAATTAGTTGAACTGACAGCATTGTTACTGAAACACCTGCACTATATGAAATAGTACCCTGGCACCTTGGATGACATATATACCATTTCTGATTAAATATTACCTAAAGAAATACAAAATTAATGTCATTTGTTTGCCCAAACTCCTATGATTGTATTAATTTTACTCAACATCAGTGGGTAACATCCATCTTGTATCCATTCTGATTTGTTTCTCAGCCCCTGAGTTCACAAAGCATATGTTATTGTGACATTTAAATCAATTATTACTTTTGCACGTGTAACTACTAGGCACTGGGAGGGTAGAGCAAACACCAGACTGCTAACTTTAGAAGGTAATTTGGAGACAGATTGTACCTTCCCCCAGAAGAGCCCTTGGGAGATTATAAAGTCCACTGAAACCTCTCTCCGGGCTCTCTGCCATTTGGTCCCCCACCCTCCATTCAAAGACGACCGGTTTTTGACCTCAGAATAAATCCAGGATCTTCAGCACCAAAACATTTTGCAGGCTTTAGCAGGAGGCCGTCGTTCTTTTCTTGAATGCAGGAGGATCTGCAGCTGAAGCTGGTGTCCCCAGAGCACTTCTTCCCCCCGCTTCTCCACGGCAGCCCAACTGCCACTGACGCAGGGTGGACATCACCTGCTTGCTCACCTTCCTGCTGCTATTACCTGGCCTCCAAAGGGCACAGAAATTAGCTGAAAGTTAATGCCAATTAGAGCTACATCAGCTCCCATGCTGATTTCTATTAGAAAATCAATTGTGTGCTTAGAAGAGCATGCTACAGCGCGCCTCTTTCTATTAGTTTTACCCTCAGCACCTCCTCTTTTTCCACTGGGGTGCACCTATAGATTGTTTCTACGGGCAACGAGGAAAGGGCAGATCCTGCAAAGGAGCCGCCACCACCTCCCCTCTTTTCCTTGTTCTCTGGGTTTTTAATCCGTCTTGCTACGTCAGGGTGGAAGCTATTGGGCTTTCGGTAGCTGGCGGGAGGAGACAGGAGTGCTTTGGCTGGAGAGGGCTGCAGCAGCTAGCTGGCCTTGGTGCTAGCAGAGCTTACCAGCACGACCCAGTACAGAGCAGCGCGGCGCCAGGTCTTTGCGCTGCCTTGCTCTGCTGAGCAGGCGCAGGCGGCGAGGCGGGAGGGCTGCCTTGCTCCTGCAGCGGCGCTGCTGAACCCAAGCCAAGCTCTCGCACAGCTTCAGCAGTTTGTTTGCAACAGCAGACGGTCATTGCTGCTAAATATTGACATGGTGATGAAAGAAGGAAAGCCTAATAAAATCACAGAGATCGTTAACAGTGTTATAGCAATGTAATGCCCTGCATTGCGTTTCTTCCCGAGGTACTTGACCCAGCTCCGAGCACCACGGAGGGCGCAGAGCTGCCCCTTCCCTGGGCAGCAGCAGACACGGTCCCCAGCATCTCTCAGCCAAGGTGCCGTCAGTGAAACCTTTGGCCTTGATTCCTATTTACAACTTGACTTAGACTGTTGGTCTGCTGTAGAGAGCCCTTCCTGGAAATAAAATGGATAGCATCTGACTTTTCTCTCCAGTATCTGCTTTAGCAAATGACCTTGTTTGTTTGCTTTAGAGCAAGCAGAGCCAGCATGCTGACACAGCGGCAGTTTTGTTTCAATAAGTGACTAGTAAATTTAACCATTGCTGAATTATGGAAGAGGAATACATACATTTTCACAGCAGGGTGTTATCCTACAATATTTTAAACAATTTTCTCCAAATGACCTTTTCAGTGCTTTATTCCCATGTATATCTTCTGTTACCTCCATGTGTGATATGCTCTTCTGACTGAGAATCGTGGGTTTTGCACGTTTTTTTTCCTTAGTAAACAAGCTACTCCTGAGGCTTGAAATCTTTCTTCTACATTTACACAGGCATCTGGTAATAAGGCATCTGCGCTTTGAAGATTGAGCTAAATAAATCCTTTTTACCCCAAATGATGGCTAATTCCTTCACCACTTCTAGAAGTGTAGATATAGATAGTTTATGTGAAATGTATATAGAATCACATTGCACACATAGAACATATACATATAGAGATGATCCACATTTCCCAACTTTAAAACCAACTAGGATGTTGACAGGGGAGGTTTGAACTAGAAACTTTTCTATTCTGGCTCTGTATGCTTTATATTTCCTGAATTTCTCTCCACAGTTTTTGTAGGCATTTGTTTTCAAGACAGACACTAAGATTTTCTTTTTAGAAAAAATCCTTTTTAGAGAAAGAAGGAGGAAAGCAAACAAACAAAAAACAATGAGAGCATCTGCTGAAATTCAATGTTTTCTAAAGTGCTAGCCACAATTGAGGTAGTATGGTATACTGTTATTATTGATGTGTGTCACTTTAATTGGTATTCCATGTGTCATAATTATTTCTTCTAGGTTATGTTAAGAATTTTTCACACCCATTTTGGGTGAAAAAGCATAATTTCTTACCGTGTTTGGAAGCTCTGACATGCAGCAGATAATAAGTAAATAAGAACACTTGACATTCCATCAATGAAAGAACTGCCTTCCTTTTGATGTTTTAGGAAATTTTATATTGGGACTTCTCATTTTGAGAAAAAGTTATTAGTTGCTTGATATATTTCTTGAAGTTCTGTACTTCAGGTTCATTGTATGCGGCCTATGAAATTAATGAAGTATGAAGTTCATGCTATGCTGCCTATAATTATATAAAAAAATAAATAGGTATATTGTTAAAAGACTTTGGATTGTGATTTACTAGGTTAGTGGGGACAGTGCTATAGAGCTGTCTTTTCAAATATACATTTCCAAAATTGCAAAGGTTTAGGGATTCACTTGCTAGAAACAATGGCTTTTCGATGTGCATTGATACCATATAAAGCTGCCCTGGTGTGGATAATTCTTGAGAGGCACATAACTGCTTTTTAATTTTCATTTGCAGTACTTGGTTCCTAGTTGCATTACAGCATACATAATAAATATGTTCTACTGGCTTTCTTTTGTACAGGAGGTCGTAATGAAGTTGTCATCACTGAGAATAACAACAGCATAACTGAGCAAATCACTGATGTTGTCAAACAGCCTGCCTTTATAGCTGGCATCGGTGGGGCCTGTTGGGTAATTCTGATGGGTTTCAGCATCTGGCTCTACTGGCGCAGAAAGAAGAGGAAGGGGCTTAGCAATTATGCTGGTAAGAACAGTAACTATTTATTGCCATCTCATCAGGTTCTATCATGAAGAGCACAGGTGCTGCTAAACCTAAAGCCACGAGGACCTTGTGACAGAGGTGGACTGGGTGGATTGCCTATGCTTGTTTTAAGTGTATGCTGTGAAAATGCTGGTGTATGAGAAGCTTTAAATGCATTGCTCTGAACCACATTTCATCATTATCATAAGACAGTCTTTATTTTTACATCTCCAACACATTTAGCATTAAAAAAGGTACAAAGAGGGTTAACTGCACCTCTGATTCCTTGCTTGGAAGGCACTCTGTTCGTGGTCCAGCTTGAGCGCAGGAGTGTGTTAGACTAAATCCTTACATGAAAAGTTAGAGTATTTAATCTTCTCCTTTTTCATTCCTGTGCATTTCCATGTATTTTGGACCACATGCATGGGAAACAAACTGAGATACTTAACCACTAACTCCATACATGAAACTGGAGGAGGAGAAAATGATGTATTATCTAAAAAGGGGTGGTCAAGTTTACCAGTGATAGAGCCATAGGATGCTTTGTCTTGGAGGTGCAACTGCCTTACAGTGTGATGCCTTTTTACACAAAGCATGTTGCTCCAAATTAGGTTTAGAAAACCACAGTTGGGAAAGCACATGCATCTATTATACGAAAATTTTTCTTCCTCACTCTCCAAACTTTTTGTTCTGCATTTATTCTGTGCTTCAGGATTCTTATGGATATTTAAGCAGTCAGATGAATATAGCACTACCAAAGAAATGGGATGCTCTGAAACCTAATTTAAACATGAAAAACCTCTTCTTCAAACATTGGGACAGTTTCTCATGTAGTTCTTATTATAAAAATACATTTAATAAGAGAAAGCATTTTCTGTTCGAGCAACACTTGCACATTTGAGTTTTCAGTATGTTTGCTTTTGACACTATGTCAGTCTATGTCATACCAATATTCTGCTGCTTTGCAAGTTCCACATGAACAGGAAGACCTAGTTCCCCCATGTTGCTGAGCATCTCTAATTAACCTTTCTATTGCCAAAACCCAATAGTCATTCCCTGTTCTAATCCACACAGACCTGACTCTTCCTAACCCTGCCTTTAGCCACCGTCGAACCTCTGAATGTCCTCACTGGGTTCACTAACCCTGAAGAAAACAATTCACAGTTTGAGAGGCTTTTTGTTGTTGTTCTTGTTGTTTTTTTAATCCTACTCTCTCCCCTGCTGTATTAGTTTTCTGACAGCTTAGTGAAATGATGCCCCAAGCCAGCACAGTGGAAGAATGGAGAGAATAAACTTTCCAAAGGCAACTGGCTCTTAGATTGACACAGTTCACTGTGGAGTATCATCTTGAGGGACCATGTAGCTTATACCATTCATAGGTTCTGCTTTTTGATGAGATATTTTTTTATTTCCTTTAACAGCAATGACAACTTTTACTCTGAGAGGTGGTAGTAATCCAGAAACTAATATGTATCACATGGACATGTGCTTATATGATCCCCAGATTCTTCATATTAAGAATTAGACTAGTATTCCTCTTCAAACACTATCATATGCATTGGATACAAACTAAGATTACGCTCCCCCCCCCCCTTTTTTTTTTGAACAAGCAAAATTATCAGTCCTATATGTGAGTTGCTTTAGCTTTTTTTTTTTTTCCCCACTCTGAGAGCAAAGTCTTTAACACATTAAAATGCATAGCTGTAAATGGTAATAATAGTTGTTGTAAATGGTTGTAATAGTCATTATAAACAGTGTGTCTCCTGCAGCTCATTACTTCTCATGATGTTTGCTGCATCTACTTGTAGTGTGAACATTGCATCATGACATTATCAGAATTACAAAATACTGAATGCTTTCTGCAAAGAAAGTTTTGTAAGAGATTGTGTTTCAGGATTCATCCTTATGTTTACAGTTTGGAGAAGAGCATGTCCTCAGCTGTGGCTGTCATAATTCACTGTTCACCTTTCCAACTGTCATTTCTCATTGGCTGCTGGCTGGTTAGTACTTAAAGCTCAAATGTTATGTCCTGCATATGATATTAAACCACGACTAAGAGAATTCCAGAGGAAACTCATGCCCTGCAATTAGTGCTTGTTATCAGGGTCTGTAACTCACAATGTGCTTTCTTGTTTTGCAGTTCAGTCCTTCACCTTCACCCCTGCAGGTACTGTCCATTAGTCTGTCTGTTACGTCACCAGTGCATCATTGCAAACATTAGCTACCTAAGTGTTTATGAACATGTGAGGTATGCAGAATTAAAACCAAATGCAAGGAGAAATACCACTCCTACCTATCTGTGATAGTAATGTAGCATGGATTCTCCTAGTGATACCAAGGGAAAGTACAATCTGCCACCCTTAACTCCTCTGTCATTATAATTCTGCATACTTCTTACTCATCTAACTCTTCAAAGCAGCACAGTTTTGAAAGTAATTTGCAGGACAAAATGCTTGAACTAACATAACATGAACAAGCGTCAGCCACATATGGTCAAATTTTCATCTTGAGGCTCCAAGAAAGTATCATAATTATTTCTGAAGATCTGCTAATTAGAGAAGTGGAGCTTACCCCTACTGTTAGTTGTGTATACATCTGCCTTACTTTCAGGTTTCCAGCTCTGCACTCAATCCAGCGATTAAGCTATGCGCACATTCCCTTTACAATATTTTTAATTTGAACTATTTGCTTTTATTCTGTTTCTCCATTTCCAAGCTGATTTCCTAGTTATCATTTCTTTAATAAACATAGCATACGGCACACCATTATTGTAAGCATGATTAAAGATATGTGAAGAATAAACAAGTATGGCTTGAGCAGCAGGTTGCAAGCAGCCTAGTCAACATATGGGTAGCCAAGAGAAATAGTGTATACAATTAGTAGTAATAATTAATACAAATAATTAGCTTCAGTCCTCATACCTAAGCTTGAGAGTTAAAAACTTAAAAAATAATTATACCTCAGTGTTACACTGTAACCAGTTAATTTCAGCCTTTTCTAGGGGAAATATGTAGTATTTTGGGTGCACAGAGCATCTTCTCAGTTGCACTTGCCAAAGCTGTCTCCTCTGTCCCCTCTGACATCCATATGGTGGAAGCCAATCCTCCTGTTGCTTAGTGGAACCAGTTTTCATGCTCAACTAGCCGCTTTCCAGCTGTCTTATTTTCAGCCACAGCTTGTGCATTTTAGCTTGGCAGAAAAGAGCAGCCGACTATTGAGGATGATGAGTGAAGGTGGTATTGTCTGCCCGAGAGGCCTGTGAAATTGCTGAGGAGAACTGTTCTTGTGGAGGAATTTTGGGGGATTATGAATTGCTCCCCCTGGGTTCTTGGCATGTTTGTTCAAGTCAGACTTAGCTGTGGCACAACACATCCTGGTCTAAAAGCTTTACTCGCCTTGCTTTGGGACACACCATACAAATTTTCCAAAATGGAATAATAAAGCTTTGCATTTGGTTCCTATGATTGTGCCACTGTCAGCCGCCTGTTGCTGTAGTGTGGCAAGTTTTTTCCATTGTTTTTGTGGCTGACATCGGCACAACACAGGGTTGAGTTGGAGCCACTGGGAATGTGCATGATTCAGTGCAGTTGTTCCACGCATGCTGGGCAACTAGGATATGTCAGAGGCACTGCCAAAAATTTACATCTTGTACAAGAGCTTCAACATTTCATGGATGTTCTGGAACTATGGCAATATGACACTCTATTCCCTGGTCAATGATCATTTCTGGAGGTGGCTGAGAATCTAAGTTATCCAATAATTAAGTCTACCAAATTACAGTGTCTCAAAAAATCATGACTTGTAAAAAAAATTATCAAAGAACATAGTCCATATTGTTATTTTCATTCCCAAACTTCTCTAAGATAGGTCTTTAGTTCTCTAGTATTAGAATTTGTCACTGGTGATCTCATTTAGATAAACACATCCATGCCTGTGGAGATTTGATAATGTTCAAAACTGTATGTTTTTCCCTTCATTGTTATGATTCACAAACACTAAATGAGTTTCAGATCTAAATATTTAGACAGTGGTATGTGGCTTTCAGAGTCTCATCAGAGATAGCTGTCAGTAAAGATACAACGGAGACATTTTTTTCCCAATAGTCAGACATTTTAGAAGGTGCACACTTTTTGTTCAAACATGTGCTTTAAATTCTTCCTTCAGAAGAAACAGAATATGCAGATTTGACTGTATTACTAATTTGCTTGAATGTATTTCTGGAACATTTACCTACTCTGTTTTAGAAACTGATTTGGCTGAATAAAAACCTAAATAACATTTTTTTTCAGTTATTTGTGAGATGGATTTGCTTTTTTCAGTTCTGTTTGCATACATGTAGCAATTAGAACTCTAAAAATAGAGTTTAAAAATAGAGAAAAAATTAGAAATTTAAAAATAGAGTTTAAAAATAGTTTCTGTTTAAAGCTATGGATCCTGCAGTTATTTTTTAGTTGCTTAAAAACATTCTCTCTGATCAATTTCAGATTATGGGTCATTCATTAAGTCTTTCCAGGGGCTAGTTGTTACGTATCCTATGATTAGACACCTAAGTGGCTGGGACTATTTGTTATTTTTATTCTATGATAAGACACCTAAGTAAGTGGCATAATTTCTGCTTTATGACTAAGCTATGATAACATTCTATGCACAGGAAGAACAAACAGCCGACGTTGTGCTGTTGGTAAAGATGTGCGCCAGGGAAGACTAATTCGCTGAGTTAAAATTTATTAAACTTTCTGTATTTGTGAACATTTTCATAAGCACTGATTGACTGTTCAGAGGTTCACAAAGAAAATGTGACATTGAAAATCATAGCTATATCTTTTACGTATTCACAGTTGAACCGACTCTAGCAGGTACTAAGCTGTTAATTAGTGCATGCATTGCTTTTCCTCCACTTTTCCTTTCGCCATCATGACTCATCATTAGGCGTTGAATCTGGGTAGTTACAGTACTGCAGAAAGTATGGCTTTCAACTATTTCAGTTAGATGAATGTCTCACCCATTAAGTAGTAGTGCCGTGTTCTGCAAGTGTACAAGCTTGTGCATTTTGAGGAATATGACACATTTTCAGCAAAAACAAATATTGCACAGAGAAACTAAATCCATGTGTTATTCTTTTTTGAATGATCAGTTCTGTGATACAGAGGATGGTCTTTATGGTCATTGGTTATGATCCCAGGAAGAAAGGCACTCAGGCTCTGTAAAATATCACTTTAAATGCCATGTATTACAGGTAACACTACAAGAATGAAGAGGATCAGTGTAGTGTAGTGAAGTGGATCCCTTCAAATGCTGGGAACCTCAAAATGTGCAGCACTGAACAGGTCTCCAATGAGGGCACAGCCTGCCTGGTGGATCCTGTCCCTGGAAGTAGTTACTCCATTTTTACCTTTTGGGTTCTTACATGGTTTCCTTAATACAAAACTATTCGTCATCTCTACTGTGAAATGAGGAGAAGCTGCTGCTGCACTTTCAGATAAAGACAAGGACTTGCAGGTGGTGTAATGCCAAGTGGGAGCTACCTACAGGCCCCTTTGTTAAAATTAGCTGCTAAGGGGCCAAGGGGCGGGTGCAGCCCAGCGTGGGCCCAAAGGCCAGACTGTTGCGCAGCGCTGCACAACATGGCATGCGCCTGCTCGGGTTGGCTGTCCGGAGGGTGCCTCGCTCTTCAGTCTGCAGGGGTCTTCCAGCTGGGATCACTGCAGCGGTCGACCGTAACTCGACCGTAACCGTAAAGAATATCATTTATCTGCTTATTTTTCCTGTGCCCTCAAGCTCCTGGTCTGCCAGTAACCACTCACTTGAATACTCAGGTGTTTTCAAGAGTGTCTAGGCCATCAGTCATGCAAGGAAAGTAAATATGTATTTTCATTTATGAGTAGGTAAGCTTATTGAGAGACTAGTGCTCCTTGGGATTAAAGATTTCATGAAACTGAGTAAATAAAAACAAATTAAAAATAGATAGAGAAAGAATTATGGAATGAAACACATTTTATGCACAACTCCTAAAACTGTTAAATGAGGATAAATTATTTGACAGATTCCAAAGGCAGGCAGAAGTTTGATGGAATTTTTATATGCTGATTATCTCTTCTGAGTTAATTCTTATTAAAAGAGGATTAATCTACATTCATATTTGAGGAATGGCTTATCAGAAAAAGGAATGAGGCTTGGCTGGCAACATTAAAGTTTTCATTTGTGCTAGGAAAATGTGGCCTACTAGAGATAGGCATACAGAAAGCTTTCTAAAGCTTTCTTGCCTCAGAATGTCAACTTACTATACATTTGTATTTTTCCAGTTATAGCAGGCGTGAAGATTAAGTTTAACCTTGTCAAATGATATTAGTAAATAGTATGGGTACATCCTTATATATTTAAAAAAGAAAAGCGTGTAAAAAGATCTTTAGCATGTGCTGTTTTTCGTACAAATATACAAAATATGATTTCCTTAAATATTTATACATTTAAGATGCACTTTCCCTTATAGTCTGCATTTTCACAGTTCTCGAAGTATTCCTTAAAAATGTCTTCATACAGAGGTTTTTTTTTTCATCTTTTGAAAACCAGTCTCATCCCTGCTGGTCTTCAGCCTTTCTGAGAACATATATCAGATGCAAAGAATGCTGAAAGAGCTTTTTTGCTTCCCCAGTGATAAAAAACGAGGGAGATGGGTGGTTCAGGCAGACGGACATCCTTCCCTTCTTCCTCTTACATTGCCCCTTGAAATTGCTCTGCATCTTTTTGAAGTAGAGACGGGCTGAATAAAGCCAGCTGTCGGGTGTTTTATTTTTACAGTGACATCTACATGTCTGCGTTGCATTAAGTATGCTCCTATTCAGGCTGTTAGGCTTGCTTCGTAATTGCAGAAATCAAACTGCAGGCAAAAATGCTGACAAAACGTACGGCGGGAATGATAAACATAGTGCTTATGTTGGCAGCCTGACCACATCGTCTGTCGTTAGCCATCTTTCCTTTCACAACATTGATGCTAAAAGAAAGGCACCTTCTCTCGCCACCTTCAGGTGCCCATTTACAGGTGGTATCAGGAATATGATTTTTTTTTTTCTGTGTTGTCCCAATGACATCTTCACTCTTCAAAAGGGATTTTGGTTGGCTTAGTTGGTAGACCAGAGCCTTTTTCAAGAAGAGCAATACCTGCAATATTTCCTTGTTTCTTTTCTTACTAAGATTATCCTTGCACTGTTGTACAGGATCGAGCAGAAGGAGGAAGAACCTGTATTCTTTCTCAATCTCATACTTTCTACGTAAATCAGGTACAGCCTTGTCCAGAAAAAAATGCAATGTAGCAGCAAAGCTAGTTTCTTTTTGATAGTCTTTTTTGAATTCTGTGCTAAGCTGAACCTTTTTTTTTTTTTTTTCTAAAAGACATGGTTTATCTTGGGAGAAAAAAATATTTATAGAAAGAAGCAGGAAGTAGTTTACCACCAGCAGTATACACAGATAGCAGCAAAGATGCTGCGATACCTGTCTCTTCACAACAAGATGATATGCCACAGCCAATCTGCAACAATTATGGCTCCATAGATGAGTTTTCAAAGCCATGTCTTCTTGATATGTGTCTCACAGCACGTCCTAAAGTTTTTTCCATACCTCACTGCACAGAAAATAAAACACGTCTGGCAGGTGTTGTGGTTGTAGCCTCACACTAGCCCCCTTATTGTAACTTTGCTTTATAAAGGTACACTAGGGATATAAATGCTTTGGAGGCCATAAATATTGATTTTATTTTCCATTTCACATAGTTAAAAATCTCACACACTTGTACATGTTATGCGAGTGATGACAATATTACTTTAAATTTATTTCTGGTAGTCTGTAGCCTAAACAAAGGCATTAATCCCAGGAAGTTTTCAGAAAATATGTTGTACAGGAATTCCCTTAGAATAGTAAAACTTTATTTTTAAGAGTTGTTACTGAATACATATCTGGTTTTGGTCTTACTTATTTCTGGAAGGATCAGCTGTTGCTTTGACAAATGCAGAAAGTTGTAGAAATGGAGTATAAAATGAGAAGGGGAGGAGGAGAAAGAAAAAAGTATCTATATTAAAGTGCTAATGTACTTTTGGGCAGCATATTTGGAAACATAGCCAGTCAGTACCCAGCTGTTTGCATATTAGCACATGATATCCACAACACCTCAAATTACTTGCTTTTAAGCAAAGGGTGATACAATTAGCTGCAATGTTTTTAACATGTCTTGTTTTTTAAAGCAGACTTGAATTTAATACTTCCCGTACTTGCATTTGGTTTTCTTTTTGTTAATTGGCCTGATTACCTCTTTTCCAAATTCAGTTTTAAATATTTTGATGTGATATCTGGCAACAATGATTTTCTGATATTGATACCAGCCTGTTCTGTGGTGATGGGTAATTAATCAACCAACCCAAGCACTCTTGCAGCTTGGCTTCCAAAGGGATCAGTTTTGTCCCATATTTTTTATGTGTATAATATGAATTACCCAAGAAACTGAGAAAATTACAAGTGTGCTATCAAGTATCAGAAGTATTTTGCCAGGGTTTATGTCTTTGATTTTTTTTTAAATATCACAGTGTTTCCATCGGTTGTAGTACTTTGTCTGCTTAGAAAGACCATGTATTACGTAAAGCCTAATCCTGATTTAGCGTAGCTTGGATTAATGTTAGGAAAACCTTACAAATAGTCTGGTAGATGTAATTTATTAAAGGGGATATCTGTCTCAGGCAAAAAGAATTCCCAAATGGGGGCCTGTTTTGATCCTGGGCTCCTCTGTTCCTCTCTGCAATTCTAACCCACATCTTCTCAGACATCTTTAAGGATGCAGGTGTCTAGGATACTGAAATAATCTACTCCTCTGCCTTGTCTGTTCTTGACAATAAATAATGGAATATTGCCACTGAGAAACAGAGTAGCTCTTTGGCTTTTATACAAAATACTTACCCATGATTCCAAAAGGAGCATCGAGCGTCGTCATTTAGCATCTCATTAGTAATACAGGTTTACCTGTATTGCCCTGAAATGTAATCCTGTTAATATAATTAAGAGACAGATCCTTTATGTCTTTTTGTCAAATACTCATGAATGGAGCCACGAAAAGATTTGTATGCCTCTGAACATATCCTTGGCATCCCGGATGGCAAGACACAAAACACTTTCTTCTCTCTGGCACTGACATGGATGTATTTATGTGTGCGTGCTCTTTCTTCTACTGGATCTTTACTGAAAACAGAGTAGCTTTATGCTTTTTTTTCCCCACTCTTGAGCTCCAGTAGAGCTGCCACCTCTCTGTATTTGTCCTGGGAGGCTGCGTATTTGTGGGGTGACATTATCCTGCGGCATTGTGGCGTGATGCTTTTAACTCACTGGAGCAATGCCATTATGGAGAGAAGCAGGAGCACGCCGAGAAAACGATCCCATCACAGGGCACAGTCTTATACCACAAAGTCATTTGAAGGGGCCTGGGGGCAGTGCAGGGCTCTTTACCCATGCTGCCAGTTTGCCTTGCAAGCTACGGAGCAAACTGATGTTAGTCAATAACGTGCAGTGCGATCCCAAACAGATTGTAACCCTAAGTGAGTTTGATCGTTTTTGATAATTTCTGTACTTTATTATGTGATGATGCCAAGAGGCCTCCGATGTTGGGCGTGAAGCAATTTGAATTGTTATTTATAATTATCACTAATGGATTTTTCCCTGTCTTATATGTATGTGTGTGTGTGTATGTACGTTTGTTTTGTTTTTTTCCAAACAAAATACAGTCACTTTCCAAAGAGGAGATGGAGGACTAATGAGCAATGGAAGGTATGTTTCATTGTAAAAATGTCTGTTTCCACCATTTGTATTTCTAAAATTAGGAGTCTGGAAAATTCTATAGGTGATGCTCTTTGGTAATAAATGATCATTTATAAGATTGACAATTCTAGAAGGAGTTAAATAGCCTACCACAAGGTTTAATGATCTATCTGCGCTGCACTTTGGAGGAATCAAGTCCAGATGTTTCATATCTCCCAGATGCCCTGGAAGAAATTAGTAGTAAATATCACAAGGAATGTGTTCATTTGTTACTAAGATGTTTATTGCATTAATTAGACATTAGCAAATGAAGTTGCTGTTGTTTAAGGCTCCTTATTGGCTCCCACTAAATTGCTGTGAGTGAACAATTACACATAATCGATCACAAAATAAATGATTCATGGATGATGAATAGGTTGGAGATTGATAGGACTGAATTCCACAACTTTGGCTACTCAATTGAAATTGATAAAAGCTGATAACAGACCCATATATCCTCATCTATTTTCCCTTTGCCAATATGGAGATTGTAATTAGGCTCTGGCAATAACTTCCAATCTCCCATTTAATCAATATTTTAGCAAAAAGAGATTAGGCCTAATGAGAGCTAGTGGATGTGGCAGGAAAGCTGCTGGGTCTCCTTATTGCGGTTTCCATAGAAACCTCTATGTTTCTCTTAGGCACTGTATCAGGCCCGCCTGGGGCCTAGCAGAAATACAGTATAGTCATTATATGTTGCTCCAACTTCATGAGCGCTTCCGAACTCTAGAGCTTGGGCGGAGGGTTTTTGTTTGTTTTTCTTTTTTTTTTTGCATGAAGTGATTTGTTTTCCTTGTTTAGCACAAATGTGAACAATCTCAATGCCTTGCCAAATTTCAGGCTTTTTATCCTGGGCTGAGAGACACACAGTGCCCTATGGGCCAAGCTTACTTTTTCTTCCAACATACTTGCTGTTTAAAACTGCTCTCCAAGCCTGACACTACCAGAATATGAAAGCATGTGGTAGTCACAGATAGCTGTGGACTTTCCATTAATCCTACTCAAACCTGTTTGCCTCTAAACCATACAAGAGTGCTCAGAGGAAGAGTTACCAGCCTGTGGATGACAGAGGTGCATTTGGGATGCAAGGGAAGGAAGAAATAGTAGCCCAAAGTCCTGGAAATGGCTGATACAGAGCAATCAGTTTGAGTGATTGCTCCCCGGAGGTGGCAATTTATCATGCAGCCCTGGTTTAGGATCCCAGGATGGTACTGCCTGCCTCCTGTTTTACACAGACAACGGAGTTCATTTGGATTCCGGCAGAATCACGACTGATGCCTAGTCCCAGTTCTACTGACAACGATGATTTGTACATACTCTTAATTAACTGCTCAAGGTCTTTAAATCATCAAAGCCTACGCAATTTTAATTTGAAATACATTAAACTCTCCTAAACAGTTTGCTCCACATGGTGGTGGGAGAAAAGTGATGTAGTCTATTCAGTTGCAGTTGTGTCCATGTTGTCTCATAGACATTTTATTGTTTAATATATAAATAAATATTTTTTTATATATTCACACATATATATTTGTATGTATATCTTTTTTTTTTTTCTGCTTCAGTCGACCAGGTCTGTTGAATGCAAGTGACCCCAGTTATCCTTGGCTTGCAGACTCCTGGCCTGCCACAAGTCTGCCAGTAAACAACAGCACTAGCGGACCCAATGACCTTGGAAATTTTGGTCGTGGAGGTGGGTTTTATTTTGTTAGGACACCATATAGTGTACAGTAGGCTTCTGTTACGTAGCCTCTATGATAAAAACTATTTACATTTAACATTTTTCTGTTGTTCTTATCGCCCAGTCCATTACAGACGATATGTTAAAGCCCAGTTCATTCTGTTAAGACTGTCCTCAGTCTGAACCAAAATGCATAAAGAAAGTCTCAAAGATCTTCATAAACTTTCCTTCTTTTTGGAGGGAAGAGAAGACAAAGGGAATGATTTAGACTTTTTTACGTTTTTTTTTTTTTCACAGTTGAATTGAGAGAGACCCTTTGGTGAGGGGAGATAATGATTTATAACTAGGGTGATTAATCTTTAAAGAGGTTGCTTTCAAATATTCTACTCAAACAGGAGTTTAAAAATTAATAATTGGAGTTTTAAAAATATCAAAGTAATACTCAAAGCTTTTTGTTACATTCTTGGTTTCTGTGATGCTATAGTACAAGTAATATCCCAGAGTAGTGTTCACAGGAAAACTTCTTAACATAAAGAAGTATATAAATATGTTTAAGATATAAGTAAGGAAACAAAAATCAGGACAGTTTTGTATTTTAAAAATATATTAAAATGCAAAAAGAAAATCAGCAAAAGCATCAAATGAATAATGTTAAAAGATTTTAATTTTGAACTGTGTCAAAATCCTATCCTTTGGTTATGCATTCCATGCAAAACTTCTTCCCTCTGGTTTTACTGACTTCAAATTACTTTAAAACACTGCAAATGTATTTTCCATGTAAAAATGTTTCAAAGCTCCTCTCTTGCAAAAATGTTTTTGTAAAGTAAACAAATCTTTTGATAATATTTGGAAGGCAGTTGAATGGCTGCCAGCTTCTTTGTTGTAAATATCTTGAAAATATGACTCTTTAGTACTTGTCCATCTTTTCATGAGCTCACATAATACAGATCAATTAACATTTTATTTTAGCATTTGGCTCTATAAGACTCCCATATAAGACTTCCATTTTGAACTGGAAGCATAGTTTAAAGCTTTTGGCTTCTGCGTGGGTGAGGCATAGGTCCAGTGTTCATTCAAGAGATGCTACATCTATATTTGGAATTCCACCAGCTAAATTGCACCCATAATCTTTACAGTCAAGCTTGCACTTGTATTGTGGCTGTTTTGGAACTTACCACTATCTATTTCAACAGTTCCATTTTAGATACTTCTGCTATCTCTCTCTTTAATATGAATGAACTGTAAAGGTTGAACTTGAGACTTTTATTGGTAAAATATCTGAATTGATGCAAAAATTCTGTAAGAATTTTATAATCAGTAAAGCATCCTTTCAAAAGCCACGTTCCACGTTATGTCCTGGCAAGACACTTGAGAACAAGACTATGGGTGGGAAGCTGAGGTTAAGTTTGCGGTCACATAGCATCCCAAAGTTGTACTGTGACTCCGAAGCAAAAAGGAGGAACCCCTCGGAAAATCCCTTCAGAACTGTTTGAATTATTGCAGGAGCTACAAAACAAGATAGGTTTTGGAGAGACTTGCAGGAAAGGGAAAAAAAAAAAAAAAAAGATGTCCATCTTTGATCTAAAATATACAGAGATTTTCTGCTATGCTGGTAAAATCACACTTATTTTTACTAGATGATTATGGCACATTGTAAAAGGGCACTTTCATAGCTCTTTGAATGCTTAGTGTATACATCTCATTGAGCTAAAAATACTTACCTGTGATTCTGTAGAAAATTCCCAGTATGTCTAAAGAATTTCAGTTTATTAGCAAAGCAGACTGAGAATTCTTGGCTGGTGGGAAGTGCTGTAGCTTTCTTTTCAAGTATGTGCAAACATCTAGTCCTTTGTTAAAAAGAATGACTGTACAGAAGTGACACCTCTTCATTTAACTGACATGTACTCTAAAGAATAGATGTATGTCTGATTACTTCAGAGATTAATAATTTACTAGTTTTTACTTCTGTCAGTCTGCACTTCCCACATATGCTGATCTAGATTTAATTTATTTCATACATTGACCAAAAATTAATTCACTAAATTTAAATCCATTATGCTTTGATGAAACCACATACAGAAAAGCAGAATCTTGTGGATGAGATGCAAAGATATGACTCTGCTTGACCCTCACATCTCATGCTGCATTTGCACATAAATGCTTTTACAGTTGCTTACTGACCCTGAAAAGCACATTACCTATGTGCAAATAGGTAGTAATAACCTGATTTTGAAAGATGACCTGTGGTTTGCATTAATTGTAACTTTTTGTTGTGCTTAAATTTATCTGCAGATAGAGACACTTTAGATACTTGATTGTTCCCATCTTCCTGGATGGCCCTGTTGGTTGTGGCCTGCAAAAACAGATGATACTGATGGACCCAAATTTAATCTCTGTTTCTGCAGTCTCTTTACTGAGCCTTTGCTGTTGTCATACTTAGTATTATATAGCTGCCTTGAGACTACAAGTGGTGTTAGGGTCCATATTAAAATGTTCTCTGTTGGACAGATGCATGCAATAGCTCTGAAAACAAAAACAAGAGAGTAAAACTGTGGTACTGTATCCTATTGCTAGAAAAGCAATGAGAACAGTGGAATTCCCTGAGGTCACACAAACCCATGTCCAAGCCTGGAACTAAGCCTAAGTTCTTCCTCAAGCGCACAGATCATCTTTTCTCTTGGGAGACTATGATCCATAAAAGCATCTGTGATGGAATCTAAGCATTCTGTCTGTAGGTCTTAATTATGATTATTTGAATTATTATTATCTGAATTATTGCCTTACAGTCTGTGTCTGCCATCGTACTATATAAAGCAAATGACATATAAATTTTTCTAACAGCCAGATTCCAGAATGCATTCTGCTTTTCAGGGCCTAAACAAATTGTAAAAGTAGCAGCATTTGAAATACTAACGCCAGAGAAAGCACGAGAAGGGTTATCCGGGCAGCTGTGGTTCTTCTTGGGACATTGTGCCAGTCATCATTAGATTCTTCACACCCCAGTAGTCTCAGCTTCTAAATCTACCCTCCTACTAGCAAATGTAAGGAGAGAGCATGCCAATCAAGGGGATTAAAGTTATAAATTGCAGTGTGTGATAGGATTCAGAAGATGAGAAATGTCAACAGATACCTAGTTAAATATGCTGTACTGTTTTTCAGGTAAGTGTACTGAGTATTTGAAGAAGTTGTTCTCCATTATGAACACTGCTTTGCCATTTTAAGAGATTGATCACTTAAATCCCTTCAGAATAACTTTTTTTTTTATTATTCCACATTCCAGGAATGACTTGTTTTTGTCAGGCTTTTCCTTTATTGTCAAGGAGAAACGTACTAGTGTCTAAGGGGAAATTAGATAAACTGATGAATCAAACATCAAGGAAATGAAGGTGGTGCCTTTAAAAAATTACTCTGAGAACTTCAGCATCCATTTAAAAGTTTTTCTAGGTATTTGCTGGGAAAGTTTCCTCTGTGATTTGTAGATTCTCTCCTTTCATCATTTCCCTGAAGCCCAGACAGGTTCTGACTTATAGTGAACAATGGAAAACATTCCTCAGTAGAGAAATTTTCGAAACCTCCGTTTCACAGTTGAAGTTATGGAAAGAAAAGATGGTTTTAGGCAGTGAGACGTGAAGGACAAGTGGTAGGCCTGTCACAGCTGCTGATAGCTTGGCGATGGTTGTACATCATCTTCCCTTCGTTGGCTCATGGATCTGTCTCAGCTGAAATGCAAACGTGCACAATGACACATTTATTTTTCATCTTAAACCTTGATATTTTCAGGCTTCCTGTGCATCAGTGGTTTGTTTCATTCCCCTGTGTTCACCACAGATGTGCTGCCGCCAGTGCCAGGGCAAGGAGATAAAACAGCTACTATGCTTTCGGATGGAGCCATTTACAGCAGCATTGACTTCACCACCAAAACGAGTTACAACAGTTCCAGCCAAATAACGCAAGCTACGCCGTATGCCACCACCCAGATCCTGCATTCCAACAGCATCCATGAGCTGGCTGTCGACTTACCTGATCCTCAGTGGAAAAGCTCGATTCAGCAAAAAAATGACCTCATGGGATTCGGTTACTCGCTTCCAGACCAAGGCAAAGGCAACAACGGTAATTCCAGATCTTCCTTTCCAGAGCCCTCCTCTTTCTGCTGTATGCATGCATTAGAAAAGTATTTTTAGCGCGTGCGGCACCGCTCATTTTTACTGTAACTAATACTGACACACCTTGCATGCGTGCTGAACTGGACTCCGTCGCAGAATCTATTGCTGCGTGCTTTCGGTCCTCTCTGTCCTGTGATAACCACCAACCCATCTGCCTTCCATTAGGCTAGGACAGGCGTACACGAAAAGAGAAACCCAAAATAAAGGCGATTGAAATAAAAACCGCAGCCCCGCCACATCCGCCGTTGACTTGCTAACTGCATGTGTTGCATGTGCTTGTGCTGTCGACTAATCCCACGACGCCACTGTGACCTGTCCCCTTTAACCCTTAGCCTTGCTTTACATCCCTGACTACCGCGTGGCTGAGGGCTTGGCTAATAGATTGCCACACAACCAGTCGCAGGATTTCAGCACCACCAGCTCCCACAACAGCTCCGAAAGGAGTGGCAGCCTCTCAGGTTGGTTCCAGCGCCGGGGCGAGGGGCGGCGCCGGGGGGACCATCCGCTAGGCAGCTCCCAGGGCAGCTGCCTGCCGAGCGGGCGGGCGGCCAGCCCTGGGCACGCCAGCGAGCCTTGGCCGCCACTGCAGAAAGAGAGGGACAGAAAGAAAAGAAGGTCCCAAAACCAAAAAGAGCCTCTTGCAAAACCTATCAGAAAATCCTCTCAACTGCTGCACCCCACACGTTGCAGCAAGTGCAAACCGTGCGTTGTGACGCTCGTGCCCCGGTGGCTTTCTGCGCGCTGCTGTTGCCACATCGCGCAGCCATTCGTAGGCCTCCCCTTGCTAGGCTTCGTGAGGTGGATATTCATGTTGGGTTGCTACCAGGTTCTCCACGCACGTGAGCCCTTTCCAAATGTGTTCTTCCATCAAGTGGCTCACGCAGAAGTAAATGTAGGCCCCGTGAGATGATTGGGGTTGCAAGAATTGTGCCAAGTCTGCGTACAAACAGAATGTAAATTTTATGTGTGTGCTGCATGTTATATTTGAAACACGACACATTTTCATTGGATGAAAATGACTGAATACTTGTGATCATGTATTATATTTAAATATACCTCTTTTATTGATTTCTTTAGTTTTTCTTTCTTGTTGCTTATACTACTTTATGTGTCATTATGCCCTTGTTTCAAAAAGAAAACTGAAAAGCCTGCAATTAAAATAGAAGTCTGCTATTATGCTTAACCAAAATGGGAGAGAGCTGGAGGGACTTATATTTCAAATATGTACCATATCCATAGCCTTTTGAGTGCAATTACAAGTTGGAACAATCATAACAGTACAGAGCAACCCCAGAAAGGGCTTCTGTGTGTCAATTTTAATGACTGTTCAAAGTAATGTCGAGATTAGAAGCCTATAAACATTGCCCCATAATTCAAATACCAAATGTATTTGCAAGCCTTGCATGGAAATATCTTTTTATGGAAATACTAGCTGCTTTGAGTGCGATAGAAAAATAGCACTGACAGAGAGGGATCTGAGAGTTAAGTTCGTGCGATACTTTAGGAAGGGTGCTTGCTCCTTGTACACGAGATGCATTGGCAAGTAGCTTAGAAAGTCAGCTTGCTCCTCTGACTGCAGGAAGATGCAGAAATTGATATGCTAAGGTACACACGTGCAGTTATGAAAGGGCAGTATCACACTTTAAATGTGTTGACAGTTACAGCTGGCTAAGAACTTTCTGAGAAAACACAAGGAGCATTTTTCCCTGGAAAAGGCTAGTTCATCCAAAGCTGAGCTTCAAGAACTGTTTCAAGTGAAACATGTTTTGTGCAGTGTTTCTCAGTTCGAAGTAAAATTTCTGATGAGATCTGGAAATTTCAGGTTGCCAAGCTTTCCTCGGCCAGGGCACTCCCTGTCGTCACCAAAACAGAACTCACACCTGGGTGTCCCATGGCTCTGATGAGCGTCAGGCTGTTGGGCTGCAGATTCAGTACTCGGCTCTCCCTTACCCGCTGCTCGTGTATGTAGTGCAGACCAGCTGCAGTGTGAGAAATTGAAGAAGACCTTCAAATAGCCCAATAATTAGAGTGTCACTGGAGCCAGAGACCAGCTTTGATTAGCTAGTCCTCATTAGCGGGAGCAGAGACTGTTTTTTCACTTCTTTGGTTGGTATTTTAATTATTTATAATTCTGAGTCTCTCTATCTTACAAACAAATGCCATGAGAAATCTTACCCTACTCTGGAGTGGAAAATAGCTAAAACCACAACTGCTCTGTGTAGCAGTGATGTTTTGCGGCTGTGCTTTTCACAGCACCCAGCTTATGCCAGTGCTGTGATCATCAGCCCCACTGGCAGATTCTTTTTCCAGAGTCTGACTTATCCAGAGATTTAAGCAATACAATTGAACTCCAATGTGAGGAGACATTGAAATATCTAGACACACTGATAGGGAGAAATTAGGCTTCTGTGAAAGTTTTCAAATGCAGATCAGGCACCATGTGTGTAAAAGCTGTCTGTTCCACTAGACAGTGGAGTAACTCTACCCACAATGAAAGGATAAGAGAATCTCCTGCTCAGCTGTACAGTGTAGGTTGCTTCCCCTACTAGCAGTGTCCTTGGGCTGCTTTGCTTTTATTTCTTCAGATGAACAGTTTCTCAGCTCTTTGCTTCATTCTCTAAGAATTCCCTTCTCTTTGCCCTTTCTCCCCCAAACCCTGCAATTTACAGCATAGTTGTGTCCCACACATCCATTTCGTTGGTCTCCTGAGCATACCAAGATGCTCTGTGTTCAGAATCTGCCCCTCCACCTAAAGGAATCTCTAAGAATAAAGGCCCCCTGTACGTTTCTTTTCTATGAGTACGGCTGGTTTAATCCCCTTCTTGCACAAAAGCCTGCACGCATGCAACACACACACACACGCACCTGTACACTTCCATCCCAAAGCAGCCCTGCTGCAGTCCTTTTCAGTTCCTATCCTGGCAGACTTTTCCAAATTTTCCCCATGTCTTACTAGTTAAATTTGTATACTTCCTTTGTACCTTTGCGTGACCTTATTTCTATCTCTGCTTTTGCCTCTCCCTCTTCCTTGAAAGCTTTGCTTTCCCTTGGGATGTGTCATGCATTTGTTCCTCCACTGCCACTACCAGCAGTTTCCTTTTTGTTGATGAAAATGTTCTTTCCCTTTTTAAGAACACTGTTCCCTCTCTGCCAGACTACAAAAGAAGGGAAGAGCCTGGCTTGCAGCCTAATAGATGGAATATTGCAGCCTAATAGATGGAATATCAGCTCCATTCCCACAGAGTGAATGCTGGGATCTTTCCTGGACTTTATCTAAATATTCCAGGTCAAGGAAGAGCCCTGGTCTGGAGCTGGGTTGTGGACAGAGAGAGGTCTCCCTTGCAACCCGCTGACCACTGGGCCTGCTCCTGCCAGGCAGCAAGTCTGACTCTAGCAGTCGGAACAAGAGGTGGAAAGAAAAGACTTGGCTGGGTCTAAATCACACGGCCACGTTGTTCCCTCCCTCTCTATTCTTTCCTTTTTGGGTCCAGCTGACAGCTGGAGACAGGAGAAAAAAAGCAGTTGTCTCCCAGAGCACAGGTCCCGTGGCACGAGCTTGTCTGTGTCCCCAAAACTGCAGCTCCCCCGGGACGCCTCTGTGCCTGCAGTTAGAGCCGTGGCAAGCAGTGCACGCCGCCTCCCTTTCCTCACAAATCCCTTGTGGCTCTTTTGATCCATTGCTGTGAAGAACTCTTTACACGTTCTTTTTTGGCTGCCCCTTATCAGTCAGCGTGAGGTGACAGTGGGCAAACTGGACTAGACTGTGCTTTCTGCAACAGGCAAGGAAAGAGGGACTTACTCGCTGCCGACCCCACAGAAGAAGCGCAACAGACAAATCTGCTGCCCAATGACCCAATGAGTTTGAGTCCTAACAAAGTGGCCAAAAATGGATTCGTCTGAAACAGTCAAGGGTCTTTAAATACTTTTTGTGTCGTGCTTCTTAATAAATTGTTGGCTAGAAAAACAGAGGGTTCGCATTAAAAAAAAAAAAAGAGAAAGAGAACGAGAAACAAGTGGGGAAGAAGCATTTTCTTTCTTTAAGATCCCTTTCCCACACATGAAGAAGTGGGTACAAAGACAATAAGACAGGAGAAGAGGTCTGAAGCAAGATGCGTGGCTCACCTCATGTCCACTACCATCTTCCATTAGGGTTGTTCATCAGGCTTAGAACTCTGTCCGTTTTGGCAGAAGATACTTGAATCCTGTCCTAAAACATTGCAAACAGCTTCTTGATATTTTGAAAAATGTAGCCTGCTAAATTCACTTGAACCTAAAGATTTGAACCATCTTCTTGTTTTGACAGCTTACACTTGTCTTTTCTGACTGAAAGAAATTTACTATCATGGCAATTTTTTTTAGATTGTGTCCTTAACCTCTGTGTTTTCCACAGAAAGAGATTATGCAAAACAGTGTTATAAGCGCACTGGATTCTGACATTTGAAAAAATTTGCCATAGTCTATTATATTTTTATCTAATGATAAATGCAAGAAGTCTTAAATCAGACATGAATAAATCAATAAATACATTGCTGATACAGAGAAATGTGTCTTTCTTTGGTTATGTGCTGTTGTGGTGCAACTGTAGCAAGTTCATTTTTTGAAAAGAAGTGTTTTTCAGCAATTAGATTTTTCCATTCCAGTCTGTTATTATTTATAACCTTTTAACAACATTAACACGTTGATCCTGATTCTATCAAGCTATAAATACATCTTCTTTTTTGGGCATGCCATCTGGAATCAGAATTATTTCAAAGAAATGTAAATAGCCTGCTTTCTTTTCACATTATACCTCTAACTTTTTCTTTTTCTTTTCGGATTTGCAGGTGGCAAAGGAGGGAAAAAGAAGAAAAACAAAAATACTGCCAAGCCCCAGAAAAATAATGGTTCAAACTGGGCCAATGTTCCCCTCCCACCCCCTCCTGTGCAGCCGCTTCCAGGCACAGAGCTGGAACACTATGGGGTGGATCAGCAAGAAGCAGGGTAATTTTTCTCTTTTTCTATTGGAGAAAAGTCCGTGGTTTGCAGAGATGAGGCCTTTTCTGCCAAATAAAAATATTATTGTATTTTGTTCTTTTTTTTTAAAAAAAAAAAAAAAGAGGGGCTTATCTTATGCCCTTTTTCAAGGCTATAGAAGAGGAATATTTGGATAGCTGCTCTTGGTGATGACTAAAGATGGAAATAAAAGTGACCTTGCTTCATCATCATGTAGGGCTTCTGTGCTTGCTCATGCTGAGAAGTATCTCGCTTCACAGGTAGCTTAATTGAATTGTGTTGGACTGCTTGAAGATGATGGGACTCAGAGTGAGTAAGGATGACATAATCTGGCTCTTTGTATTTTTTAGCGTTTTGATGTTTAGAAATATGAGAGCCAGAATGAAAAAAAAAAAAAAAACTGACTAAATTGGATTAATTTTAGAAAATCGACCAGTGGATAATGATCTTCTCATCGGCTTTTAGAAGAAATTTCACGGTTGAAAAAGGCATGCTATTTGTAGGCATTTCTTGAGTTTAAACAGCTCTTGAATTTCTGGAACCTTACGCTTCTCTTTGGATAGTGTAAACTTGTTCTCAAGGACACAAAATGACATAAAAAGCATTTGCTAAAGAGGAAAGAGACATTTTCTGCACAGAGAGCAATTATGGAATGATTTTTATAATGTGAAATTATATGAATTACTTCTTTTTATCAAACTCTAGAGAAAAACTCAAATATAGAGAGAAATAGTTTATTGCGATCATCTCTGTTAGAGTCTTTGAGAAATATTGGAGTTCTGTCTGGGACAAATATTTGCTTGTTTGAATTCATGGATTAATCAATATTTCCTAAGAATGAAAGACATGTTTTAAAAATCACTGTAATAGCTTCTTGAATAAAAACATTTCAAATGTTATCTCTTTTATAAGGATAAACTTGTCGTTACTACTTTTATGATGAAAATTTGAATGAAATAAGTGTGAATATTTGGATTTATATCAATTCCTTCCACTCAGATTTAATAATAACTGATTGTGTAAGTCAGTGGAGTTCCTTTTAAAATGAAATTCTGTTCAGGCTGTATATAAATAGATTTCCAAAGAATATGTGAAGAACACTGTATGCCCTTACTGATTATAGGTTTTGCTTAAACTTCAAGGCAAATACAGCATAAAATCATTATATTCCTTATATTAAGAAAAAAAGAAAGAAAAAAGAGATAGTGTAGCCGTGTGATATTTCTCTATTTTACATCCTTAAAAATTTCCATGCAACTATTTCACAAAAACTGATTATGCTATAGAAAGTGAAAACTTGTATTTTCCTTAAGGACAATGCAATAGTATAAAAGACAGGTTAAAATGATGTATCTTTTTGTGAAAGGTGTGACACAGGGCTTGACTCCTCTGGTTACATAAGGTGTCTGTTATCTAGCTGTTATCTAGCTTGGGGACTAATTGTATTAGTCACCAGGACAGCACTAGTTATTAGGATAAATAGCTTTCCAGGTTCTCCAAAATTCAGAATTAGGTTTTCCTCTGTTTATTTTTCAAATTACTTTTTTAAAATCATTGGTTTTTATTTCATTAGTATCAATTGTAACTTAGATCTTCTAATGCGCATCTTAGCAATTAAAGGCCAAACAAAAAGAAATTGCAAATTGGCTTAGAGTGTCAGCCCTGAGCTACAGTAATTTTCAACCAGTTGTGCTGAACCTAGTGAAGCTGCAATGACTATTCTTCTTGAGGATCTATTCAGTCGTAAGGGTATTTCTGTATTCAGGGATTGATCTTGTTCTGTGGTTTTCAACATGCTAAAATGGAAAGAATCATCGCCTGTACTCCCTATGTTGCCTTTAATGTTGACATATTGGTTAGGAAACCTGGCAATTGTTTTGATTTTCAAGCTGTTTTTTTTTTTTTTCTTGATTTTTTCCTGATGTATATACTATGTATTGAAAGTACAGTATGTGTTTTAATTTTAGAATTCATTATATTCAGGCATAATTACACTGTGAATAATAATTGCAGATGATCTTCCAAACAGAAAAACTTTAATAAAGTTCTTAAAGTGTCCCATAAAAGATGAACGTTTAGACGAATAAAGCAAGGAAGGCATCATCTGAAACAAACAAACAAACAAACAAAAACAGCACTTAGCTTTCTATGGTTCTCTCGCCATAACTCTTGAATTCAAGCGCTAGGTTCATTGGTATGAGCATCCCCAAGAAATTAAAACAGTTTTGACAACTTATTTTGCTTACAAGAAATTAATGCCAGAGGCCTGTCGGCTAAAAAATATGTAAAAAAATCCTTAATAACAGCAATTTTAAAAGTCATTAACTTAATCATGGACTTAGATAGGGAAGAAAAAACACGCACTCATGGCTGTCTCTACCATCTTCTCCCCCAAAAAATCAAGGTCTGTATTCACTTCCATTCTTCCCGGAACTGCAACACACATGAGGAAAGATAATTAATCATTTCAGTGCGAGTTATGGCCATTTTATGTAACTTGGTGGATTTTTTGATATCTTGAATGGCTTACTTTTTAACCTCCCCAGAAGATTTGCTTATATTGTTGTTTCCCAAGCAAGCTCTTTCCAGTGGAAGTTTGCATGTCTTCCACAAACTCTGTGTTTGTTCCTTGCTGTCTTCATCAATATTCACTTACATATATGTCAGGGGCTTTGCGGTTTCTTTCTCTGTGGTAGCATATTCCAGGCAAGCATATTCCCTGTTCCTCCATTTTCACAGACAGTGTTTTTCCTTGTTTTTATTTAATAAATTTGAGAGTAACGAAATGATGATTACTTATTTATTATCATCTGTTTATACTTTTTTCACCACTAATATGCATGATCTTGAGCCAATCCCAGTAACAAGAGTCATCAAGAAATCCTTTCTAGCAAGAGCTGAAGAGGGGAACTTTACTTGTTGCAACAATGAGTATATAGAAAGAAAAACATGGTGACTGTTTGACTTGTCTGTTACCTCTTTTTTGTTTTGAAGAAGCAAGCCTATCAATATGCTAAACTAAGCTTGTTTGTAGTAAAAGATCAATATAGAATAAAATGAACTAGAGGAAAGTAAAACTTAAAAACATGAAGATTGGTGTTTGTTTAACAGAACTTAGAGACTTAAATCATCATGATTAATCATCATAAAATTACTGCACGAGATACCTAGTGAAGTCAAGGTGTTTAGATTTTGATGAGAAGTATTTGAAAGATTTTACACGTATATTACGTGTATTTTTGAGTTATGTTTACTCAGGAAAACAAAAGAGACACAAGTATGACCAATAATCAGCATGCTATGGTTCTAGAAGTTCCAATAACTGAATAATTTGTATGAGAGGATGTTGATATGTAGTCTGTTGGGTCCACTTTCTTTTTCTTGCAGAATTCTTTTTAGTAAAATGCATGTTAGAACCTGTGCCTTTACAAATATTTTACATTATAAAGACAAAGATCCTCATACCTGAAATCTTGAATCTCAATGTCTTAAACTTGGCCCTTGACCTCTTTTCTTTTTCAAACAAAATCTAGGTAAAAATAAGGTACTTCTGCAGAGTCTTTTCATAAGGGAATAAACTAGCAAGCTGTTCATTTGGGGATGTGGAGCAAGTAGAGTCTAAAGCCAAGTGCATCCAAAGATCATCCAGGCATTACCGAAAAGTCACTAAGGAGCCCCTTTCTGGTTTGTGTCTTTTGCAGAAGAAGCTTCCCTAAAGCATAGGATTGAGAGAGACAGAAAGTAAGCAACAGAGCTGTTGCACTGTAAACTTTAATTAGCATGATTTAGGATGGTCCCTTCACCCTTTAGGTAGCAATGTCATGCATGAATGTTGCAAAGAATGGCAATCAGTAAACATCTTTTAAAGAATTACATGTGTGTCGTACAACATTTTCTTAAGGCTTTGTGCTATAAGAACAGTAATGATAAAAAGTCAATTACCACAAAACTCCTAAATGCCAATGGTAATATATGTTTATTTGCCCCCCTACACACAAATATATGTGTCTATCTATAAACATACCTAGATATGAAGTAACAGCAACTTTAATTACAAGATATTCTTCCAAAGACTTCCTGCTAATTAAGTGAGATTATTCTAGTATTCTGAATTTGAACTTTTGAATACAGAGTACAAGAAGTATCATTACTTTTAGAAATATTTTGATTTTGCTCAGAGTGGATGTTCCATTCAGAATACAGCTTTAAAAGGTCCTCTGTTTTCCTAGCCCTTCTGTAACCCAACTTCAGTTCAGAAAGTTGTTGGTGATTCATCTTACTATGGTAAATTGGTGATGGGAATGGCTTCCAAGTAAAGAGACTTGAAAGGAGTATTCTTTAAAATGTTTTGAGAAATTACCTGTATAACTCGGTGCATTACCTGCCTATATTGCAAACCAAAGGTATATCTCATCATGAGATATGTCTACAGTACTTGAAGGTGGGTGGAAGATAGACTTAAAATGCTTGGGGAATGGTCTTTAAAGCAGGAGATGATGCTAATGGTGAAGTAGCTGTGATAGTCTGTGATAGTCCGGCTGTCTTTTGAAAGGTGCTATCTATCCCTAAAGTGTTTTGAAATGTACTGGGAGTTAAGAAGAAATGTATGCAGATGCTCACAGTGGTTTGCCAAGCACATTTTGAAGGTCAAAAGAGTAGGAAGTGCTGAGATTTGGCTGGTGTGATTGCCAGCACAAATGTGCACAACTGGAGCAATGTTCAGATTGGAAAATTATTCTGGCAAGATAGTGCTAAGATTATGGCCATAGGCGGTAGGGGCCACAGGTCCTCGTGATGCAGGTTTCATCAAGGGACAGGGAAGGACTGGATCATTTGCAAAGCATAAGAAGTTGTAGATTATAAAATTTCTGTTTCTGACCTTGGTCAGGTATAACATATAATCTGTTAAATATTGGTGTAAGATTAAAAATGCTGCCAGGCAAATGTCGTATCAGAACATTTCTTGTATGTGAGGATATATATATTACTCACTTTTAATAATTTTTTTTTGGGTATGTGTTCAGAAAATATTCTGAAATTTAGCACTGTCTGGGTAAATCCCATCAAAGACGGGTTATGAGGTGAGGTGCTGGCAGAGTTTTCAAGGTGCATGCTACATGCATCTTACCAGCTAGCACTGTGACACAGCATAAGCCTAGGGTGAGTGTTGCTGCAACATGAATGTATTAATGAACATGCATGTTATCATATATAGGTATATAACACATTCATGTTGTATGTGTTAACATCATAAAAGAAATGTTTGTGCAGTGTGGGAAAATCATAATCAATGTGGAAAGTGTAGCTGCTTATTTAAGCTGCAAAATAAATAATATACAATAAGTTTATAAATAGGAGGAAGGATGGGAGGAAGGAAGCACGTAAGTGCAAGTGCATAAACCTCACTCTGCATTTTAAGAATGCTTTTATTTTCATGTCTAGGTAAATCTGCAGTGCATTCTTCTAGGTTAATGGTCCAGAAAGTGAGTTAGGTTATTTTTGTAGGTGAGTGCAGAGTACCATTATCTTATCAGCATTAACAAATGTGGTAACAGACCTGTAATTTTTTTTGTTGCACTATTTGTTCAAGTTGCTTAGCAGTTGTGGGAAAAATTAAACAGAAACAGTAAACGCAATTTGAGCAATAATGACCCAATTTCCAATAACTATTAAATCTTACACTACCTACAAGTGTTTTAATTGTAGCAAAACCCTGTATACTCTCTGCTGCATGTCAGAGATGAGATTTGATGCGTACTAAGTTTACTTGGTTTTTATTTTAGATATGACAGTGATGGGTGGTGTCCGCCTTTGCCAGTTCAGACCTACTTACATCAGGGCATGGAGGATGAGCTTGAAGAAGACGATGATCGCGTTCCCACACCTCCTGTCCGAGGGGTAGCTTCGTCGCCCGCAATCTCCTTTGGCCAACAGTCAACTGCAACTCTCACGCCATCTCCGCGAGAGGAGATGCAGCCGATGCTCCAAGCCCACCTGGATGAATTAACTAGGGCCTACCAGTTTGACATAGCAAAGCAGACATGGTAAATGGTTGAGGGGGGCGCCCGCGGTCTGGGGAAAGGAAGCGTAATGGCAATTTATTACGAAGTGACATAACTCTTAACTGCATGCAGCAACATTTCAGCAACGTTTACAAAACCATAAACTGGAAGACGAAATAGCAAGCGTGCATCACCAGTGGAAAGGCCTTATACATTAATGGATGCTTTCTAATACTTAACTCTTAATAATGTATGAAATCTTGACTATAATTAGGTAAGTTTTATTAATTTGGAGTTTTGGCAAATACTGAGCTGCCTGGTTAGCTCCCATCTACTGACATTTTTCATCGATATGGTTCAAAATATTGTCTTTTCAGGAAATGAAATTAATTTATTAGAATTTCCAAAAATACTGGGGCTCTAAATCTCTAAGCATAAGGCCCGTCACTTACAACAGCAGTATAGCAGCTCTTACCCTGTGCAGTGGGAGAATGAAGTGTCTGTATATCCAACAGTATTCTGAAATACCAGGAAAATTTCTGATTCAGAGGGACAAACTAGAAATAGCAGGAAGGAAGTTGTTAGAATTTACAGAATGGATCTAGTGTTTTCGAATGCTTTCTGCCTATTTAGAATGAGGAGCAAGCAAATATCACAGTAACATTTTCACTGTAAAACAAACAGAAGCAATCTCTTCAGGGAGTGAAAAAGAACTTGTCAACTGCACCAGACTGGGGATACGGTGAAGGTCAGTTGCTTTCTGGATATTCCCTAAGTGGCAGTTGTCCTTTTAAAACTTTTCTACCCAGACGGAAAAAAAAAAAAAAAAAAAAAAAAGGAGGAGAGCTCGGGAGAGTCTCAGAGGATGAAAGCACAGCTAGTTACCGACTGGCGCTCTGCCAGGGCAGGGGCAAGCCTTCCCTGCTGGAAAACGAAGCCGCGGCGGTATCCAGCGCGCGCTGCCGTGCGCAGATCCGGCAGGTAGGCAGGCTGTGCCCGAGCGGCGCCAGCTGTTTTCCCCGGGCGCCGCCGAAGCCTCGGGGCTTGTCTGCAATCTGCGCCCGCCGTGGCACTGCCAAGGGAGAGGCCCGAAGCCGGGGCAGCAGCCAGGCCGGGCCCAGGGAAGGGGCTGGGGGCGCAGGAGCTGCCAAGGGACAGGCCCAAAGCCCCGGCAGCAGCCGGGAAGATTTCTTCCTTTGTTTTCCTGCCTCCAGTTTAATGTGTGCAGAGTAAAGGGAGGGAAACAAAATAACAAGATGAGGCCGATCAGATAAATTATTGTAGGAGTAACAGAAGATAAATTTAGAGACCCACCAACTGGAGATTTAAGAGAGCACATTAGAGATTACTGGAAAAATGCATAATCATTATGGCCTTGATCCAGCAAATCACTTAAGTATATGCTTAACTACAAATATGTGAGAAATTGACTTCAACTGTTTTATTACATGCTTAACATTAAGCATATATTTAAGTATTCTTGATAAGGAGCTAATCACACTGTTTACCAAGGGATAGTTAGATCTTAGTGTGCTTTTCTGCAGTGTTGTGAGCACTGGGTACCTACAGTGCGCAGAAAGAAAAGTATTCAAGAGCTGCTAGTCAGAAGGGGGCTATGTGTTAGAATGAAAGCATTTGATTTGCAAATTATCTTCAAAACATGCAGCAATTAAAACAAACAAACACCAAACACCAAAGTGGAAAGAGATGCCATTGGTATATGACATTTACCATGACATTCTCAGATCCACTAGTTCTGAGACAAAACTACCTGAATATGAGAATCGCTATATTTATAGGTAATATTAGAGCACAAAGCTCTCATGGAAATTAAAAGCATTAGATGTGTGTAGCCAAACAGGTGTATTTTGGTTCCATGATAGCAGTGTCTAAGCGAAGGACCAGCAGAATCCTGAATCCTCTCCAGGGTCCTGCCAAACTAAATTAGGTCATGGCACTTCATGAGTAGCCACCTATGGATTCCCATGTGCCAACGTTAGCAAATTAAACTGTGGTACACTGTCCTGTGGCAAGGCCAGTGATGTGTGGGTCCCCTGCGACTGCTTGCTCTGTACCTGCAGTGCCATGGGGAAGGCTGCAAAGATAGCTGGCAGTTCTTTTTCTCTCTAGTGTCTCAGAAACCTCTTACAGGAAGATCCAAGTACAGTGACTGCCTGTTGGCCATTTAGCTGTCCTGTGTGTGCTTTTTAACTTTCTTTTTCCTGTTTTCCCACATGCATGCCCTTAATATTGCTGCAATGAAATCAATAAAAGTCCTTTGCATAAAGCAAAAGGTCTCACTGATGATGGGTGAATTGTACTTGAACATTTATTTTGTCCTTCAAGTCATTTCTTCCTCTTTAGCGTGAGGTTTACCTAACAGTGCTGAGTCTTTTTAAGCAGAAGGAGTGAAATTTAAATTGTGTTTTGGCTCAAAGATATGAAATGCAAGTTGGAACACTGAGGCATTCATTAGCCAGTTTGGGATTTAAGTCGTGCTTTTTCATGATTTCTCAGTTCTCCATGTATGAGGATAACCTTGTCCTGTTTTACAGCAGGGGAGGTGTGTTTAAGTGCTCAGGTATTACGGTTGTGATATATTAGAGCGGTGGTAAATAACTGACTTTTCTTAAGTCTGACCTAACAAACACATTCTGTAAATATATTTTAATGTATACTGAGAGGCTTATTTTTTATTGACCTTGGAGTACAAAGTCTCATCCATTCTGATGATGTTTTTGTGTTTGTTTGTGTAGGCACATCCAAAGCAATACACAACCTCCTCAGACTCCTGTGCCACCTTTAGGATATGTATCTGGAAACATTATTTCAGATTTGGAAACAGATGTTCCAGATGATGATGAGGACGATATTGAAGAGGAAGCTGTAGAAATCACTAGGCCGCTAAGAGGTCTAGAGCATACTCCAGGCTCCAGTATGGACAATCTGGACAGCTCTGTGACAGGTAACCAAACGCAGTAAACACCGACACAAGCTTTGTTTGTAACAGTAAAATGCATCATCAATCAAACACTTTATAAGTGAAAATTTATTCCACTCTATTTCTGTAACATTTAAAATGTGTTAATATTAAACACTGGAGTTAAAGAAGGATTTGAAAATACTTTGCTGCAAAATGATAAGAAAATCCATGAATTTTAAAAAGCTTTAAAGACTTGAAAGAAAACTCAATTATATCCTAGCTTTCATGAAAAGTTCACTCTACTGGAGAAGCACGTAGGTTACATAGAAAGGAGGGGAAAGACTTTTGCTTAGGAATATATTTTTCATAAATGAGGAGCAGCATAGAAAGTGCTATCTTAAAACACTTTTAGGTATTTTGCTGGGCAAATGCTTTCACAGATGAACTCATGGAAGTTAAAAGACTTCAGAATAAGTGTATTTAAATCAGCACAACTTTTTTTTTTGTAGCATAAATAAAACATTCGTGTAGGGAAATGTGCATTTTGAGTCCACTTCATATTGATGAATTTAGTAATTGTTCCCTTTCAGTGAAGATATTTAATTATTTTGTCCCTTTTGCCTTCATTGCTGCTAACCTATTGCAGGCCTAAAGGACTGCAATAGCAATCATCAAAGAGGGCCTAGAAAAGCATACAACACCAGTGCGAAAAGCCTGAATTAATAAATTTGCTGTTAATGAAATATAGACAGTTAATCATTTTTGAAAAAAATACAGTGTTCATATGGATGTAATGAATTTTTATAGGCATAAGCACGTTTCACTTTAGGTTGAACTTGGGCCTCTGTTTTGTAGTAGGTATTCATAAGATACAGCTTCACTGGAGACCCAAATGTAGTTGGTGTCTGTAGCTCTTAAGAGTTGATGTGTGCTTCTTCAGTCTTTGATCCCTGTGGAAGAGCACTAATTGTTACTTGTTCCTTAAGAGAGGCTTACCCCATGCAACTCCCTACTGCAGCACAGCTTATTTTCATCTCATCATTCTGGACTTTGGAAATTGTAAAAAAATTGTGCCTTTATTTAAACATTGCTGTCCCGAAAACACTGCAGGACTATGACAGTGATGGAGCATCAATACCTATAATTTTGTTCCTTTTCTCATGTTGAATTAAATAGTGTGTTGCTTTATCCCACTTTCCAGGTTTTCTTGCCCCCTAGGGCCAGACTGCTTGCCAATCTAATTAAGATTTAAGAACTGTAGCCCTACTGCTGTGATTTGAAATCCGGGTCCAACTGAAAGCTGTAGAGTTAAAGTTTAAATCCCTGAATTCAGAAGGTTAACTTCTTAGTGCATGAGTATGTTAAGTCACTTTCCTTGAATTTCCAATATAATCTCCTTGAGGCTATAATTCTGAATATTTTTGCATATCTCACTAATGGCTCAGAAGCCTTTCCATTAGGAATGCAGTAAAGGTTTTGCGTTGGTAACACAGGAATAAATAAAGAAATCAGGTTGATATATATTTTTCCTTTGGTAAGTATTAATATGTCAATGTTGATGTATCTATAAATCAGAAAATGGATGTTTTGCACATTTACATTTTCAACTAAATTGTGCACCAGCCTATCTATGCAAAGTAAGGCATAGCTGTGTTTGTGCTCCAATTTATAGCCTTTGTGCTCATTTCAATGTATTCTTTTATGAAGCATGTTTTCTTAGTTAAAAAGTGCTGTTTATTTCTTGGAGTGTTAAAAGCCTGTTCGCCTGTTTTCCAGAAGTTGGGCAGAATCTGGCAGTGTAGACTGGGTCTGTACTTAAGGTGATCTTTCCCATTCATACCCACCATTCCCACTCATACCCACCACCATCTTGGTGTTTTCTTATCCAGCTGTTCTCCTTTTGCTGTTGCCTGTTTCATTACTGGCTGGATCGGTTTCTTGGTGTGCTTCACTGCGTGGCCACATGTTGACTGGCACTGCAGGAGGGGAACATGCAGCTGTATGGAAAGGAAAGGGACAGGCTGCCCCTATAGCTTATAGCCGACACCTCGATTGGCTTACTACGATTTAAGAGACTGTAGCCTTGCAAAAATACATCCTGTGTGCTAGTCTAAACAACCTATAAAATCACGAAGTCTAAAGTCTCCAAATAACAAAACCACTTCTATTTCTTCTATTTTCTTCAGTTACTATATGGGCAAAGCTTCAATTTTCTGAGTTTTTTTTTTTTTTTTTTCGCTAGGGGTTGGGAGGAAATTGCTTCTTGTATGTATGGGAATAGTTTCAAAAGAAAATTTTAATATTTTGCGCACATTCTTTGTTAAACTTCCAGGTTGCATTTTTAATGTTCAGGAGGCTGTATAACATTCTATATCTATTGTTTCTAAACTGTTTCTCACTCTTTAATTTGCTTTCTTTTAGGATACCATTATTTTCCACATTTCTAACTAACTCACTGGTTCTTGCCACCACAAAAATTTAAGCTATTTGGTCTTGCCACCGCAAAAATTTAAGCTTTGGATGACTTGAATCACCATTTTCCTAGGAATTCATATTTTACATTTTCATATATAAAAAAGTGAGGCAAAACAAAACAGCTGACCTGGAAGACGCAGTATTTCCTTCCATTCTCAGGTGTGTTCTGTGAGTTCAGTATTTGAGAGAAAATTGACTGTCCGTTCCTAGATAGAGGCTTCATCAGAGCGGATTTGCTGCAGTGCGAGCAGGAGGAGTTTCCTCGCTGTGGCTCCCAGAGACCCGCTCTAGGAGTGAAGTGGCGCTTTGTTCTTCGTGGCTGAGTGGTGGCTGAGGTTTTCATCCCGTGCCAAATACAGGATTCTCTTTGGGGAAACACTGGCTCTGCATGAACTGAACTCAAACTGCTAAATTCCTCTGAAACCCGAGTGTTGCCCCTTTAAAATGTTTAAAAGTCAGGTTGTCTTCCAGGCCCTTGGGTTTTAGTAACGCCTAACTGAGGGTTCAGACAGGGATTTAATCTGTGCTTTTAAGCTTTTCTTTTTGCAGGTGGCAGAAACATAACTTTGACATGTATAATAAAGTGAAAAGAAAGGAGGCGCTCGCAGTAACTGTATCATAATGTTTTTCAGATATTGCAAAGGAAAACCAAGGAGGGAGATGTAGATTGGAACATTTGGGAAATGGAATATGAAATGAAAGCTGAAGTTTTAATTTGTTTCCAGCATGGTTCATTAGGATACTAAGTTGTTGATTCTGATGATTCTGATTAAGGAAAAAAAAAAAAAAAAAGAGAGAGAAGAAAGACTTCTAGTTAACAATCATTTAGGTTTCTTTTTGCTTTCTCAGACACACTGAAATATGGCTTTTCTTTTGCTTGTGTTTAATGTTTGCATTTATAATGAATTGCTGTGCAGAACGATGGCTTAAATGGTCATGGAAAGTCTGTTATATTAATCTACATTAATATACTTAATTAATTATAGAAGATGACTATATAAGGAATGGACTTTCTTGTCACTGGAAATACCCTTTGGTTTTGTGAGACCAAATTATTATTGTTTGCGGGATTTCTTTGCCCTGTCCCTGTCCTGCCGTCCCCCAGCTTCACAGCTTTGCCGCTCCACCAGTAAAATTGCTGGTGGGAGCTCCTGTATCTTCAGTCCTGCTACATTATTACTGATATTATAAAGATTTCCATAGGATGTGTAGGAAGAAAATACCCTGGTCTGCCATCTTTGGGACTTGGTTTAAAAGAATCACTCCAATCACTGCCTATATAGTAAAAGTTGTTCATTCATTGTGACTGGGACCAAATAGAGTAATTTTTGAATATTGCACAGAGTCATTTTCATGAGCCATATTTTACCAAGGCAGAGTTCACTGTTTGTATTGATTTGCTTAGGGATACCTATTGCAAAAGGTTCTATTTTATAAGCAGTTAGGCAGATTGCATTCAATAGGAAGAATGTGTTTCATCGATTAAATATGTGCTCTGAAAATAGGAAACTGCTAGTTTTTGTATCTCATAAAAATGGTAATGTAACAATTAGCAGGGTCATATTATAAAGCACAGACTTTACTCTAGCTTAATGGATCTAGGGATATGCATTCATCAGCATGGATGGATTTAGCATAAAATGACATGTAAATGAATTGATGACTGATCATAAATTAATTTTAGTGCTGAAGATGTAATAGAGACACAGCAAGATGCCACTTTATCATAGTATTTTACTGCTCAGCAACATTTGAGCAACTACTTAATGTTCTGTGTGCATTTCTTCTCTAACAGCTTGAATAAATTTCAGAAATTTTTGTTCCTTTCAGCAATAAAGAAACCAAAAAATTTAGAAAGATTGAAAATGCAAACACAAATAAATTTGGCTAAGTGGCATAAATTCATCTTTCATTAAATGTTTATGAGGACATTAATTATGGTTGGACCTATGAAGTGCCATATATGTATGTATGTTTTGCCTTATTTTATGGAGGGTTTCCTGCCCCCAAATTGCAATTTTTAAACATTTATTTCAGGTATACACATACAAATATTTGCAGCGTGGTGGTAGTATGAAGTACAGTGAAAGTCTCGGTATAATTTATGAAGTGTTACATGTTTGTAGTCTTCATACAACACCTTCCATTATTCATTTGTATTTCTAATAATACAATAGCTGTTGCCTCTTTTTCTTTCATCACTTCCACTAAAGCTTGTGTTCATTATTTCTTTATAATCATGTCAATAGTCAGATACACCCAAAGAGGATAGAGTTTTTCTCTTGTACAAAGACTAGAAGAATTGTGGAACTAATTTCAGCTGAAGTATCCTCAGTTCCAAAGAATTTTGTCCACGCTTCACAAATTTTGATGTTCTAGCTCCTATTCATCAAAAAACTGAGTAGGGATTTAACTTTAACACGGATGCAATGGTCTTGTGATGGAAAGCACATCAACATACACAAACAAGTCCCACTGACATCAGTAGTTAAATTTAAGCATACACATTGAGTTGTGTACGGAAAAGTATCTAATGGAATTTCAGAAGTGTTAGCTTTGTTGAGAGCAGGTTTTATTTCACAAGTGCATTAGATTTTTTTAACAGTAGAGCAAGTGTATGCTTTACGTAGAAAAATGGCATCTTTATTGCTTGTGAAATGCTACTAAAAGTGGTAGCATGCCATCTACAAGAAACTAACACCTCTATTCCCCTCACCTTTTCCTAAGAGCAAAAAAGCTTTCTGTTTGCATTAGCACCAAGAAATATTTTATGGGACAAGAAAACAGAGTTCAACTTTTCACAGAGTTGATTTTGTGCTGCATAAAGCATTTACTGCTGCTGTCAGCAAGAGTAAAATTTACAGTTGCCAGAAAGCGTAAAAACTCAAATGTGCTCTTGGAAAACACAGTGAGCTGCATGTAAAGGAGACGCTAAAAGCCTGTTTTATTCCATTTGAAAAATGCACAGTTGATCTGAAAAGGATGTCAGCATCTCTTATTCTGCCTTTATTCAGAGAGAAACAAATGTGCATCTGATTTGGAAAACAAGAGGCCAGCGGATGCTGTTGAACAGGCAGTCCCCATGTGTGCTACATTAACGCAGCTGCGCCGCGGCCTGGGGTGCCCAGGCTGGACTCCAGCACGCTGGTGCTTACCAGGGCATGTCCTCACCTCTGGAGGGCAACCAAAGGCATGCTTTGACGTATGCAAGCTTTAGTGGGGGAAAAGGTGTTTATGCAAAGAAACTGAATAGCTCAGGAAGCCATAGGAGTCATGTAGAAGTCGCACGTGTAGGGGTGGTCACTACAGGCTGATGGTAGCTTGCCAGCTTAGGCAATTACAACATTTTGCTTCAGCTTCCAGGTTGCAAGTGGCCCAGTACCCAGGAAAGACATCATTATTTGTGCTGGTTGTCATCTGCATCGGCTCTGTGAGCAAGTAGAGCTCGTGTCTGTACGAGAACGGAGCTGCTTCCACACTGGCCCACGGCTGGCAGTGCAAAGTGAAGGGGGCAGGAGTGATGCATGTGCAGAGTATGGGAATATAGACAAGCTCAGGAAAGGGGTCTTTCTAATAAAATTAACTAGTACGTACCTGAAAAGTTTATTGACAGCCTGATAACAGCACTCTATCGATAAATAGCTATCATTCTGGACATGCACAGGCATGCTGGCTTTTCTCAACAAGACCTAAACATAAAGCCAGCATGCCCGTGCATGTCCAGAATGATAGGTATTCACAAACATGCTGGAGAGGACATTATCAGCTTCTGCAGATCTCTGGTATATTAAAATGTGCATTAAATTTTGAGATGGGATGACAGTCCTTTTAAGAGCAGATGAAAAACAGCCAGATATCCTAGATATCCTCTGAAAGCATCCCATCCAAATGGGTTGAGTAACCAGCTGAAGAGTGGAGCAAACGTGGACAAGTGGAAACTGACACTTGGTATATACACCGATATTCTTGTCCCCATGATCTTGAAAAATTATGTATATTCATACATGTATATGTATGAAATATGTATATTCATACATATTTTGTTCAATATATATTTATATATAGAGAGAGAATAGAATAAATAATATAAAAAGCTTGGGTCTTGATTCAGGGAGCTAGCCAAACACATGGTAAACTCAGCATCTGGGTATCTTCCTTTGATACCTATAGGTCTAGTATTTTTACGTTTTAGCTTGTGCTTAAATATTTTACAAAATGTATGTGTTGATAAGCAATTGTTTGAAAAGTCCTTTGTTATTGTATTTCATTTTCTTATATATTCTTGAAGTCTTCTGTCTCTAGTATCTCTTTTCATGCATCATCAATAACTTTTGCAGAGTCTTTTCATTCTTCTTTCTGTATGATATCGAATCACACTTTGTTAGTTCAGAAATTATCTTTTCAGGGGATACTCAGTTTTGGCTTTCCTTTGCTTCCTTGCATCTGTCTGCATCGGGTCGAGACTGTTTGGAAAATAACAATGTGTGCTCTTGGCAAGCAGAATCAAACTCTGTCACTCTCTGTTGCACTTCCCACACTTTCTGCCTGTCAGACCTCTACAGACCTCTTCAGTTTCTTTTCTTGTGTCTTAGGAGTGCATGGACATGTGTTATTATAGCCTGCCACTTTGCTGACATTAAAAGATTTGGTATCTGCAGCATCACAAAATGGTACATTGTTCTTGGGGTTCTTTTGGTGCAGGGTGCTGCTAACTAAATTGATGTTTTCATTTGTTGTAACTTTTGACTTATTTGGCAGGATATTTTTAGAATTTTACACCACCACTAATTACTTAGCCTGTCAATTTGGTACTAATAGGCGGATCACAATTTGTAACAAAGTAATGCTTTCTTGGGCGTGTAATAGAAAGAACTTGAAAGGAAAAGTCTTAAAGTACTAGGCATCTTCCGAGCTTGCATGCAAATTCATCTGTGCTAGCTGAATAATAAAGCCAGGGCCACGATGCCTGTCTCCCTCCACATGTGTCTTTTCATACCTTGGAAAGTCAGTTCTCTGCAGGTTCTCATTTCCTTACTCTTTGTTTGTTTGCTTGTCCAACATATGCATGCCACAGCCTGTGTGTCCTTCAAGATAGGGAGATGCCTGAGCTCATCTCAGATCAGGATGCTTTGCCTATAGAGTATCATACAGTGCCATGCAGTGGTAGAACTGGGGTCCCAAAGGCAGTCTGTGCCTCATCAGGGCTTAGTACCTAATTATCTTGGTAACTACTTACCATGGTTGTCCTGTTCCTGGAGCAACATTGGTGTTTGGGGCTAGTATGTGTTTCTTTGCCTCCATTAGACTCCATTAGGCAGTGTAGCTATACCCAGGGACATTTATGCATCATTTTCAGAAGTGCAGAACAATCTCTACTCTACTTGAAGTCAACAAAAGAAACAGAATTTCATCACTTTGAAAACACTAAACTCAGTGATAGCTTTGGAAACTACATGTTGTTCTGTACATAAGGTAGTTGATCGATGTTCCACGTGTTACAAAATTAACAAGGAAAATACCAATGAAAACCAAAGGTGAATCCCTCCTTCAATATTTTACTCTTTACATTTTAATTATGTCAAGCCTTCTATGTTGCTTTCATGTATTACCTGCTTTTCTCATTCCATTTTCCTGATGTTAGTTGTCATTCTCCTGTCCTGCGGTGGTGGTAATGCATGGCCAGAAGGTATCATCATGAGGCCAGTATCGGTTCACTGAGTGATTCAGTATTTAATTTGAGTGTATATTTACTCTGCTCTTGAAAGTCTGCTTCTAACCTTTTAAGAAAGAAACTTTAATCCTCTAGAATGAACTGCTTTAGGTCAGCTTTGTTTTGGACATTAAGATTGCTCATCTATTTAAAGTTTCTGTTGAGAGAATTGTGCAAGCCCAGCCTTGTTCAGGATAGCTCTTGATGCCCATGTCTGACTGTCTGAGATTTACCTTTGTGCTGCCCTAAATTAAGGTTTTATGTTGCAAATATCAAACTAGATGCTGGTTTATATTAAGTGGAAAGATCACATTGCTTTCAATCCTAAGGAAATTTATTGACTTTCTGTAGGATTTATTATTGATCCTTTACATCTGTGGAAGATATGTATCATTTTGTTTACAGGGTCAAAACAACATGGACTAAGCTATGAACAAGATAACAACTAGTTTTGAAAAATACTGTTCTTTTTTATCAAGTTTGCTCAGAGAAACTTTGGGTTTCCTGTCGAGACAAGACCTATTAAGTGGGCCTTTAAGCTTTAGATGATCGAAAGGTATCAAATATAAATGACTCACTAGAGCCCTACATTTGTTTTTAGGTTCAATGGTAAATGGATGGGGTTCTGCGTCTGATGAGGACCGTAACTTTTCTAGTCATAGATCTAGTGTAGGTAGCTCCTCAGATGACTCGATCTTTACCAGCGGCAGTTTTGCACAAGCACTGGTTGCAGCAGCAGATAAAGCTGGGTTTAGGCTGGATGGAACCAGCCTGACAAGAACAGGTTTGTAGACTCAAAATTGCTGCTTTCTGCATGAAGGGTGTCTCTGCCTGTTCTCCTCTTTTCGGTGAACCTGAGTCTCACTTCACGTTTGTCTAACATGCATGGAATAAGGTGGATGGAGATATTTTTAAGTGCATATTCTAAACAAAACCTACTCTATTTCATTTTTTAATGATTTGAAGTAGTGCATTGCACAAGCTTTTAATCAGCACCTACAGTCTGCTCTTTCTCTTTATGCTGACTCTACTATAGATTTACTGACATATCCTCCCTATAATATTTCACTGAAGAGATCACTAATTCTACCATGCAGTTTTGGATGATTTCGTTCTTGCAAAGTCTTCTTACAATCAATAACATCTGCAGTGATGAAAATCATGTTTAAGCTGTTATCTCCATCCCTGCTCTTCTGTTGCATCTCCTCTTGCAAAAAAATGTATTTTTCTTAGTATTTTTTTCTAAGCATGGGGTGAAATTGTATATTTTTATTATTAACAATGCAAACTGTTTAAAAGCCTTATTAGTCAGCTGACATTAAAAATAAATTGTTTGATAAGTTACTGTATTTTTATTAAGTTTAATTTTAACTACGTCAACTAGGACTGCAATTTAAATGCAACACAGGTAAAATGACCATTGCTTTTGAAAACAAATTATTCTAGCTTTTAGAATGAATTAACAGTAAATATAGCTTAGTTCATGATTTTAAAACTTATGTTTTATTTCTAGTACAAAATACAATAAGTAACATTTTTTAATATTCTGAACAGAGAACATATTTGGACTTGCTTAGTCTTAGCAAAATTTTGAAATAATTTATTAATTCCATAAAACCAAATAGCGAAGTATGAATTTGGGTTGTGTTTTTTTGTTACAATATCTCTTCCTATTTCTGCCCATAGTTCCCATAGTGTTCTTATCATTTAATTTTTTTTATTAGCTTTGTATCAAGCTTATCCTTCAGTAAAGTATGTGCATTTATGAAAAATGTGTGCAGAAGTTAGGCTTAATATTGCAGGCTTTCTGCATGCAATAACTTTATAGGAAACAATGCATTTTTAATCCGTGGCAAAACCCTGAGCTGCCAACAAACTACAGAGTGAAATTCCAGCTTCTCTGAAGTTACTGGGGCTTTGCCGTTAGAGAGTTATTTCACTTTTAAAAATAATTAAAACCTTCACTTGCCTTTTCTGCCAGTGGAACATTGCCTGAGAAAGTCTGTCTTGCCATTAAGCTGCTCTAGTTCTTCATTCATGTGCTATAGGCCCAATTTTGCCAAACTATAATTTTAAAAATAATATTTTCCCTGAAGAGTCTCCTAAATAGCCTTGAATGAAAGGAGTAAATCCTTGCCACTCTTTTTATTTTTGTGTTCTTCTTGGCCTGAATAAAAGCTAATGTGATGTCATTTATACCAAGCCCTTTAAGAAATATAGTTTCCACCACATGCAAATACATAACAAAAAAATATGGGCACCCAAACACTTTTAAATAAATATTAATTTCTCACCATAGCTGTGTAAATGGGATGTCCAAAGATGGGATGAGAGCTTTATTGTCAGGTATATTTTTTTAGCTTCATTTGGTCGCAATGCACTTAAATTGAGTCCTTAAATGTAATTCCTTGGATATTCTAGTAGAGTTTAGGTTACATCAAATTATTCCACTGTTGCTCTAGAGACATTTTAATTACTACCTTTTAATGATCCAGTAGGCACAACTACAGCAAAACAAAAACCCCATATAAACAAACAACCCTCCCCTCTTTTCTGAACAAAAACAGCAGCAGAGGGAAGCAACTCCCCAGTGCTTGCTGCAGTTTCCTCCTGACGCGACGCCTCCTGGGCTGGCGTGATCAATCAGACATGCCTATTATGGTACCTGCTGCACCACACTGTATCCCAGATGGTGCTAAATGGTGCTTTGTAGCAGAGAAGCAGTAGCAATGCTCTTTATATATATATATATATATAGCGCATTATTGCTGGAGGCAATCTGAAAGGTTTGGCTCTTCTGCCTTGCTCCTTGGACTGTTATTCCCACCTGTCCAGAAGAGGTGTGAAATAATCTCCCTGTAGCGAAGGAGAAGCCCGTTTTGGTCGCCTTGTGTGGGTGTGCTCATCTGCCAAGCATCATAGACATGGTAAATTCAGGTGCAAGGTGTCTTTCCTGCAAGACACCTGCATTCCAGTTTCCAGAGCCCATTGTGTGATTTACCATGCAGTTCAGCCAGTTTCCTTTCTGACACCCTTGGGAAATTAAGCCACGAATTGGTGGATTCATCCTTGTCTCCACTTACATGCACTAAATCTACTCTAGAGAGTCTGACACTGCTCAGCAGTTTTTACTGGAAGGGCTGCAGATGAGAGTAAAATAGATGCTGCAAGCAGATCTGAGGTGCACTCAAAGATGTATTTTGGAAGCCTGCACATCATCTGTTTGCCCCCCATGTCTAATTCAAGTCAGTGAGTCAGTGCTATTTATTACTAGCCCTCATTTTCAGGAAGGGATAAGGGATTTTTTTTTTTTCCCGATCAGCATTCTGAAGCAAAAGTCAGTGAAGAGAGTGTGAAGAATATTCCTCCTGCACTCACCAGCTGCACCTGCATGTTTAGAGTTTATTTTTACAAAACATCTGTGCAATATGGTGTGAGCTAGGATGGTATTTCAGGCTCAACTCTGAATTTCTTTGCATTAGTGGTCTTTTTATTTTTAAATGAAATCCTTAATATTTTGCCTGTGTTCAACTGTTGTTTTATCCTTACCCATGAAACAAAGGCTTAATCAGTTGTCTTTGTCTGGTTGCTGCTGTGCCAGCTATAGAGGTTGATGTTCCCAGCTTTCCTGCTTTCTCCCATCTCCAGAGTTAGCTGCTTGGGTGGGTGTTCCGTAACCCATTTCAGCCCAAATGAACTAGGTTAGCAGCAGCATACTCAAACTGTTCAAGCTTATTCTGGTTTATTTTGATGAAGAAGAATTAGGGAATGTCCACATAAGTGATTCAAATGTGTTAACTTCTAATAGCTGGCAGTGGCATGCAGCTGGGAGACAAGCTAACCTAGGAGCAGTGTCCTCTTCATGGGGCACAGCAGACAGAAGAAGACAAAAGATCAAGCCTGGGAGAGACAGAAAAATTCCAAAATGAAATGCTGAGAGGTTTCTAACATGTATACCTTAAGGCATTGACAGCATTTTCAAGAGCCTATGGCCACATTTTTTTCACTTGTCCTCTTTTTGCTTTGAGGACATTTCAAAGAGTGTAGTAGATAGCATATTAACCCCTGATTAGGCTTATCCAGATTAGATTGTATATGATGGCATGCTGGAAGTAAGTGCGTCCATTATCATGCATTAAGAGCAGTGCAGTACTCAAGCACTCCTCACACAAAACTTTGGCTCTAATAAAACCCCACGAAGGTTTTACTACAAAATACCGGTCACCACAGTGTGCTCCGTGCTCTAAGTTAGGCAGAAGGAAAAACAGCTTCTGACAAGCTTGGCATCAGGTGACCAGAAAAAATAGAAAACAACAATTTTGTACCTTTCCATCAACTTTTATACCATTTGGACCTGTATCTGGGCTGAAAAAAAACAGCTGCTCTGGTTGGCTTATAATCTTTCCACTGTGGATAATTTAAAAAAAAAGTAGAAGTTTTATGTGTCAGATCTAAAGAGAGTGTTTAACTAAGGTGCTTGGTAAAGATGACATGCAGATGAAAAAAAAAGAAAGTAAACGACAATGATATTGAGTTTTCATCAAATATCATTAAGCAACAAACAAGCGTAGTTATTTAGTTGAAAAAAGTTTCAGAATAAAAAGAAGTGAATAAAGTAACCAAACTGTGCTCATACAGTATGTGCATAGAAGCATCTGCTGTGATGCTTATAATCATCTTCTCCAGAGAGTAGCATCAAAGATTTTTTTTAAAGACAAATCCCATCACCTGATCAAACAATATATAACAAATTTCTCAAGAATGTTTGTGTTTGGAATACAATATTTTTTTAACATATGCAAACACTCAAAGTGATTTGGAAAATTTTACCAAATAGATATACCTCCATTTTTATTTCCTGTAGAGAAGGGAGCCCTTAAGTATGCAAACCCACAGTGCTACATAGCTTGCAAAATCACTTATGTTTATCTCACTGGAGTTGCTCCAGATATGCAGTGCATATGGGAGCCCCTAAAATAAGACTCTGGCTTAGCAAATGTGAAGGTGGAAACCACGAGGAAATAAATTTGATATGATTGCAGAACTATTTTCCTTCACTGTGCAAGGCTGAGGAGTTGTTATGACACATCTGTTCAGAACACAGAGCAGGTAGGAGTTACACGACATGCAGTAGTTTTATCACAACAGATGGAATAATTTTAATTACAAAAGTTAAAGACAAAAGAATGCCAAGCTTCTCACTTTGCTTATTGTGGTGTGTCTTAAAGCAGTTGTCATCACTGGGTACCTCCAGGGGACACTTGCTTGCCTCTGAGAATTAGAACAGATTTAATGTTTCAGAACAGACATTAATAAAACAGGCACTAACATTTCAAGGCGATAACATTTTTTTCCCGTTTGGTTTCTCTCTCTTTTAGGCAAAGCATACCCTTCCTCTCAGAGACCTCGGCCAAGCAGCCCGTTTTCTACTGACAGCAACACCAGTGCCGCTGTCAATCAGAGCCAGAGGCCAAGGCCTACTAAAAAACACAAGGGAGGCCGGTTGGACCAACCCCCCTTGCCTCATCGTAGGGAGGGAATAACAGACGGTAAGTTGTGCAGTGTGCAGTCCCCTCCCTGGTGATAAGTCACGGTGAGCAGGTGTGCAGCCTGAAAGGATGGAAAATATTCTTCTAAGAAGTGCACATTACCGTGAATTATTGGCTTGGGGAAGCAGGATCCCTAAGTTGTCATGTGAGCGATACTGGAACGCTTGCAAGCGTGAAGCTTGCTCAAGTGGTTCGCCAAGAAACCTACCTCTGTCTCAGATCCGGACATGCTAGTGTCTCTTAGGTGTTTGCAACACAAAACTTACCAAAAACTAGCTGCTTCACCTTGGTTCACATTAAAAAATGACCTTTGAGCAGTGTTACATTAAATGTAAGCAGCCACCACACAGCAGTGACAATATTCTAAGGAGAAATGCAGAGCAAGTTCCACAGTGTTTATGCTCTTTTTGACAACTGCCCCATACTACAGTAACACATGCCATGCTTTTCTCATGATTCTGCTTCCCGTCTTTTTGGTGCCGCTTCATTTCTGAAATCCACTGACCACAGTGACTTTGTTTCTCTCTTTGACATTCCTCTTTGCTCTGGCCACCACTTCCCATCTGGAAATTTCAAGTCTATTTATTCTGCTATTCTCATTATTAAGAATCAACTCAGTCTTCCATTATCTTTATCCACCCGCTCTTGAGTTTGGCCAGAGATACAGTTACTGCATGTTCCTCTGTGCGGAGGACAGCATAGGAAGACAACTGGTTTACTGCCTCTCCTTCTTTTCTTCTGATTTCCTAAATGGCCACTCTAGGTGTTGAAATGATTAGAGGGGACAGGCAGACCAACAGAAAGACAGCATCGGTGGAACCACCAAGGATAACACTAATGCAGTGCAGGTGGCATGCGAGCACTTTCCTCATGCCACTCTCTTTCAGTGTTCAAGGCAGGGCAGTCCCAAGAGCTAGATCTTTCTATCTCTTACAGCACCTCTCATAACAATGTTTATCTCATAGCCATAAGTAAACCTCAAGAAATCTTCTGGGGTATGGAAAGGACATAAAAAAAAAAAATTATTTGACTTTAGATTTTAGTATAACCATCTTCTGAACTCTAGTAAAAATTACTTGAGAATCCCTTTATTATATTTTCTGGTCAGGTAACACCTTATGAATTCAATTGAAAGAGATTATTATTCATTTGGTTTGGTTATAATATGATATACTCTAGGTACATGTATGAAATATATAAACAACATACAAACTGGACCATAACCACTAAAATACTAAAGCTCTCCTCTCAGTCACATCCTTCAGAAGTACAGATACAGTTCTGCAGTATATTCTGACAAATTCACTGTTTACCAGTGCCATAAAGGCAGAAAATAGCTTCCAGAGGTAAAAACTCTTCACCAGAAAGGTCGTCTTTATATCTCATGCTCTATAGCTCACCTTCACTGTGATGTTATTTTGAGAATGAGCTTCAAACAGCTTAGAGCCCAGTCATACAGATCCATATTGGTTTAAATGCTAATATACTTCTGAATACATTCCAAAGGCCTCCCTGCTTCAACAACTGTTGCACACAGATCAGATAAATAGAGGTAGCTGTGGGAATAGTAAGTGAAAATTGTGTATATTGCTTTTAGTGATGGGTATATGTCAGTGATGTAACATTAGTTCCGTAGTCTGTCACCCTGAACCATAAACCTTATGGGCCACAACTTGTGTCTATGTGTGTGCCTAGTGCATCCAGTATAGTGTGGCCTTAATCCTCTTGCTTTTGAGCACTAATGCCATAGAAATGCTCAATAATACTGCTGGTATCATAAAAATAAAGGGAAGCTGGTTCAGATCATGAGACAAATAGGACAATGACTCCTCAGGGACTGTTTCCTTCATAAATTTTGAAGGTTTCTTTTAAATATGTGATAGAGAATGGCTTTTAAGGTTTGTCTGTAAAGATAAATCTTCTATGGTCTTTAATTTTCTCTTCAAAATAACCTAAACTTATAGGAGTTTCTTTCCTATATTTGTGTCAGAGCACCAATCATATATTATTTCATTCAGCCTCTGGTAACAGTACTCTGCCTTTAGAGACCATTAACTTAGTGTTTATCTGCTGCAAACTTAGTTAAAAATACTTATTCTATGTTCCAAAAATTTATAACATTCTAAAGTAATAGATGATCTTTTCCTATCCTCTCTTATCACAGAAACAAACAAACACAAACTTTATAGCTTTCCCATTTCAAATATTACTCATTATGAGTCATTAAAGTAGAAAGCCCAGTCTAAGTCAAAGCTAAATCTGCAAAGCAACATTTGTCAATTAAAGAAGATAGAGATTGCTGCTGTCACCTGTATGTAAGCAAACAAACTGAATTTAGTGACTCTCCTACTTACGATAGGAATACATAAAGTTAAATGATAATACTGACCTTTTCTCAACAGTAACTTTCCAAACATTTTACAATGAGAAATAATACCACTCTGCTGAAGTTACTAAGTAGGAGAACCTGGTATACATCCAATTCTTCTGGGCCTTAATCCAAAAGAATCTGGTCAGTCCTGGGCCTTAATGAGTTCAGTGGGGAGTGTCACTGTAAATTTTCTTCTGTTTTTGATATCTCACCAATCCAGACCTGTACGATTTCCTTTTGGATTTGTTTGTAAGAATGTACCCAGTTTGTCAGTTTTCCTCAAATTCCTAAGCTGGATTCAGCGAGCCTTAGCATTCTGTGTTTAAGTTCATTGCATGCTTGACATCTGCGGCTTTAAATTTTCATTGACTACGTGAACTCCAGCCACATCCTTTCTCTGCCCTTTTCAATGCACTTCCTGAGTGCTTCCTCCTTATTAAGCATGACTGAGTGGGACAGTGCAAAAGATCCAAAGAACTGTAATGACTATAGTGCATAGCATAGAGATAGCAGAGTATGTAAACATATAAAAATAAAATGATATGCTTACTTTGGACAGCAAACCACACAAAGAAGTCCTCCTGCTTCCCCCTTGCCCCCCCCGCCAAAAGAAAGGAGTCTACTTCTGTGTATTCTTTGGTTGCAGTTCAGAAACCTCTAGAGATTATCTCCAGATTGAGCTTTCATATTTTTATTCTTGTAGGTGCTAGTTCTCAAGTTCCCTGTCCTAAAAAGATAGTCTTCTTTTTAAAATTTTGCATTCTCTTCTTTCATATAATGCTGTGATCAAAGTCACCTTTGTTGTCAGATAAGCTAGTAATTAGACAATGACACTGACATATCCATTTTTCTTTTTTTAAGCCATGTTTATGTTAAGAGTTTGTCATTTGAACTTACAGCTTGAGTTCACCAGTAGCTGTATGACACCATGTCATCTGAGGATTCATTTGGGAACAGTAGTATACTAAAGTAATTACTTAGCATGTTAAATTTAGTTGTTAGCCACATATTTAACTTGACTTTTTAAGGAAATAAAGCTTTTATATTTGGCTTTTTTGAATTTTATTTATTTGGCTGTCTCTGTCCTGTATCAATTCATCCCATAATTTTTTAACAAATTTTGACAGGGCACAGAAATCTCAAAGGTAATTTGGTTCCTAAAAGCTTTCTTAGAAAGCAGTAGACTGGAGAAAGAAGCATTGTAAATCTTCTGATGAAAAGGCTATGGGGACAACAGAAAATCCACAGAGGAAAGAGAGCCTATGAATCCCTCAAATGTTGGAGAACATTCATTCAGAGCTCACAGTCAACCTTACCAAACAAATGTGTGAGTTTTAGTTCTAGTGCTCAAGGAATAATTTGTTTTCTTGAAATTAGTATATTCACAAATTGTAAAACAATGAAATACACAGTATCCAGGGAAGTATGGTCACTGCTTTACTGAAATTAAATATTTTTCAGATTAGCATGACATTAAAAAACAAAGAGGAGGCAGAGGGAAAATATGATAGGGGTTAAAACAAGAACTGTGAGTTAAGATTTCTTTTAGCCTTGCCACTGGACTTTCTATCATGTATTGCCAATCAATTTTTGCTGAAGTAGATCGCTGTAAAGAAGATGCTAGAAAATGGTTCAGGGACTTATTAAATGTAACAGCAATTATCACCCCCTGGGAAAACGAATGGCTAGCACAGGCAGAAAAGAGTGCCCATAATGCTTCTTGGTGCTCTAACTTCATGCTTTTTCCAGTTAATGATGAGAGGCTAGGTCCAGGCTTGACTGGTACCTGAGTGATTTGGCCAATCCTCTGTCTTCTAAAAGAGGATAGACGGAGTCCCAGGCCAGTTTGCCGTCTGCCTCTGATCAGGTACTTTGATGTCCCACAGCTTCTCAATCACAATCCCCCCATTAGTAAATCAATAAGACCGTCACTACCTCTCCAATAAAATTATGAACTGGCTTGCAGATTTAACAATCCTGCCATGAGCAAGTGGTAGCTTGGATGGCATCCCACTAACCTAGTAAGTTACTAGCTGAATATGGCTTTCCAGTGCTTTATCATTGCCATCTAAATGCCATCTAATGCCATTTAAATGGAAGCCTAGCGACAAACAGTGATACTACTCTGGGCATCTTTGCTGAAAACCCTACTGAAGTCCCTAAATTTCTAGATTACCAATTCCTCTGAAGTGATTCACATTATGGAATGAATTGGCTTGTCTCCATGGGATAATAAGAAATTGAGACTTAACTTCTGAGATCTGTTGTCTTTGGCTAGCAGCCACAATCCCAGCCATTAGGCATCATGCAAGTGCTTACTTGTAAACACGTGTTTAGACACGACACATGCACACTCATCGAAACATGTTTGGCTGGAAAGTGAATGGAGATATGAGGAAAGGCAAGTCTCTTCTCTGTGTCATTAGAGGAGGAAACTCTTCATGGCTGCATATGCATGGGGTCTCTATGTATTCCCAGGCAAGAGAGCAGAGTGTATTTAACAACAATTTACCTAGGGCAGACAGGCACTATAAGATTTAAGCTGTAGAGCAAATAAAAAGCCACACTGCTAAATGAAGCTGCTTCCAGCTTCTTTTATGAAACATGAAACTTAGGTGTTACTGCGACAATCAAGCGTTTGTAAGGTGAAAAAGCAAGTGCTTTAGTCAGGTGATGGTTGTCTGGAAGTAGCAAGAGATCTTTACAGATCTCTTCAGATATATCTAACACAGTTCAGTAAATCTGTACTCAGGTTGGAGCCAGTTTACATGAATCCTGTAGTGCCTGTAATTTGTCTTGAAGCTTCATCAGAAACTAAATTTTATTCTTCATTTCAAATAGATTAAATCATCCACAAGTTTCAAGCACCCAAAGACCTTTCCAAACACGGATTTTCGTTTCACTTCTATGCATCAGACAATTATTATGCCCGTTTGGCAGACAGATAAGAGCAAGAGCTCTTAACAACTGATCAACAGCATTAGCCCTTTGTAGTTCCAGGAGCTGTAGCTGGCTCTAGAACACTCAGTATGGTTCGAGTACAAACCTGCTGTATCTATCAGTGCCTAATTGACAACTATTAAATTGCAATAAAATGTTCAGAAGTTTAATATTGCAACCATTTTAACTCTTTTTGGGTGTGATATTATCCACTGCACATTTAAAGCAACGTTGTATTAGTCTTAACTCTTTTCATATTAAATATGTAAATATTCTATTTTTGCAAATTGCATTGTCAGATTGTGTTAAGCCTGTGCTTATTAAGTTCAGTATATGTCCCAAAAGTGCCTATAAATTACAGATTTAGTAATCTCTATTTCAGATTGCATAAGCAGATGCCAGTGTTGTGGTTCTGTTCTTTCACCGGTTATGATCACAAAAAAAATCAATTATAAAAAATGCCATTTTGGAAACCAAAGCTATAAAGCAATTTTAACATTGACCAGCTCCCATGCCCTTCTGCTTCCACCTACAGTAAGTCAAGTACAGCCCTTGGCTTGGAAAGTCACATCTGTAACTGAAAATTTCCTAAATAAATTAATGCTGACCATAAAGCATACCCCAAGCCCAATGGCAGGTTATTATAAGGTTGTTCTAGCCAGAGGACTGATACTAGGTACCTTAATCTGGGGTACAGCAGTTTACTTACTTGGCTCTGTGCAAAGGTACAATAGCACCATCAGAGACAACTTCTTCCCCTGTAGACACTAATAACCTACAAGTTCTCACTTAACTATGTGAATTAATATTGACTGGGATGACCTATCAACAAATTTCAGAGTGTTACTTCCACAAAAGTAAGAGATGCAAATGTCAAGCATATATAAACCAGAACTACAGTCTTTAAAATAATCCTCACCCGTATATTAAAAGGCTACTAGAACATCAGGCATTTCTTCAGGCCTCTGAGGCAGAGGTTTCCTTCTGCCTGCCTTTTAGTGATCAAGTCACATTCCATGGCAAATATTTGCAATACTAAGTATTATGAGTTGTGAGACAAGTAAGATGCAAAAGACTAAAAAGCATGACAGACCTTTATCTAGTGTGAACTACTATAGCTTTATTGAATTGGTCAGGCCTGCACAGATTTACTTGGCTATGGTTGTTTTCCCTCTGTATCTGTATGACCTCCGTAGTATTCCCAATTGAACAAGTGCTCTATATACAAAAGAGGTAGGCTTTATGGGAAAGTTTTCATTAGAAAGACAAAAACCCTTCTATTTTCTGGTGTTGCTTTTTTAAAATCTGAGTCATAAAGCTTTCCTGGACTATTGCTAGTCTATTGTATAATTTACAAGGAAATTTTACATTTAGAATTATTATTATCCAGATTTTCTAATTATCTTGGGATATTGACTACTGAACAGAAAGTACTTTTGCCACCACAAATGTAATTTGAAATTTGGCCTTCCATTCCACAAGTATCATAAGGGTCAAAGTTATAAACTCAAAATGGGCAAGTGCTATCAGAAAGACAGGCAAGTGCCTTTTAGTGTTTGGTTGAAATTGGATTTTGATTGGATATATTTGCAAGAATATTAAATTTAAGAGGGGTCATCTTTTTGTCTGTGAAGGTTATAGCTTATGACTCAATATCGAAATATACTTGCACGAACTGTTCACTCCCTGTTTGATGGCTCTGTTTAAGCCTACCTTTTGCAGAGTTGTTTTTTTTTTTTTGTGAATAATTCTTCTTTTCTCCCCCTCAAAAAATGTGGAATTCATTACGTTTTGCTTAATTTGTACATTTAGATTTTGATTTTAAGCCTGCAGCTGAAAATGGAGCTCAAAAGTGGAGCTAAAGAAACAAACTCCAAAATGATTACACTGGGGAAGTTACACTGTCAGCTGTAACAGATCTACTTTTTGTAGCCTGTCTTAATTGCTTGCTGATACTGATAGAGCTAGGTAGACTATGCCCCACCGAAAATTAACCCCATGCTTAGAAAGTAAGTCTGGGCTCAGATGCTATTGATTTTTATGGAAGTTTGAAAGAACTAGGAACACAGAAACTTCAGTAAAAAAAATAGTGGAAGGTAAATGGACATTTCTGAGTAACATGAAATTTCCTCTTTTTAAATCTTCAAATAAAGTGACTCGTGCCGTTTGCGAACCTCTGTTTCAATGAAATATTAGTTCATCTAAATCTTATTCACATTTTTTAGATCTTCCACCACCACCCGACCCGCCCCCCGGTCAGGGTTTAAGGCAGCAAATAGGCCCTGGCCAACGCGGAGGCTCGGCAGAGAGGAAAGGAAGCTCTCTTGAGAGGCAGCAAACATCGAACATAGATGAAACAAAGAGCTCATTGGATCGTCAAGCTAGAACATCATTAGAGTGGCAGCGGCAAACCCAGGAATGGATAAGCTCTACAGAACGGCCAGAAGATATAAGGAAAGCCCAACACAAACAAGCGTTCGGATCAGGTGTGTGTGCTGCCCCAGGCAAGGCAACGTAGACAGCGTCTTGAAACTTTCTGGCTAGAGTTGCATCTAACTCACGGGAGTCTGAGATGGCCTTAAATCCGTATGTTCATGTATTGTTGAGGCTTATGCTAGAAAACAGAAAGACGTAAGTGAAACGAGAGCTTGTGATCCAAGTTCTTTCTCTCCTGCAACCATGAAATCTCATTAACACCTAACTCAGTGCATTCTTTACAGTGTTTTGGGAATTAATAACGCTGTCAAGTGTAGCAACAGAAAAAATAAACAGTGGCTTCTGGCAGGCAGGAAAGCAGAAAGAGATTTTTAAGTATTCTCTATTATATTTATTAGGCACAAAGGACTATATTTCTAGATCTTTCAACCTGCATCTAAATTGGCAATAGTTGTTTTTGCATGTTTGCAAGTAGCCCGATTCTTCTGAGCTACTGACATTCCTTCTAGCTGTATTTATTTTTTCATTTGCTCTTTTTGCAACGATATAACAAAGTAATTCATCTCTTAGGCCTAGGAAGATGACAGTGCAGGCTTTCCTCTTCATACAGGACCTGCTTATTGCTCAGTGCTGATTTTGTCATCTAAATGGATTTCAAGTCTGAAGAAACATATAAAGGAGGTGATGCTGATCTGAAGTTGTAGTCCTACAACATTCACAGATTCTTTCTCTCAGCCTGACCTCAAAGGTCCCCTTACTAGGATATTTTCTTTAACCCACTAATCACACATTATCCTATGCTGATTAAATAGAGTGATACAAGAAGACAATTACCCAAAGAAGATAAAAAAAAAATACATAAGAATACACAATATGCAGAGCTGTCTCCAGGGCTGCTTCCTCAAGTATGTATTGAGTTTTCCTAATTTTATTCTAATACTCTAGATTTTTTTTCTAATTCTCCTAGTCAACCCAGCACACTAATTTCAGTGACATTCTAAGAAAAACGGTGGTACTGGCAAACCTGTTATGGAGGTAGGATTTGTGAAGTCCTCCAAGTAAATACTGGTGCACATATTTAAAATGTAAATGTTGTAAGTATCCATATTTTTAAACATAATAATGGTACCATTAAAATCTCCTAGTCTTTCAGTTGTATATACAGAATGAATGGCTCTCATGTTGTTAAATGATTATGGTGTTAAATTCATGCTGTTTAGTGTAATGGCAATTTTGAGTACGATGCAGAAGATGCACAGATTTTTACAGAATCGCACAAACATGCTATATGTATCTCATTTATTTTAAAAGTAATATTAAGGGTGCTTCTCTGACCTTGCTAGGAAGAAATCCCCTGTTTTTTCTCTACTCTGTAAATGTACAGGTACAAGTCACCAGTTACTGTACAATATAGAGAGTATACAGGAGCAAAATTCCCATACTCCATGACTTGCATTTATGTGTCCCGAACCAAAAAAGATTTGATCTTGACACTTCCATTGTCCTATTTTGGCAATGAACTTAGGGCTGCAGTGATTGCAGATATCTTGATCTTGTTAAGTTCGGCATGGCCAAGGCAATTCTGTATAGGCATGAATGAGGATTGCTTTAGGAGATACCAGTTTTTCACTGTTTTGAAGCTGTTCATAAAGATTATGTTCAAGGTATGACAGAGCTTCTTATTTTGTTTGTGTTTCTTATCCCAGCTTCTTCCACGGCAGCTTTCTTGCTCTTTTCTCTGGTAGATTTTTAAAAAGGCTGCTTTTGTGTAGGATGCTTGCTTCTATGATTAAATTTTGTTGTTGATAACATTAATTGTGCATCTTCCCTTTCCTTTTGTTATTAACAAAGAACTCTGGAGATCTATTCTCTGGTTTAGACCATTTTCAGATATTTCTAAAAGGAGTCATCCTTAACTATCAGCTTCCAGAAAACAACTGCTTTGCAATTTAGGTGTCTTCATTCAGATATCACCAATCTGTGAGTGAAATTTTGAAAGAAAAACCTTTGGTTTGAAGGTGAACAGAATGAAAATGTCTAAGGCTGGAACTGTTTACCACTGATTGCTTTCAGTATAGACAAGATGACCAAATTCCTGCTAAAGGCTTCTTTGCACATCCTCAGTCATAGCACATCAGATGTGACATTTTCAGCTATCTCGCTAAAGAAAGTAGTGCTAGATCAAGTTACAATAGTCTTAAAATAACATTTAAAGCCCTCAGGTTATCTTACAAGATATAAAAACCTTTTATGACAAATGTATACCCTGATTTTGCAGACACTATGTTTATAACTTCAAAATAAAAGCTCGGTATTTTAGAGGGAATGGCATTGGCAGAGCCTTCTCACATTCTTTGCAGGACTTGCCTATTTTGAGACAATTTTTGATACGAATAATGTATATTGTTTAAAAAACATAAGCCTGTTCTAAGGACTTTACACACCTACCTGTCATGTAGTAGAATGCTATGAAAAGCTCTTATTTTATGTCACTATTGGTTATTTTATGGATTGCATTTATTGCTGAGGACACATCAGATAATTTAACACACCATATGTTCTATGATGATAATGCACTTCATATTTATTCATGGTCGGTTTTTTCTCAATATTTCATTGAACCCAAACGAAGTCTTATCCTGAGTCCACAAACTACAAAAACACATCAGTTGACCATATATGTCATCTTCAAACTCTTTTGCAGTCCTAGTGGTTTTTCTTTCCATCTTCTAAAAATGTATCAAGCTTTCTGCTAAACTGATTTATGCTGTTTGCTTTATTGCCGCCTTAATGCAAGCTGTTCCATATTTCAGCCAGCCTTCGGAAAGCAGATTTGCATCTGATTCTTTTGTTTGGGATTGTTTTATAAGAGCAGGTAACATAATTTAGAAGGTTTTCTCTGTTAAATGCCATTTGGATATGTCTTCTAGCCATTTATTTACATTTCTGCAAGGACAGTGCTGTCATAGCACAAAATACTCATGATGTCCTTGTGTCCTGCAGTGCACATACTCTCATCCTTAGCCAGGGCCATAGGGAGATACTTTGGCAGAGGAAGATGTCAGCTGTCTCCCCTCTCTCCAGTAGCTTTACCTTACAAAAGGATCAGTAGGTTCAAAAGGAGATCATAAGGCGAATTGCCATCCCCTACTCACTTGTGGAAGTAGAATTTAGCAATGAAATTCTAGGTTTGCTCCATATGTTTGTTCTCATTTGGCTTTTCCCCAAGGTAACTGTGCTCCTGCCTCTGCTATAGCCATGGCAAAGGCTTTGAGTTTGTGAACAAAAACATTCTGATCTCGTCTTTCTTTCCAACCCCCATCTATTTTTCCTTCTGTGTTCCTGCCCTCTGTCACAAACGGAATGTTTTGCCTCAGCAGATTGATTAATAGTGAAGACATTGGGGAAAAAAAAAAAAAAAAAAAACACTTTCATCCCAGATTTGCCTTTAAAAAGTGTGAGATTTAGACAGGAGATATGCCATTGATTTCAGAAGGGGTAATTTTTGTGTTCAAGGTTAAGTGTGTGCTCATACCCTTCCTTGAATCAAGCTATATTGAGTAATGTTTCCTTCTGCAGACTCGAAGTTAGTAGAAGTGGATCACACACAGCCAAGAAATAAAATAGTGCTTCTATTTCAGTATTAAATCAGTGCTGCTGTTTTGCCTCTTAGATTAGGGTTATTGAAACAGTATCTTCTAGGAACTGAGATGTGGTCTTGCTTTACTTGATGCTATGTTAGTATGTGTGGTTGTATGCTTTGTCAGGTATTAAACGTGAACTCATCAGCACCTCTATTACAGGTCTTCACACAGGAAGAGGCAAAGTGAGCAGGAATAAACCTTTTGCTCATAATGGAACATGAAACGAACTCTAGGAAGATTTACTCACCCCAAATATTACAGCTACTAATACTATGTATAAGATTTTCCAGTGTAATTCATAACTAGTTAAAAATATCTTCAGCATTCTCCACAGCCTTAGAAATTACTTAGCTGCTGGAAGCTAATTAAATTAGCTGATATTGTAGTTCTTTATCCAAATTGATTGAGGTAATGTTACCATAATTTAAGCTAAAGAAAAAGAAAAAGCACATTCATGTAGGCTTGAAGCAAAAATCTAATCATAGCTGCATTGTTTTGGAAATTGTTTGTGCAGCTATTTTTATTAAACAATCTATGACTCATCATCTATTACTACATAATGAATCTAGATTTTTTATAATTAATACAAACTAACTTATGAGTTTACATAAGAGCAAGATTAAATTCATGCTGGTGACTTTATCTGTGGAATACAGTTGTGTTTTTTCTTAGGTATAGTTGCTGTGGTATAAAGCAAAACAAAAGAGATGTATCTGAAGGCAAAGAATGAGTACGAAGTCCACATCAAGATAGCTTTCTTATTCCTATTGTAGTGATATGGTTCTGCTTTGTTTTTCTAGAAGAGGCACTGGTACCTTATAGTAAACCCAACTTCCCATCCCCTGGTGGCCACAGCTCTTCAGGAACAGCTTCTTCTAAAGGATCGACTGGACCTAGAAAAGGTGAAGTCTTGCGTGGAGGTCACCAACGCAATGCCAGTGACCTTCTTGATGTGGGCTATGTGGGATCAAACAGTCAAGGACAGTTTACTGGTGAATTATGTAAGTGTATCTCTAGCTACAGTTGAAACTCTCAACTAGACAAAAGTGGACAAATCATAGATTGAGATGCACGGAGTGCATAGATGGGAGAGACTCTAAACAGGAGAAAGTTCATTGTTATAAATAAAACTTTACCCAGGTCTTTTTGACTTTTGAGGTCTTTTTCCTGTGATGACAAAAAAGTTCGTCTGGGTTCTTAGTTCTGGAACAATTCAGATCCATATAAACTAGGCCAAGGCTATCTACATTGTAAAACTTTAAGTATGTAAGGCTAATGAAAATGAAAATGTTAGGAAAATAGAAAAGATCTGGTGATTCCAGATTTTCTTCGTAAAGTGTAATGTTCTTGTTTTGGAAATGCCACTGGTGAGGGGGGTCTCAGAGGAGTGAATAAGAAACGATACTGAATCTGATGGTCACATTAGCAGTCTTGTAACATCTCCTGGCTTGCTTTTGCTTTTCCAGCAGTGTTCCTTCTTTTTGACCTCAGAGTGGGGACCTCTTTCTCAACTGTGTAGCTCAATTTCTCGATTGCATTTCCCAACACTTTCCTCAATCTCTCCAGGTCAGAGGAACTAGTTTCCAAACTGCCTTTCATTATCACTCAGTGTCCACTAAAATCTAGTATAAAACCATGTTAAAACCACACACATGACAGTAGTACTAGATATCAACATTTTTGACTCTACTGCTTGTGCTAGTGCACCAACATCACAGCTAACTCAGGCATCCTGTTAAGATTACTAGTAAACACCATGTAGCTCTTGGCATGCCTGATTCATGTTTGCCTACCTTCATAAGGAAGGTAGTCAAACCTTCCTTACCTTTCTACAGTTACCTTCCAGTAGCTTGTCAGAGAGCTACTGCTGGTCCACAAACCCTATTTGGTCCACAAACTGTGCTATCTCAGATACGATGCTGGTAAGTGCTGAATTTAGGATCCGTTCACTTTTCATCTTGGGAACAATTAACAATTGGTAATGAATACTACTACTGAATGTAGTATACTGAATATAATACTACTACTGAATATAAACAATTAAGTTTCTTCCCCCAAGCTAGTGCATATTCTTGATGTGCTGCAGTAATAGTTTTGTTTTGTTTTGTTTTGGAATAGATGTTTTGTTTTGTTTTCTCCTTATTACAACCTGTTTCTCTCTATTTTTCTCTATAGAGTAGTTGAGAAGACACATTGCAAGCTGCTTTGATGGACCATCAGGTCTGAACTCATGGAAGTGATGACACTAAACAGTGCAATGAACATTTTCTTTATTTATGTACTATTAAAAGAACTGTAAATGCAATGTAAAGACACACAGCCACACATATCCCACAGATACTTTACTTGTGTTCTTCTCTTTAATACACCATCCACCTTAAACTATTCCTTGTCAGGAGTATATAAAAAAAGAAAGAAAAAAAAAAATCACCCTCCAGGATGAAAAGAATTTCCTTCTGTATATAATTTCTTTTGTTGCATTGCTATGCAAGCTCACCTTCTTTTTAGCTATGTTCATATTCATGTCTGTTTTTATTGGTCTGTTGTACTATATGTGAATTAATAGGCTGTGGTGCCATATATTAACTTTTAATTGTGTAACTTTTATGTTTAAAGTTTGCACTGCAATTTTATTTGGTGATAAGCACAAAACTCTACTCCTCATGACATGAAGAAAAAAGAGACTGAATGTGTGAAGAACGTTTATGTACTGTAAGCTACTTTGGATAATGCTGGATGTAATGGAGTATATTAGGTGGTTTTCCATTGGGGTGTAGAAATAAGAAAGTGACAGGCAAAACTGATGTCTATAAAGACATCAGACATAGACTTAAATCTTTTAAAAGCAAATGACATGTTTGTTCTTCCTGTTTAAGAAGGGGTCAGAAGATGGAAGTGTGGGTTTAAAGAGTGAATACAAAGACAGAAGGTAGCATAAGATGGCCTTGACCCTTTCACTAGAACGATAAACTTCTTAACCCTTCGTTGCTGTCTTTAACCATCTGATGCCATTGAGTGAAGGGGAAGAAAAACAAACCTTACCACAAAGAAAAGAAATTAAGGTGTTTCACTAAAGCTGTTTTTACATTGCAGTTTTAAAACAATTACTATAATTAATTAATTTCTCCAACCCCAAGTATGAGACAGAGATCTCCCAGGAGAAACGAACAATATAAACTCAAGGAATACCTTGTAAGTAGTTAGGATGCAATTTATTATTAAGACATATTCAGGCTGCTTCCAAAAAAATGAAATATGTCAGAGTATCGTATTTCATCTTTCCAATACATGTACAGTACAATAGAGGATAGAGCTGCACCACTGAAATTCATGACATTAATTGTTTTGATGAAGTCTCGACAAACTTTTGTGTTCTGTTACCTGAAGTCTGCGAGAGCTGAAGATGAATCCACTAAATTTGTAGTAAAATGTTTAGTGTTTGAAAGGAAAGCAATGGTCAAAAGTTTTTCAGTTTGCATTAGGTACTTTTCTTGCAATACATCCAAAAAATCGGATACAAGCAAAGAAAATTTTTGACCTGTTTTTTAGCGAGTGGCTTTAAACCCTACTATAATGAGGAAATAAAGCATGTTTATACTTTTTTTTTTTTTTTTTGAATAAACCAAACTCTGTAAGTGGACATTAATAACAGCATCTGTCTCATCATTAGTGTTCATGATTTTGTCTGGATCTTCTGTACCTCCTAAATCCCAATGAGTAAATTGTCAAAAATTTCGTAGAATAATATATGTGGATAGCACACTCATTTGGTGCTTAATTTAAATACTGCAACCTACAACTTATTTCTGTTAGTTATCTGACAATGAACACTAGTTTTCATTTGAATAACCTTTTTGTATAACCAGTCTATGTTGTTTTATATATTGCCTTGGAGCTCACCAGTATTAAGAACACTTTTAGGAATGGCAGAATCTTAGAAAAGTAAATTACAATGCTAAATACATGTTGCTTTTCATTTCATTAGCTTGTTCCATGATAAGATAAAACACACAGCCATCATCTCTAACTCAGCACTACTGAATATCAAAAAATGCCAGTTAACTCCCTTAAAGACAAGATTGTTATTTAGCAGGTGACAAATAAAAAAAAAAAAATCAAGAAAAGATGTATGGATTTGTTTATATCTGTGACCAATGCATATATGTAACTTTCCTGCTTGTTAAATCCCGCTTGATAGTTAAAACCATGGCTTAAAAAATGTTCAAGTAAGATAAAGAAGGCATCATTCATATATATATATATATAAATATATATATGTACGTATGTGTGTTTATGTGCATATATATATATATATATGTATGGGTTTTATATTGGTATTATCATATGAAGAGAAGATTATCCAGGGTCTGATTCGAATTTAATTCTCTGAAAAATGTTTAACTAAGTCACCAGTAGATTCTTTTCTTTTTCTTTTAATTTGAAAGCCTGTGCTGAGCTTTGGTGGAACACCTTACTCACTGTAGTCTGTTTAAAATGAAATTAGAAGTTGAGAAAGCCATCCCGATTACTTTCAAATATGTGTTTTATCTCTTCCACTGGAAAGTAAGTGTGTGTCAGTATTAAAGCTGTGCAGTACCATGATATTCACTAACTTGTCCATCTGCTTCTGTACATTTTTGTTCATTAATGATTTGCTTACAATATTACATAAGGTGTTGTGTATCGCAGAGTGTCTCCATTATCTTGCGGATGATGTCTCTTCTTTTTTTTTCTCTCTCTCTTTTTCAATGCGATGTACTTCCAATGAACCACAGTACATATTTTTTAAAATGCCATTTAATTTACTATTTTAAAAGAAGTATTCCTTTTTTAAAAAAAAAAAATTGAAAACATTTATTGTGAATAACGTGTTTAAAGAAAAGGGATGTTGTGGCGGCACTTAGAACTGTTTTTTAATTTGTTCCTTTTTTTACGCTGTTTATTGGCTACAGTTTGTTCACGGAGAAGTATGACCTCTTAATGTGTTTCATTGGTATTGTTAGTGCAGCAAAGTTTAATTGGCATAAAAAGTTGGTTAATAGTACTGTTGAAGTGTGTATTGTATATTTACTGGGGAAAAAATAAAACATATTCACATTTCAAATCTATGTTAAAAGCCCTGAGTAAGGAGTCAATATGTGAAAAATGTAACCTAACGAAAACTGGGAACAATCAGGCAATAATAACATAGACTGAGCTATAATCATCACTGTCCACTTACAGGTAACAAGAATCGTTTTATACATCGTTTTTTTGAACTAAACTGGTAGCTGTCTTATAAATAGGTCAGTGGAAAACATTGCGTGTCGTAGGGATTTCTGTTTAAGGTCCTCTCTATATCGGAAATAGTTGTACCGATGCAAAGACACTGATACAGCTATTCCAGTGTTACCTCCTCCTTTTGTAGATTGCTATATCAGTGTACAGAAAGGACTGCAAATGCATGACTTACCTAGCTTGAAACCTCTCAAGTAGTGCACCTGTAAAAATCCTCTGTTCGGTGGGTTTCACCCTTTTGAATGGGGGTTTTGCACTGGTGGAGCTGCAGCCAGCCCAGTACAAAATATTCCCGGGACACACAGATAGATCCTAGGTCAATTTTCCTCGATCTTTGCACTGAATATATACTCAACTTTAAATGCAGAAGGGCTAAAGGATGAAATAGTAAACTGTCACATGTGCTTCAGTGGTGTATTGCTGTATGGGCAGCCATTTCAGTAATGCAAGCAACAGATGTTTATTTTTTGTTATTTGATATTTCTCAAGTCCTGATCAAAGTCAGTTAATCTTTCGAGTGTCTTCTGCTTGTCACGTCAAATACAACGGAAACATCATTCCTTGGGGAAAAAAAAGTATGAAAAAAAGGAGCATGGAATATTTTTAGTATATTGGTTTAACTATAGGTCAAGGTAAAAGAAAGGTAAATAGTCGTGTGCTGGCTTATGTTTGCCTGGGCGCATAATATGTGTATGTACATGCATTGCCAGCAAAGAGGAGGCGGTGTAGTAAGGCTGGGAAAGCGTCCTCACAGCTGGCAGTGGAAAGGTAGTCGTGTTGGGGGAGATTCTGGCAGGGACTCTTATTATTCTTGTTTTTTAATCTCCTTTGGCTTTTCTAGGAATTATGAATTGTTTGTCTTTTTAATAGTTACAGGCCTTGTGGAAATTTAGCAGGGGTACTAGAAAGAAGAAAGCTGGCCTTCTTTTGTAAGGACTGCGGGAGGGGACTTGTTTGTTGAGGGGACGATTTTTTAATTTCATTTTTCATTTTTTTAACACATTGTGTTTTGTTCCACCTACCTGGAACACGTAGCTAAAAATAAATTATTTTTGAAAACTGTGTGGGCAATGGACAATTCATTTAGGATGGTTATTCAAATAGCAGGAAAGAGAGCGAACACTAGTAATAAATAAGGCACCCGGGCATTGCCTTGAAATCAGCCACATCCAGCACAGTCTGGCACGTTCCGCTGCTGCCCTGTGGCCGTACGCGTGGATGTCGCTGCTTTCCCTTTCCGTGCCGAAAGACTTTCTTGCCAGGCCGCGTTAGCGCCGGCTCGTCGCGGTGCTGCGCCGGGGTGAGATGTGCTCCGGGCAGGGCGCGCGGAGGCCCCGCCGGTGCCGCCCGCGCTGCCGGGCTCGACGTGGCCGCTGGCACAGCAGCTTTCCCTGGTTGCCTGCGCTGGGCGCCTGGCACGTCCTCGTGTGCTGTGTGGGCAAGGTGCCCACCCCCGAGCAGAGTCTTTCCAGGCAGGGGAGGTCTACAGGGGTTTTTTCCTTGCTGTGGCTCACGTGTGGGCACGGGTCAGGCAGGTCTCCCGCATGGATGGTGGCCCTGGCGTCTAGGTGGGGCAGCGGGCAGGGGGCCGCCGCTGTCCCCAAAAGAGCAGGTGGGTCTTTGGACCAGGGAGGCACCTCTTGGGATCCAGAGGAGGAGGAGGGCAGTGCCTGTGCGTGGAGAAGGTGGTCACTTTTTAGGAGTGGAGGAGACTGGGGAGCTCTGGCGCTTGCAAGGAGGCTGTGCGCACCGCCTGGCCTTGGGAATGGGGCTCGCCCCGCCGGGGGTATCGGCAGGAAGCCCTCGGCGGGGAGCAGAGCCGCAGAGGGGCCTCAGCTCCGCGTGGCGCGCGGCCCCTCGCTCCGCGCTGGCTGCCGGTGGTGCGGTGCCCGCTTCTCGCCACGGCTCCGGGGCCTTCACGCTGCTCCACCGACATTTAGACAACTCAAGTGGTTTTTTTTTTTTTTTTTTTTTCCCTCTCCGTCTAGTAGAATCATGGAAAAGAAACCCCCAGCAAAGAGTAAATTGAGGACAAATCTTCTGAGACAGTCCTCGAAAGAAAAGGAAGTAAAACTGTTGAGGGGGTACATGTTTGCAAATGTTTTACTTCCTTTTCTTGGGTATTTTTTCTTAGCTACGGTTGAAAAGATCTATTTTCTTCTGAGCTGCTAAAATGTTTCCCTCTCTGCTACCTCATTCTCCAATACATCTCTCTTGGCTGTAAAGAAGTTACCAGAGAAGAGAATAATTACACTTGTGTGCATTCTGTGTTGTAATTTCCAACAACAAGGTGCACAGTTGCATTCTGTTCAGTTGATCAAAGCCAGATGGGGATTAAATGTTTGTAGGATTTAATTTTTTATTTTTTTTTTAGAAAGGCCTGTTACCATTTGTGTGGATATTTGTCCCCCGTTGTGCTGATCAGCACATCTTTTGCCTTCAAGGATGCCATTAGTAATTCTCGTTTATGTTCAAAAGCAGGACTCCATTGTGCAACACTTGGAGAGGCACTCGGATGCAGGTAAAGAATATAACAGCTTGAACAAGTGCTAATTAGAACCAATTAAACTTAATTGACCTCCTTTGGCAGTAAAAATGCTTAATAGAACTTGCTCTGTCCTTGCAAAATGGAGATCTTGCCTCTAAGCTTGTGAGTGAAGCACAGCCTCATGTGTCAGCCTGTAGTAATTACGTGGATGTAACAACCGGGAAGCGGCTCGCTGCAATTTGTCCTAATAACTGAGCTCTACTGCATTAGGGCAGAGCAAGAGAAGTGTGATTCCTAGTCCCGTCTATTTAAAAAATCTGATTTTTACAGAGCAAATGAGCATCCTAAGGTACTAGTCTCCAGGAGTGAGCTGGCAGAAAAATAGAAAGTCCCTTTTATAGGTGAGCAATGGTGTGAGCGCAAGCAAAAGGCGGCTACGTGGCTGTGGGCTGGGAAGGGCCGTGCGGCGCCGAGGTTGCGTGAGCTGCG
>VZSV01000027.1:5373789-5384171 GCA_013398735.1 Nothocercus julius | reverse complement strand
GCCAGGCCTGGCAGAGCAGGAGCAGGGAGGGAGCGAAGGACAAGCGCTGGGCAGGTGTGAGGGCGTTGGTGGAGAGTGCTAAAGGACGCGGCCCTGGCGGAAGCCCCCCCGGCGCCTGTGAAGTGAAGCCTAACCGATCCCGTTGCCATGAGCGTGCTTTGCTGATGTCTTTTGTGACTGATTTTGCTGCTATCTTGGCCTTACTATTAACAGCAATAAAGGTGTTAGTCAGGTGGGGGCTTTGATGTGACCCATAACATCACTCTCCCTTCAGGGAATGTTCTTGTGCTGGCTTGTTAATGAATTTCTTTCCTAATGAGTATCATTAAAAACCCTTTGATTAGCTATTTGTGTGAATGCCCTTCCTTTTTCCTCCACGCTGCCGCTTGCACCGCACTGCCGGTGGCGGGCCCTTGCCGTGGCTGGAGGGTCCTCACCTCCGGAATGGGAGCCCGAGGCATCCGGCGCAGGGGGAGGCAGGGAGGGACGGATGGGGCTCACGTTGCTCCCCATGCGCGCGCAGCCTGAGCGGGCGCCCGCTCTTGGACGGGAATGTCCTTAGGGAAAGTGAAGAGCAATAGGCAGTGAGGGCGCAGCGCGTCGCCGCCGTTTGCATGCCCGTCAGGTGCCAACGGCCCGAGGAGCAAATAAAGCCGTAACCTGGGCTGAGGCAATGCCAGGGAGCAAATGGACGGCAGCAAGCAAACAACAACAGCAAAAAAAAAAATGCCCTGTCATGAAATACAGCAAAAAGCCTGGAAAACAGAGTTAAAATAAGGCATTTTACATCCATTTAATGAGATATTGATGATGTAGGAATTGCCTACTCCTATGGCAGACAAAAGGAAGGCTGAGATGCACAAAAACGATTAGGAAACAGATTTGGCTATCTCAGGTTTAATAGGAAGAGATGTGGCACAGCAGAGCACAATTAATCACCAATTGCCTGAAACACTTTCTTCTCCTGAGCTACTGCAGACCTTTCTTCCCCCCTCCATTTTAAAATGACAGTCACTTGGTGCAGTTTGTATTTAAAATAAATCTCTGTGTTCCATCCTCCCCCGCACCCTCCACATTGCCCCAGTGAATTGCAGATTTTGATAAGCAGACCTTTTGCATATACTCTGGCATCACAAGCTTAAAACGAGCTTCAGCCTACCCACCCCCTTCCTTCTCTGCGTTTTCCCCATCAGGCACAAGCTTCATCTGCATATTTTCCACCTTGTTGTTAGGCATGTAATGAGACTTTTCTATTTTTGTCTTTCTTTGCCCAGAAAGCTGTCTTAGACTTGTCATGCTAAGAGATTATACAAGTTCAGCTTTATGCATGTGGAATGTGAGGTTTAAGTTTAAACTAGGTCATGGGCTGCCTTTAGAGCATTTCAGGAGGCAAGAGCCATTGATAAGGGTAGATTTGAGTGCTTCAACCCTATACACTGAGAAATTCAGTGTGAATGATCACAGTTGCAGCAGAATTAAGGCCATGTGCACCAATCTGTGCCTCCTGTGCCATACGTGATCTTTGAGTCAATGTGCATATATTAGTAGCAGCATACTACCTTAAAACATCTAAAATAGTAAGTAACTCTTAAAAGTGACAACCTGAGAGTATACCTTGACTTTGGTGAAATCTCTGGTAAAACTTCAGCTTTTTCTTTAATTAAGAAAAGATGTTGAAGTTTCCAGGATAATTCCTGTACTGTAGCAGCATTTTTTTACTATTCAAAAGACTGCCTTTCTTCTTTTGTGTACCCTATAGCTGTGGGACATTCAAACATATTCTAATTTTCTGTACTTGAATGTTGAGTTGTTGTTGAATGTCATGTTGCATATGCAAAACCCTGTTTCCAAATATGGACCCTGGAATTGCTTTCTGTCCTAGTCCATCCTTGTTTTTGGATCTTTGTGGAGCGACCCAAATCCCAGGTGTTTTCTCAAATACTGTATCATTCGCAAAAAAATGTTCAAATAACTCCTTTTCCATATTTGTATATCTTTCACAGTCTTGCGTAGCTCGAGAAAGAGAAAGGAGCAGGTTCAGCTTTTAACTGCTGCCAGGTTACACTTCAGATTTCACTGAGGCTCCTGGGGTGCCTGACTTCCATAGAAACTAATGGTAATTTTGTGCCTAAGATGCCTAAGGCATTACATGTCTGAGTAATCTGGAAGAGGACCAGACTTTCCAGTGTTCAGGTAAGTCTCAACCCTTGTTTTTTGACTGAGGCTAAAACCTTTTAGTCCCTATGTTACTATGATACTACTACTTATTTAACTATGTCATCCTATTACAGCATTTTTGTAATATCCCTGGTACTGCTGTCCAGGTGATGAAGCCTCACTTTGCAACTAAACTGCTCCAATCTGCAACTCCTACCAGGACCAATAGAGGAGTTTGGTAGGGCAATCAATCTTTGAAAATGATTTTCTAGCAGTAGCAGCACTGTAGCAAAAATTGTTGGCAATTGCCAGGCTTCAGCGCCTGTGTGGTCCTGTAACACTTCTGGTGCACTTTGTGTCTTCTCCTGAATAGCTCAGGTTTCCTCTGCTTGGCACAAACCAAGAAACAATCGGTGGGTCTTTATGTTGCGTGACATCCCTGGCCCCCATCCCTGAGCAATGGATATGCTCAGTACTCAATAGACTTGGGGCAGGGGAGAAGGGCTGGAAGAAGAAAAGATAAAGAAAGGAAAGAAAAAACATATGGGCAACATTTTGGCACTAGTTTTCAGGAGGGGAAAAAAGAAAAAAAAAGTGTATTTTTCCAACCAATTTTGTGGCACATTGCAGATCAGATACAAAGAAATAATCCTTTTGCCTGATCTCCATTTTTATTAGATTTGGATAAATGTAAGTAGCTGTCACAGAAAAAGAGATTATGGTAAAAACAATGATAACTCCCCACACAATAAGGCAGTTCTCAGTGCAGACCTCTGCCCAGGACCATCAATATTAAGACGTGTCAGTAAATTGATTATCGTTAGTACGCTGTTCTTAGTGCTGACAATAATAATGACAGAACGCTCTTAATTGGTCCCATGAAACAGAAATGAGACACAAAATTCCCCCCTCTTTTATGGTGAACAGTTGCCTTTCTCTTTCAGACACTCAATATTAACGTGGTAGTCTTGGGGGTGTTCTGAAGTATCTACGCTCTTCACTGTCTTAAATCCGTTTATTAAATTGAATGCTGTTGAGCACGAGGCTGACATTTGGTGATTCTCTCGCAGTTTCTAATAGCTGCAGGGTGCTCATTTTTGGAAGCAGTTTTATGATGCTACAAAATGTCTTCTCCGCTTTTGCTGGCACATGTCATACCATATAGCTGAAGCAGAGCTGTCAGGACAGCATGTCTCTATTTAGCAGACCATTGTTTGTCATTGAACTGATACTCTTGGAGGTTTTTCAGCTGTAGCATTGTTGCCAATGGTTAAAATTTCAAAGCTTCATAAATGACTATGCACAGGAAGATTAATCCAGCTGGCAAACTAAATACTTCTAAGGTTTTTGTAAAAGTCATCAACAGGGGAGCCAGTAATTTTCACTCTCTGATGAAGTCTTCATTATGGCGCATCTGAAACCTTGTTATAATGTGAATGACTTTGACATTATATCTGCAGTTATGTGCTTGCACTTCTAATAGCACTCAAACAAAGAGAATTAGCACCAGTGAGAGCCCCTGAAAGTACAGTGACTTAATTTTCCTCTGAATTCATACTATGTACAAGTTTAGTAGGGGTCTCTCCTGTCATTTACAATGGCTCTGTCAGATTCTTTTTGTTTTAATTCCCTGGTATCTAAAACCTCGTGAATGTCAGCACTTATAAAAATCAGCTTTCAATAAACACAATCTACAGGGATGTGAGTCTTGCAGGACACAAAGAATAGGTCACTCCATAATGAGCAACTGCAAAGGGAGAACAAGTTAGCTCAAAACACTTTCTGTGTTTGTCAGATTTAATTTAAGGTTTTGACTGTGTGCAGACTCAGAAACAATCACCACAGGTGATCAAGGCATCCTAAAAAGAACTGCAATGAATAAAAAGACTGTTGTGCTGTAATAGCTTCTTAACACCCCGAAGCAGCCCTGCTAGCTGTTGTTTCATCATTCTTCAACATTGATTTTATCATTCTGAAATGAAATTATTACAACTTTGACCTGCTAGTGGATCCTGTGATATTGAAGAAGCACTAATAATGTATTTGTTTGTCTCTGTTACTTTTCTTTCTCGCCCCATCTCCCCTCTGCAATACACTCAGGTTTATCTTATTTGAGGTGCAGCCCATTATCAGTATGACCTACCGCTTAAAGCTCTCCTGGATGATTGCAGTGTAAGAAAAGGTGTTCCTTCAGACAACACTGCTAGGATTTCCTTTTTTTTTTTTTTTTTTTTTGCTTTTTTTCCCTTAATAGAATTTTTGTCAGTCTTTGCTGATCTCCAGAAAGAAATTTCATATTCAAAAAAAGAGATTACAGTTTTCCTAAGAGAAACATTTTGATAGAGGCTTTAATTCACTATCAGAAAGGATCCTATCCTGATCCTTTCACACACATTAAGTATGACCTTACCTACAAAACTCCCAAAAAGGGATTTGATGTTACTTGGCATACAACCTCTATTCCATGCTGTTCTCACAAGAGCTGCTCATATAGACTTTTCTTCATATCACTCATTTTTTCAGAGTTATTCTTAAAGTCTTTAAGACTTACAATCTTCTCTCTAATATTTGTTATATATTCTTATTTCTGCACTTGCTTTGCTATTCTTAATTTCTCAGCCCTCCATTTTCTTTTTTTCTTTTGGCTCTCCGCAAGCAACAAGGAAGCCATGTGTGATCTGAAGAAGGGGCACAGTGCTCACCGTGCCCCAGCATAATCATTTACAGATTGCCCGTACTTATGCACATGTTAAGATAGTTGTTGCCAGTTTATAGGCCTATCCTGGGTATGTGTTCAGATATTTCTTCCTTTACTATTCTGAGAGATTTGAAAAAAATAACCAAATAAAACTCTAACTTTGAGAAGATTGCTCACATCTCCTAGTCAAACCTGTTTCTCTCTGCGATGTTACATTTACTTGTGTGCCGTAGCTTTGAACACCTTAATGTTTTCTCTTCCAAAATTTTCCTTCAGTTGCAAAGTTATTGATGTTAATCAGACCTGGAAATTCAATAAACCACTTCAATACCTCCAAGTTTGCAACCACTTTGGCAGCCAGTGATTTGGAATGGTTCCAATTCAAAATAACTAGTCAGGGAGCGACAGAACCTAACAGGCAGCCTCATTCGGCTGCAGCCGTAAATCATCATACGACCTGCCATTGACAAATTGGTCTTGGCCTGCAGCATCCGGGCGCTTTGTGAGAAACCTGGCTAGGGTAGGGCTACCACGTGATAGCGTCCTGGGATATGCTTCCAAACTTCTGGAAGCTGCTGGGTATGTAAACAATATGCTTTGGGGCAAGTTTCTAGGGAAATCCGCTGGTATTTTAAATTTGCCTTCTATTACTTTTCTCGGGATTTTCTTTCAGTTTGGGCGCTATCTTTGTTGTCCAAATGAGCATGAGCAAGGTGGATCTAGGATGATAATCGGGCTTGTCTCTCAGGAATTATGTGAGAAAAATAGCAGGCTAGTTGCAATTTAGTGCACAAAATATTGGTGATAAAGGATAGTCAGTTCATCAAACTTTGCTGAAAACAATCAGAATTTCCAGTTGTAATTTAGACTAGTAGTTAGAAAACACTTATAATCGGACTCAGAGACTGAGTAGCTGCCACATATGGTAAATCTCTATAGAGACTCTGAAAATAGACTGAAAATTAATGAGCTTTTAGATTCAAGACTGATGACTCTTGAATACTTCTATTTTCTCTAGGATTTTCCACTTCCCCTCCCCATCCCTGCCGACTTACCCATTCCTTGTTACATATTCCTTATCTCAGAAAGTCATTGATTCACTTTTCTGTACATATGCTTCTATATGTATAGCAGAGATTAAACTGAATACTTTAAACAAATATTTCAGTATCTGCCAGGAAACAATTGGCATAACTGGGGAAATTGTTGGTGGCAATGATCCCTGTATGTTATTTTGTGGAAAAAAAATGGCATTAACTTCTCATGCAAATACACATTTCTTATTAATCACTGTCAATAAGATGCTGCTTTCTGAACTTTATAATGTTTCTATTAGTTATTGCTCTTTTTGCCCTTCCTCTTTTCAGTTTAGCTGTTCCTCTCATTTTTTTGCTCCACCTTCCAATGTTTTCTTCTATATCTCGCTTCTTCTAACTTGTGCCTTTCTGCTTTTTCTATTCTGCCTCCTCCCTAATACTCTTTTTCTCTGCTTTGTCTAGGATTTCCAACTCTCAGGCTACTCTCCAACACCAGCCTTCCACTGTCTATTTCTCCAAGACCACTCTTTCCTCCATCTGCATTGCTAATGTGAAATTCTCTATTTTAAATATCTATTGTTCTAATATATGAACGCATATGCTCAGAGATGTAGTTAAATGCCTCCAAAAAAATAGTCAAATTCACTTGACTGCTTAAGTGATGGATAGTTCTGTTTTATGATGGATTGAATTTTTCCTTGTTACAGAATGTTACAGGATTGTCTACAGCTATATATAGTGTTGAAGCATCAGGGAGGAAGCAATGATTTCCTACAAATATACCAGTTCAAATCAGGGGTGGAGGGTAGAGGAAGTTGGCAATACCTATTTCTTTTTCATGATCTCAATGGTGCCGTTCCGGAAAGATTTAGAACTGCTTATAAAGCTATTGGCTGGGTATTGTAAGATGAGAGTACAGTAAAATATAGTTCTTTTTCCTCATAAAAGTATTATGGGTCCAGTTTGACATAAAATCCATAAAACATATGGATTTGGAGAACTCTGAACCGTTAATAACACAATGGATTGTTTGTGAAATAAATATAAAAGAAAGATGAAGTGGAAATTAAATGTAATTGAAAAAGAAGTGCATTTTTGCAAAAAATAATATGGTTACCAGTATGGTTGGGTCTACCAGTTTAACTGAAAAACAGAACAGATTAGGGTCATGTAATAATGCAGGTGATTTTAATCAGCGCTGAAAGAGACATTCTCATCTCCTGTCAATTGTCTGAGAATCATCTGGTAAATTACCCTCATCCTGGGGCACCTTTGCCATTTTGGCAGGTCATCACTCAGCAAGCGGTTGGTCCTGGAATGACTGTGGCCAGCATACTCTTTGGCTCATGTCTGTATCTCAGGGACAGGGGCGGTCAGCCCAGATTTTGTTGCTTCTCATGTGGTTCTTTGGCAGCATAAAACAGATTTTTTTTGTGGTTGTTTGGTTGTTTGGTTGGTTTTGTTTTGGTTTTTGTTTGGTTTTGTTTTGATCCTCCTCCCCACAGAGAATTTGGAGAGCTGTTGTGGGCTGCTCAGAAAGAAGCAACTTCTGATGCTCCTGAGCAACTTCTCTGGCCTCTTCGGTCTCCATCTCTAAGACTAAGACTACTATTCATGGTAGGAATACATGGACACACCTTCTCCCTCCCCTGCCCTTCCTTCCACTTGCAGATACACAGCTGGAATAAACTTTTAGAGCAAGTTGGGAAAGAAGGTAACGGCACTGGGGGGATTGGGATGAAGTCAGAAGTTTAGAAACAAACTGCTTGGATCTTCCTCTCTTTGTCCTACATGACCAGATCTGCCTTGTTTCTACCCCACTGCCTCCCCTTTCTCATTCTGTGTTCTTTGACAAGTTTATGTTTCTGGAAATGTTTTGTCTACCATTTTTCATGGTTTGGATGCTGACAGGTAAGCCTCCTCCTTGGTGTAAAAGATTAAAAAGAAATCAGCACATAGCTTGCATATTCTCATTGTCCCTTTCCCACATGCAATTATAGTTTCTGCTTAGGCTGGAGCCACAGAATTGCACAGACAATCTCTAGAGTGCTCTGGTCCTCCGGCACTGCTAACTAAGAAAGCAGAGAGCTCTCGAGGAAAACTCCCTTCCCACAAAGTATTTCAACAATCTGCTAAAACTTTATATATAAGTGGATAGAAGTATATCTTTTGTCTGTTTTTCAGAGAGCAGTGCTAGTGAAGCTGAAGACTAGATGAATTTGTTACTGATATTAGTTGTTACACCAATTGTCTCATTCTAACCCTTCCAAAAGAGCCCAAATGACTCTTCTACTAGGTATGTATTGCAGACTGCTTAGCCAGTATTTTCTGTCAAGATTAAACTAGATGAATGATAGCTGATTTCATAGGGTAGAATACAGACAGGCAGTCTTGTTTGCAATGCCAGCAAATTCAAAGATGTATCCACCTGATATTTACAGCATCCCTTTCCAATTTTTAACAGATACCAGAAGTTAACCCTCAAACTGCGAGGATCATTTTTTGTTTATAAGGTGTAAAATGACATCTGGCTTCTGTATTTGTTCAGTTTTGAATATATCTCGTGACAAAGCATAAACAATTACCTCAAAATACACTGGGATTGCACTGGGTTTCTCAGAGCTATTTCAGTCAGGACTCTGGCATCAATTTATACAAGGCTACAAAGCTAAATGAAGTTGTGACATTACTCTATATATTAGTAAATAGCCAGGTGTTGCTTAAGAGGAACATTTCCATCTGAGTCTCTAATACACATCGAGACTGAATAAGGTAATATATGAATGCACTAGCATTTTACAAAGATTCATGGGCAGATGGATAAAGTAATGCAATAAACACTGTTCCTCTCTTTTGCTGTGTTGTCAAGACTATAACTAATGAAACCATGAGAAAAGAGTCCTCAAAAGCCGATTAAGATTTATATTTTGTCAATGGAGTGCTCACAGAAGCAGATTTTGTGAACCAATAAAACAATTGCATGGATGTGTGAATTATAGAATTACCCATTAAATGAAAAAATAAATGCCAGAGTTATATGGGACTTTGTGTTTGGTGTCACTGTCTGATGAATTTGTTTTAAAATGTAAAAGGATTAAAAATGATCATTACTTAGGCTAGGATTAGCAATAAATAAGCAAAAGCTTTTTTTGCTAAAGCCCCAGGTGAACAATGGTGCTCAAAAACGAAGCACTGGCCCAGTGCCCCTCTCCACTGGGACAAGCCCAGAGAGGCAGCAGTTTCTCTTTGAACACAAACCGCCCACAGAACGGAGGCATCTTCCCAGTGCATTAAGAACATTTCAACAGGGCAACCTTCTTGGGTGTTTTTGTGATTTCTTGTTTAATCATAAGCAATGGTTAAATTCACAGAGAGAAACGCAGAGATTGTGCCCTCACTCAGTCTGCTCTTTGTGGGTCGTATGTTTACCTCTAAACTCTTTTCCTTTTTTTTCCTCATCTGTGTGATGTGTTTTGGGTTTTTTAATTTCCTTTCCAACTGCCTCCCAGAAGGAAGAAAAGATTGAAATGTGACCACAGACTTTAAAAGCTGATTTTTCGCACACATGTTTTTAATTCTTTTAATATATATCTTACTGGAACCAGACACATTCCAGCACGCACACATATAGCAGAATTTTCCTATCTCCATAATTCTGACACAAGATATTTGTGCAGTTCTTCATAATGGTCTACCTAAGTAGAAGAGAGATTTTTCTAATATCAAAATAAATAAAACAGGGCATTCATCATTTTGCATATGAAATGTAAAAAAGTTGACTATCATCTTACATTGTTTGCAAAGCAGAACTGGAATTGTAGTTTCAGGATGTTTTTGTTTGGAAGTGAGTTTTAAAAATCATATACTTATTTTTTTACAAAAAAGGCTAAAAGGCTGCTTTCCCCTATTTGCAAGTGAATTCAAGTTGCAGGTAAGTGGCACAGTAGTGCGTATGAGCGTGGGAAGTAAGTTTCTAGGGAACTCCTATGTGGCAATATGAGTGGCCCTGTTTTACTAGTACCTGTAATTGTCTTTTAAGAAACACCTAACTAAAGGCATTTAACCCATCCACCCTCCGTTATTTATACCTCACGCCATCGTTGCTTACGCACCCCTATAAAGACGTGAGCACACGCTCCCTATCTGGGCTGAAGACCACAGAAAGGGCCACCTCACCCTGCCACCTCCATGCTGGGAGAGCCTGCTCCTTTTCCACGCCTCCTCCTGCGGGAGGGAGAGTCCCTGGGAGCTGATCACATACGTTTTGCCTGGGGCAAACCTGGGAGAAGAGAGATCCCTGCGAGTGGCTGGATTGCCACCTGGGTGGCCTTTGTGGAAACTTGTCTCTCTTTGAGGAGCAGACACTGAAATATAGAGGTGAGGTACCTATCTGATGTCTTATATGGAAATACGAGCTTGGACCTTTCAAAGCTTCCTTTCCTTTGCTTTTCCTGCCCACCTTTCCCCACCCATAAAAAAAAAAAAAAAAA
>VZSV01000027.1:5358495-5373639 GCA_013398735.1 Nothocercus julius | reverse complement strand
AAGACTATTTGGCAGGTACATTCTTGTGACTTGTATATAAAAGAGAGGTGTTCTATCTTGGTAGATTTTGTGTGCCAAAGGCTTGTACTAGATACCTGGATGTGGCCCGACTGCCTAAATCTGCCCTGATAAAAGCACTCAGAATCAGCAATTTACCCACCTCCTGGCTAAACACTGCAACGTGCTTATACGTGCACTGCTCGACATCAGCCCCTTGCAGGGCATGTTGACAGCCCCACAAGATGTGGCATTTAGGCCTGACCTCTGCCTGCCCTTCTATGGTATCCCCAGAACACTAAAATACAACTAGCTTTTTCTTTATTTCCTGTGGATTTTCCTTCAGTTTAACACATCAAAAAAAAAAAAAAAAAAAAAAAAAAAAAAACAGGAGCTGTTTCTCAGCACAGATATTTCTATAGCATGAAACTGAGATGTGCTATGGGAGTTGCGGAAATGTCTGTGAGTGCAGAATCCCTTAGGACAGTCATGAAAGAGTGTGCAGAGTGGCAGGGACCATGTGTAGCGCAGCCTCCTTCATGTAGCCCGTTGAGCCTCCTCCATGGAAATGCTGGTTCAAGCATCAGAGGGAATTCATGTCTCTCTGACAAGGGGCCAGGGCAAACTGAGAGGTGCCGTTAACCTGGTGTGCGTACCCAGTGTGTGTGCTTGTGTGTGTGTGTGAGGTCAAAATTGTCTTTCTTTTTTATTTGTTTCATCTTGCATGTCTTTGTCTTGTTCAGGGCTTGTCCTATTTATAGACAGCCTTGAAATGGAACTCAATAGCAATGTATTCAGGCTAGCTGGATGGGTGTGTATGTGTATATGGGACTTCCCTGAAGTCAAAATCCATCTTTTCCTAATTTTGTAAAGAAACCAGAGGCTGTGTTAATATTCTGCCTGTGAGCAGGTCTCAAAGGATCGTCCATCAGCTCTGCGCTGATAGGCTGAACACAAAGTGCTTCGTTGCTCCTGCTTCCTGGAATTGCTCCTATTTTAAGCTGTCAGTTTTTGTAGCAGATAAAGGTTCTCCCCAAACAGGTAACGTTTTCAAGTAGTAGGCCTTATCAAGTTTCTGAACCCTGTACAGCTGGAGAACATTAGTGGGCCAACATACAATGACAAATTTTGCATTAGCTCTAAATCTGAGTCTTACCCAGGACTGGTTTCTCTGTAACTGGCTGCTTAAGGTACCCAGGCCCAAGCAATTGGCACTATTCCTTTTGCATTCCGCCAGATCGGATGGGTCTGTATTTTTGATGGCATATTTGTAGTTTCTAAAGAAAAAACTCAACAGAATACTGCTATTTTATGCTCCGGGAAATAAATTTACATTTCATAAAATCCTCCGGTCATATGGATCAAGAGATGGCTTTAACATATTGCTTATAAATTCTATTCAACTAAAAAACTTTTTTTTTTTTTAATGGAACAGAGTAATTTCTATGTTTATATTCTATATTTTATATTTAATGCTTTTGGTGTTAAGTATGCATTCTGTGCGTGTTTTACAATGCCTGCCCCCAACACATACACTCCACATATGTTTCCTCTCCTGCTTTGAATAGAAATCTAACACTGTAAGTGGAGAACGCTGAACTACTCTTTCACAAGCTGTCATTTAAGTGATAGATAGTAAATTGGAATTTTGCCATGCAAATTAGCTAATGCTCAGATGAAGACAGTGTTTAACTATTCAAATCAGATCTCATTCTTGATCAGCTGCTTCAGCTTCTATCTCTGGTGAAGCAGGCAACTAGCTTTCAACTGGAGCAGACAACTAGGACTCCACAAAACCATCAGCTGTATTCGCTTAGTACCATCTCAGTAGATCAAATGATGCTCAGACAGCACTGATCTGTAGCTATCAGCTGGAAACAGCCATGGATGCTGATCCTTCAGGCAAAAAAAATTGTGATAGTCGGTAGTATTTTGAAAGAAGAATTTACATCTCTGGAATCTGTTACAGAAATGTAAAAAATCCAACAAACGCACAATATGACCTTTCTTTCATCAAAAACATATGTAAGATTCACATACAAAGAATAATATATTTAGAATCGTAGCAGCAGCCAGGAGTGACTCCTATAGCTAAGTTTCCTAGGCATACACTTTAAATGCATATAACCTTTCTTTAAGCAGTTTGCTTCTGCCTTTGTTCACAGGAGACATTTGAAATCGGGGAGGAAGAAAGCCTCTTGCCTATACAAAATGCCCTGCTTTTACCTGATAAAACTCCTCGCTGTTGCACATTTTGGGCACTTCATTACAATGCATTTTGCGTGGATTCCTCAGGGAAATATCGGCAACGTGTCAAAACGCCAAGGAACGGTCTGCAGAGGGCATCTCGCCAGTCCCTCACGAGGAGCAGCGCCCGGGCAGTCAGTCCTGCAGCGCCCAGAGCCACCACGGCAAGGCAGAGGGGAACAAGCCCAACATTCCCCCACGGAGTCTCCTGGTTACCATCCCCTCCAGAGCCTCCCCAGAGGAGCTGCCCCAGCGCTTGGGGGTGAGGAATACTGACAGGCAAATTCAGCCATATCTGGGGCCTCAAACTTTTCTTGGTGGCTCATGTCTGTTGCATAGGCCAGAGTGAAATCTGCCGTGCTAGTTAAAGCAGTCCAGCCTGCAGTGCTGGTGACAGCCGTCCCTGCCACAGCTTTGCAGCACCACCCAGGTGCCAGTGGAAAATGGAATAAAGTTATGTTGCTTCTGAGTAACGATGTTACTCTCCACTACAAAAAAAAAAAAAAAAAAAAAAAAAAAAAAAGAAAAAGAAACCCCTCACCTTCTCTTCTGACGGTGCAAGTGCCCTCATACTTGGTACTGAGGATGACATTTTGTCATCCATGCTTCTTTCTTCAGGCTACTCAAAACCCACCCCAATTATTCTTGAAACATGTCTGCAATGTGTGCTTTCCAAAATGTTAAGAGAATACTGCCTGCTGTGGACGTGCCTGATCCTCTCTCACATTCTGCAGGATAATGTCGGAAAGGCTGTAGTGAGTGGGTGCAACAGCGGGGCAAATAGCCCAGCCTCTCCCTTTACTGTTCTTGGGGGGACAGAGTGTGCTGGCCTGGCAGAGCTAGTGCCAGGGTGGACACCTGCCCTAGGGGCAAACTTCTGGGGGAGAAATTAGGGAGAGTCAAGCCTCCTACAAGCAGGGCTTAATGTGGCTGCAAAAAACTGACTGCTGAGATGCCCACGAATGGGCAAAGAAATGAGAGGAGGGAGGCAGGCAGTGGGGGAAGCACCAGAAGAAAGGAGTGTTAGACACTCTGGTTAAGTCATAACTACTGGAATCAGCCCACATGTTGGAAGCTATTAAGGAGTAAGGAAAGAAGGTTGTCAGTTTAGAGCTAGTGTTTGTGATCTGAGTTTGCAAAAACTAGTTAGCAATTGCTAGTTTGCATTCTGTCAGACAAATATTTTTGTGTATGTTTATATATGCGTGCGTGTATATATATATATATGTACCTATATATGCCATTGTCCATCTTTCTATTCACTAATGTATGTTCTAATCTCATTCCGTTCCTTATATGTTCCTTATCAGCATCTACGCAGTTAAACCATCTGCTAGAAGGGATGTAGGTAGCCAAATTAGTTTGGGCTAGCCTGACATTTCTTTCAGCATTCTCACTCAAAGCTGAAATATGTTGCTATCTTTCATGAGATATTCACAAAACAACTTTTTTTTTTTTTTCTCTCTTTTAACAAAGGAAGGCTGTGCAGTGTGGCACCCTTTGAAATCCCTTTACAGTGTTTTTTCCATTAAAACAACAAACCTTGGCAGCCAGCACCTATGTTCGTCTTGTTCATGGCCAGCCATTTATACCATTTAGAATGCACTTGATTAACAAGGACACAGGTTCAAGGCACTGTCACCTGCCTTTGTAACTGCACCTTAGATGACACTTACTTTTGTCTTCAGTTCTGTATGCTTATCTCTTTCTGTGGATTTGCTACCCCTTGCTACATGCAGTAGTTCCTTAGCAAACATTAATTTAGCATAGATCTTGCAATGCTCTGAGTGCTTTCTAGAATGTAAGAAAGATATCAAAAATATCCTGTTGCTTCAATTTTTTTTATGTGACCATCTGTCCTGACATTGTATCTGATGGTTTCAGTGCAAAGACCTTTAAGCATAAAAAAAATGCTTCAGAAAACATGTTTCTACCGTTGCGGTTTACTGTATGCAAGAGTTACTGTAATGTCTAAAATCAGAAGGGTCAGGCACAGAGGCCACCCACCCGAGCATGCACCAAATACTGCTGCAGAACGTGCACAGTGGGTGCTGGAGCCCACAGGAACGCCCTTGTTTCTTGTGATCCTAAGACATTAGTTAGATGCTCTGTCTGGTGTGTTATATCATCCCATACACTGATATAAACACCACAGTTTGGTGGAGAGGCAGCTCACCATGATTCGGGAAGGCTCCTCACACCAGCACTCACACCCAAAGTGCCCTATTATGTCTTATGAACCCTCTCCAATTCATGTTGTCTTAGAAATGAGTCCTCACCAGGCTAGCCATGCTCAGGCTTTCCTTCAAAATTGCAATACACACTTTGCAGCTTCAGGCCAGGGCTAGATGAAAACTGTCCTTCTCTAGGTTTCTGTTTTCTCTCTTGGAGAAATCACAGTAACGCTAGATTTCTTACAGAATGGACATTTTTATACTTAGCAGAGTATAATTCCACAAAGCATAAGATTAAAACATAATTGTCCTTCAATCTCAGTAGAAGAGACTTAACGGATTGTGCGGAGCAAAGCACAAACTTTGAACGTAAAGAAAATACAGGAAAGGTTCTCTTTATACACATGATTTACTGAATTAAGGGGTTGAAGTTTCTTCATTAAGCATCCTACAGATAAAATTAGTTATTGCAAGTCTTCTTTTTTTCTCTTTTTATAACCTGTTGCTTGAAAGGATTTTGTATTTTCACAAAAGGATTTTAAATGTGCATATTCCTGCTATGCTGTCTCGTGGTGCGGCATGCATCTCACGCAAGGAAAAGGGTCCAGCTTGGAAGACCTCTGCTTTTAACTTTGCTTGGGCATGTGCGAGACTTTCTGCCTCTAAATAGGATTGAGGTATTAAATAGTCTTAATCAAAACTGGATTTTTAACGGAAGGTCCCTGGCTAACTTCTCCTTTATGCCTGTTCAGATTACAGCACAGTGGGCCTCAGGCCCTAACTGGTGAATACTGTGGGGAAATCTGATAATAATAATTATGTCAGCTATACATTTAATCCCCAACAGAACCTTTCATTAATCCCTGTCCCTGCTATAAAACTGTAATGGGAATACAAGAGCCAGGGGTAATAGGAGAAACTAAGGTCTTGGCGATGGCCAGGGAAGCCGACTGCATCAGCGCTGCAGCAATGTGGGGGTCCGTAGTTGGGCCGCAGGTGCTGCCTCCATGGAGCTTGGTTTCCACCGGGCAGTGATTTCTAGTTCCTCCTAACTGGTGACCTGCTTTTGGCGTGCTGTCTGACCCTGGTGCTTTTGTCTCCTTCTCGTTTTCCCCAGAGAGCAAGTATGGTATTCAGAGACTTGCACAAACGCTCAGCTGGATCTAGCTATGGATAAGGTTTAAAAATATTTCTCCCCTCCCTTCGGTCTGCTTACTTTCATATCCTATGGAAGATATTTAAATGTTGCATAATGTTATCAACATGTGATGCAAGGGACGTGACACAGCCTTGAAGCCTGCATCTAAGCAGTCTACATAGGTGCATTACATATGCACTTAAGCTCTCCCCGTGATCAAAACCATGCTTATCCATGTCCGCACTCTGATGTCCTGCTGCTGCAGTGGGGTTAGGCAGCAGCTGATCAGTCACAAAGGACCTATTCAGCAGCGAGAAAATAGTCCTGTATAGTGTCAAACGGGCATTACGTATCTATACAGCTTTTTTCCTTTAGTTTGGTTTTGCTTCTTTCTGGGCTCCTTGTCTTCCTTAGTTGCTGCAGTTTAGAAAAGAGCAATGTGAGGCTGAAAAATCTCTTTTAAAAGACTATTGTTAACAAATGTAATAAGGACACTAGAAAGGTTTCCAGTGAAAAGTATATGCAGGAAATAATTTAGCCACTGATTCCTTTCTTTATTCATGACACCTTTCTTTTGTGTTCAGCCAAGAGAACCCTGTGTAGTGTGAAGTTCTCCTTTTGTTTGTGGTTGCCTTTGACTCATTTTTTCTTTCATGTTGGCATATCCAAGCGTAACAAATTTGTTTGTGCGCAATGGAGAGGAATACATTAGACGTTTGTTTTTTAAAGCTAAGTGTTTTCAAAAGTCCTACGTATCATAAATGACCTAATTTTAGGATCAAATCTGTCTTGGCTTTAGACCTATAGAAGACTCAATCAATTCATTTAGGGTATGCTCTGCTATACTTGCTTTCAGAGATATTTTCTTTATTAGGGAGCATGACACTTTTTTCTATTTTATCCTGTGTTTCTCATGAAGACTACAGTATGATGATCAATTGTCACTAGGAATAACTTTGAATTTTCTCATTACTGCAAGACATTAAATTGCCAGAATATGATTTACTTTAGCAAGTGGCTTTTATGTCATCTATATTTCAGAGATTCTGTGACTTGTTTAAATTTCCATTTCCTTGGCAATATGTCTGCGTGCATGGTGGAACAAAGAAAGAATTGACTAACATGCTGAAAGCATTAGGTGTTTGAAGCTGCCCTGTTAGACAAATACAACAGCAGCACGCTGCACCACATGAAGCTGAGGCAACCACCTGGAAGAGAGGGCAGGGAAGAGCTTAGGCTACTAGCACACACTTTGAAACCATTTTGTCAACAAAATACTCTTTTTGAGTTTGACTGCAGAGATAGGGAGTGACATGAAGGTTAAAAATTAGAAGATGCAAATATCCTAAAAGTCCAAAAAAAACCAGAATGTTTTTCTTCTCCTGGTGTTTAGCATCTAATCTATTTTTGACTTGCTGGCAATGGAATTGCCCCTCAAGAGGCTTGATTAACATGAGTGCTATTCAGTGTAGTGAATGGCTATGTGAGAGTCCAGCTAAACCCACGGTTTAGTGTGTTATTTCATGCGCTCCTTTGCAGGGCTTGTACCATGAGGACCTAGCGCGGCTCCCTCCTGAATGTGGAAACCGAAGCTGGTGGGAATCAGTGTACCTGTCACCTCAGATGCATGGTATTTATCTGCATTCACAAAACGCAGTAGAGTAGCAGAAGGTAGATGGAAGAAGGGCCCTTATTAACAAATGACTCAGAGCAAAGGCAAGGCTGAGTAAGTCAAGTATTTTGCGTGTTACATTCAAAGCTGCACATGTGCCAGGAGGAGCGCCCGCTGGGTCTGCTTGCTGGGGAGCTGTGAAGCGGGGCTCTGCGGAGCGGTGCTCACCAGCCCTGTGGAGGGGGACATGCAAAGCTCAGCCACTGCCGGCGAGACAGGCAGCTGCAGAATTAGCATCTCAAAGGGTTGGGCTGCCTGGGGCCCAAAAGCGTTTTCCTGGCAGGTTTGCATTCAAGAAACAGGTGGGCACTTGTCTTGCCACTTCTGGAAAAAGTGCCAAGTGGGACACGGCACCTCACACCTGGTCCAAACCTTTACTGGCCCATTGGAAGGTTTTTGCTCGGAGTCACTTTCAGGTACAGGAGCACAAATGATGTTAGGTTTCTGTGACTAATTAGCAATTAACTTGGTAATGAATTTTCCTATCTAACTCTATCCTACTTGCATATCTCCTGCATTTTGTCAGCAAAGGAGTTCAAGACCAAAACCAGAGTCAACATCCTTTTCCAGCTGAGCAGGGCACAATTTAAAAATGCTTAGCAGCTTTTTCACAGGTATTTTACAAGTAGTTTTATCGCATGTAAGATTTATGGGCAAGCAAACATTGTCACCAGTATATTTACAAAATTTAATACTGTTGAAACCACGCACAGCACTATCTTAACTACCTGCTTTCACTGTACCTTTATTAAGGTTTCGGGTGCATTGTGGAGACTTTTGGATTCCTTTGATTTGTGCTTGCTTAGCAATAGTTTAACCTATATCTATAAGGGAAAATGGCTTTCCGTAGCTAGTCTTTGTGTCGCTATAAAACCATGGGTACATATAGCACAAAGCATACAAAGCTATGTGCAATTGCATAGTAATTGACTGATGGAAAGATACTCAGTGGATCTATATCTCTGGGAAGAAAGAGCAGATGTGCTGCGCACCACTATCCTGGCTCTCTCATGAATAGGCAAGAGCAGCTACTGAAACAAGCTGGTTTTATCCAGATATTACCTTCTGAAACAAATTTGAGCATGAAGGGAGCAAGTGCGCTTCCAGACTTCTTTCTGACATGCGCTCAGGACCTGGTCATCAGATCTTCACCTAAAGGTGAGGACCAGGGAGCAACATCTACTGCACAGCATGTTCAGAGAACCTTGTGCCTCTCTTGGAGCTACACAAATAGACCTGTCAAAACTGCATCAAGAACTCTGATGACCTTGGCATGTATCATGTCTAACTTGACCTGGTTTGCATTGTCTCATTTTAAATATTTAATATATTTACATTTCTCTCTCTCTCTTTTTTAGCTATTTAAATATGCTGAAACACGGTAGCATTATGATTACTCTTTGGATACATCATTTCAAAATATGTGTTATCATAAGTAAACATGGAAGAGCCTTGTAGAATACCAAAGCAGGGCATAGACTCCATATATATAGTTTATGAGGAGTTTTGAGTACTGCAAAAAGCCTGGTCAGGAATAACTTATAGAAGTTAATAGGAAATACTGCCCTTGGATGGGACATAATTAATACTCAGCCTTTTCTTCCTCTTCTTACACAGGAAATATCCCCTGGAGATTAGGGTCCAAGTCTGTTCTTTTCAAAACCAACGAGGGATTAAGTCTGTATTTGGAAACACTGGCATGGGTGCTCTTTTTCCGCATTCACTTGGTGATAAGGACATTCAGGAGGCTGCTCAGCATCCTTTGTCTGAGAGGATTTGAACCCAAATCTCCCCGGAGATGGCCTTAATTAGCATTCTGTGGAGTGGCCAGCCTAGACTGAGGTTTCACACACTCATTGCCTTTTGTTGAAGCTGCTCTGATATCTGTCAAGTGATTACAGAATTTATACCTAAGACGGTATGTTTCAGGTAGCATTTTTCGATGTGTTCGTGTGTCCTGGCCAACAAGCCTAGTGCATAAGGAGGCAGACCACTGTCTTATTTTAAGACATTTTGGGAATTCTGTTGGAAATTTTGGGTTGCATGGTTTTACAGTGCTGTTGGGGCTGGATGTGGTCTTTGAGGACCTAAATTAGACATCTAACTGATACTTCAGGTGCCTAAACCTCTTTTAATTTCCCATGGGACTGAGTCTTCAGTACATGTTCTTGAGGTTTTCCCAAGAAAAGCCTTCTTTTGCAGCTGAGAGAAAAAATTATGCAGAGAAACATTACCTCCAGGCTTATTATAAAGCCCTGACTGTGCAGCAAAGATGCAGCTGCTTGCAATTCATCACCTAACTTCCCTTAAGTCCTATTGGTGGATCACGTTAATAGCCACAATTTTGCCAGCAGATGTAAAGCTGCCTGCATTTATATGCAGTATTTTTTTTTAAACAAGTGTATAACTGCTTGAAGCATATGTATGGTTTTATTTATACATCTATGCTTCTCTGCATTTTTTTCCTTTCTAAAAGCTGCATGGAACTGCACATCTTTGTCCATTTACTAAGCAGAGCCCTAATTTTACATCCTACGCATAGAAAACCCATCAGTGGGATTTCACGCTTCCTGAGACCCGCCTATGCAGATGAAACCATCAGCAAGGCCCTTTAAGTGCATACTTAAGTCCATACTCTCTGCTCAGTGATACTGCTACGCATGAACTGCGTTGTGTTGATTTTAGTGGGAGATGAGCATAGCCTTAAAATCAGCTGTTCGCTAAAGCACTTTGTTGATTAGAATGGTTTAAAGCAGATGATAAAAATTAAATCTGCTGGAGTCAGTGCCTAATTTTCCAATGTTTCTGAAATCTGAAAAATTGTTTTTTAAATTCAATTCTTCTAGTAATAAACTGGTGAGATCTTTTCTGCTGAGTGTCAGCAATTAAAAAAAAAACAAACAATTCTTTCCATTTTTGCCTCTGTCACTTGCATTATTTGTGAAACCTTGCATGCTACATTTCAAAATGTGCTGAACCAAGAGACCTTGCAGCTCAATCTATTGAAAGTAATGTGGAAAAAAATTCATTCTTTTGCTTACAGTAAGCCTGAATGCCTGAATATAGTAGCAGTCTCCACAAATGATGAGCTACATCCTCATTTTGGATGGTTATGAAAAGGGGGGTGCTTGAGGATGCAAAACAGACATTTTTTTTTTTTTGCTCTGAGCAGTAAGTTATGCTCCTCTCACAGCCCTTGCTCAGTTAGCACAGCTACAAAGTAAAGTTAAAATGCTCTTGGGAGTATAATAAGAAACACAATTACACGTGTAAGCTTCTTCTTTCCATTTAATACGTTTAAACATTGTGCAGACAGATGTAAACTGGAGGTTCAGAGAGCTCAACTGATAAAGGCTTTCATTTTGACCAGAAAAGAGCTACTTGGTGCTGAAGCTAGAGAATATTCTTATTGTCCACAGTTGTTCAATGTCTCACTTTCTTAAAAAAAATATATATATATGGATTATCTTTGGATGATGCACTTTCAGCATAGATTATGACTTACTAGGAAATCAACCCCAAACTTAATTTCTCTGATTAATCCTTTATGGATTTGCTTTTTTTGTTCAATACAACAGACTAATGATTATTAATACAACCTGGGAGAAGGAGATTATGTAACTCTAGAGCCCTATGATGTCCATGCATTAGCTGTTTGTTAATTCACCATACAACTAACCAGAAAAAAAAAAAGAAAATAGTGTATACGTGCATGTATATAGAAGGGAGGAGGCAAATAGCAATAATTGTTTGAATCAGAGATAATATAAGTCTTTTGACACCTGTCTCCTTAAGGTTGGTCACTACAATTTAACAGGTCACGGTGGTTCCTTGGTATGAAACATTTGCACTCTTCACTTATCTGCAACATATGTTTTTATATTGATAGTGTAACATGTCTCTCTCCTCCCATTTTTTTAATACAAAATAAAAATGCAACTCAGCCGCACTCTCTGTAATAGTGAAATACAATAAGCAATAAGAATTGTATAGCATTGCTATTGTAAGAAAAGCAGTTATTGCCATGCAGACTTAGTATTAAAATCCCAGAACAGATGGCCATACTTTGAAATCATGAGTATTCTCCACAGACAAAGAGCTTTTGTCCAAATGGATCTGATTGAAGAATCAGGGCCTATGTACATGGAAATACAAACTTGTACGATGTGGTTACCAAGGCCCGTGGATATATAAGGAATGTAGGAACAGACTATAGTTGCCACATTGTAGGTGAGAGTGTGTGAATGTCATGAAGACTGCCCAAAGCTTGTTTATGTTCTAGTATGAGTCTCTTCAGCTGGAAAAAAAAAATAAATAAAAAAGACTAACTGGGAGATTAAGGCTGGGGAATAGAGATAGCTGAGGAGTGTCCTCCTCTCAAAAGCTGCGCAATTATGTCAGAATTTGACCCAAAATATTAAGATTATAAAGGTTATGTTAAAGAGAATATAAAGAATATAAAATTATATTGATTATAAAAACTCACTTTTTTTTCCACAAAAATACCTTTTTTTTTCAAAAAAAAAGCCTCAAACTTGTATCCCTTTTGTAGCTTTCAGTTTTGTATCTGTTTCCCAGCTGATAACAATGATACAAAGCCTCAAGTTTTTTCTTACTACATTTTCATTTTGACTATATAAGCCATTTTTTAATAGAGAAAACAAACTTTTGTTGAATATATTTGAAATATATGAAAGGGAATAGGAATTGTTGAGTAACAAGGAGAAAAAGCCCAAACTGGGACTTATTGGCTGGGTGAACTCCAGAACTTCTTCACCACCATTTTCTCAGTCTGAGAAACATGTCAGAAAATGTTATTATTCTGAACTTTTCTCATTCTCCTTTCTCATTCTCCTTACTTTCTTTTCAATGTGGCATAAATCAATGAAATTTTGGAAAGCACTACCTGTAGCTTTCCATCTTTTTACAGTGTCTGTCATAATGCGACACTCATCTTGAACTGTGGGGTAAAAGCATAAAATGAACTAATTAATAGGTCTTGTTAAATTAGTAACCATCATAAAAGTGAAAGCAGAAAGAAAAATAAATCAGAGAAAAGGAAGTGTGGGGCAAACTACTTCAGAACCATTAAAGAAAAAAAGTAATTTTTTTTTGGTGATGTTTTATATATAAAACTGCAAGAAACAGAAAGACTTGCCACTTTAAAGTTTAGGCAACATGATCACTAAGTGTTGCAAAATAGCATTACGAGTTTGTGTCCATTCTTTTCCAGAAAAGTGCCTAAATGCTTGGTAGATATTTTACCATGTTCATAATCCTGTGAAGCCCTATTCTTCAAATACAGACATATGGATTTGGTGTGATGATTTGGGACTTTGTAATTGTAAATGATGAGTGATCAATCATATGATTTATTTAACCTTATTTTTATCAAATTCTTCTTCTATCCTCTACCGACATTATTCCCCATTTAGAATACTCTTAGTCTCTTGCACATGAAGGAATCAAACTTGTCCTACCTTGTGCCCATTTCTCATTGATATTGCAGTGCATAGAAATGTTTTGCAGTAAAGTTCATAAGAATAGAATGACAGCAAACACTTAAAGTTGTTTTTATAGCTCAGGGGATAATTTCCATATTTTTGAGAAATGACTGACAGAAATTGTTATGATCTTCCAATACTATATCATTTTGTAGCCTGTATTATCTTGTCAAAATCACTGAAGTCCTTTCTTGCCCAACGAAAACCATTTAAGAATTTACTGTTCTTTGCTATGACATTCTATAGAGAATTTGTTAGCCTTATTTCAGGAACAGAAGCTTCAAAGTGTCAACACAGCAGATGTCTTAGGGAAAGAAAGAAAGAAAGAAAGAAAGAAAGAAAGAAAGAAAGAAAGAAAGAAAAGAGTGTGGGATAGCTAGTCAGCATCAGATAGTTAATTTGGAAGCTATTAATATTATCCCGCATTAGGGCAAAAAAAAAAAAAAAATTCCATTAATAGATGGAAGTTTTTCAAAAGACCTATAGCTGGATAAAATACATTCTTTTCCACCCCTGCATTTTATAATCTTCACTGAATACTTATTTCTATATTTAGATTTTTGTATCTTATCTCATTACCAGTGAACAAATTAGTTTGAGTTAAATCCAATCTATCTGCCTGTTGAAAGGAATAAAGAGGTGCATAAGAGGTATTCTCTGTGCTGTTCTGTAAGTGGGCTACTTGCTCACTTATTCACTAGAACAAGTAGTTAAGGCAGGACAGTACAAATAATGTCCTCTGCTTTGTCTGTTGAATTGAAAAAGTGGAAATTTTGAAGAGAACCGCTCTTTGTTTTATTCACAGATGTGTACATTTTCTCTTCCAGTGTTCTTCCTGGAAATTTTCTGAATCAGACCAACCATTTGTTTTGACTCACAGCAAATATATTGATCTTTAACGAAACTTTAATTAATGCTGCCAAACAAAAATGAGGCAATGGATATAGGAGCTGCAAAAGAGTTACTAGAAGAAGGAGCGTGTTGAATTGAGAAGTAGAAGTCACAAGGACATTGATTCCACAACTGAAAAACTAGTGTTTCATCTCCATCACTGAGGTCACTTTTCATCGCTAGGAATCTTTCTGATTCCTCTGGGCCCCAACAAGCATCTCACACTCTCTGTAGCAGGAGACTAGAAAGACCTTGAAGACTGATGGCTTGGGCCTACCAGGACTGGCAAATACCTATCCAAATGAGAGAGGAAAACGGGCCTTAGTGTCTACTATTTCTTCAGGGCTCACCCAATCACATGCTAGCCAAAGATGAATACCAGACCATTGATTTTTTATAGACAATCTCTCTTTTTTTGGGGGGTGGGAGGGAAAGAGACAGGGCATGTGGAGCCAGTAGAAACATTTTGATAGATTTGACCCAATTTTCTGGCCATTTTTTCAGGTCATCTGAACCTGCTGTATTCTCACGAATAACCCATTTGTCAATATTCTTCTGCTCTGCCATAATGGGGATGAACAACTGATAGAGGTGATGCAGTCTAGCGCATCCATCCGTCTTACTGGATGGTCAAGATAACTGAGTTAACAAGCTAATAAGGGCAGGTATGCCCTGCAGGGTAGCCACTATAGATGCACTCCTGAACAAACGGGGGTGGAAGAAGAATTGAGGACTGTGGAGACCTTTGGAGCCTTTGGAGGTTACTCCAGGATTGAGCAGGCTTCCTCACCACCATTTTCTCAGTCTGAGACAGATGTCAGAAAATATTAGTCAAAATCCAGTCTCTCTGGCTGTTGAAAGGGATAAAGGTGCATGAGAAGGACCACAGAAACTAATCAGAGACCAGACTTTTCCTCACTATTGTTTGGATAGGGAATTAAAGCAAACAAGATTTCTCTTTGGAGTAGGGTTTCTCTCCTAGATGGTATCAAAGATATCCTTTGATATCCTAGATATCAAATATTTTAGTCTTGCAATGAATAAAGCCTTTGATAAAGGTTTGAAAATACTTTAACTCCATTATATATATATCAACCCATTTTAAACTATTCTACTCTTTAGGTAAGTCACTTCACTATGCACTGGTAACTCATCTCATAAAAGTAATTGATTTCCTCATAATACATAAAATGATTTATGTATTTTTAGGCCACAAAATTTTGGGACATGAACCAAATCTTGGGAGGAAAAGATGCAGTTTTTTTTTTTTTTTTAATTAGTTGTACTTGGAAAAAGGATTAAGCCAAAAGAAAATGAAAAGAAAAAATAAAAAGCAGACTCAATCCATGACTGTTATTTTCTCTTTCTGGGCTAATATTTTAAAAAATGAGCATATGATGTAATTGACAACCTCATCTTATATATCCACAAACCTGAAATTGGTATGGAGGAGTTTAGGTCTTATCACATCTTTATTTTCATTTTTACTGTTACAGTGTAATGATGCATATAATTCAGTGA
>VZSV01000027.1:5331559-5358397 GCA_013398735.1 Nothocercus julius | reverse complement strand
TTATTTACATATATATATATATATTTTTTTTTTTTTTTGGAAGTGTAAATAGTCAGGTACTTGTCAAAATATAGTTGTAAAAGAAAAATAACAACAGCAACAATAATAGCAATATTGGAAATAAGAACTCTTTTAGAAATTTTAGTTAAGAAAATATATTTTCCTAACTAAATCAAATAAATGTTGTCATATTTTATTCCCTGTTGGTATATGTTTCTTTTTTTCTGAAGAAGTGCTAAACAAAAGAAATTGTATTTGTGTCTTGATTTCTATATCTCTTTGACTAAGATTAGTCTGTATGGTAAAAAGTGAGGGGTTTTGTGTGTGTGTGTGTGTGTGTGTGTTTGTGCTTCCCACGTGCAAACTAATCTGTCTTTTTAAGTCCGTAACTTAATGTGGGACATTTTTAGGGCAGACCAAACCAGAAGATGATGAACTATAATAACATTACCACTAATACTGTGTTTCATCACCTTTCTTACTTGTATTTCGGTAACAGCCAGAGATTTGATTTAAAGACGATGCTGTGGAAAGCACTGTGTGAACACATGGCACAAGATAGACCTTGTCCTAAAAGGCCTTTTGATCTAAATAAAAGGAGCTATAAAAAAGAGAATTGGCAAGCCATAGACCAAGTTCCGATTTTTTTATTTTAGTTTCCATTTCTGTTCTCTGACTCATTGCTTCTGTAGCCCACACCTCATATCCACTCTGACTAATTTCACTGGGGGAGCGGGAGGAGCATGAAATCATCTGTGCATTGCAGAAGTGTTTCAACCGTGACATATTTCTCTGATTTTCTACAAAATAATTTTTAATGTGATTACACAAGCATGTAAAATGGTTGATATGTAGAACATACAGAATATAGTTTTGGATAGCAAATTCCGTTGTTCTGGTGATTATGGATAGAGTTTGGTGGTGAAATGAAACTATTTAGGCTTCTCTTGAGGAGGAGCCAAAGTAAAACAATTATAAGCATTCCAGAGAATGCTGAATTTGGAGTATGTGAAGAATGGGAAGTTGTTGATGTTCCAGGAGCAATTGCTCCCAGGGACCTTGTAGCTCTTAAATCATCTAGAAGACCATCTGCTCCAAAGGATTAACCCATTACTATACTCCTACTTAAAGCTGTTTTAGGTATTCAGTTATACCTCCCTCTGACTCCTCTTCCTTGAAAAAGCTTCTTGTGTGTCTATTACTCCACGAGAAATTGCTGTAATGAAACTCTAGATTGAACAAAATGTGGCTTGCTGTAAGCATCAACCCAAAGTGAGGGAAGCCTCCATTTATAATTCCAGAAATTTTTGTGTCTGAAAAAAAAAATATATATATATATGAAAATACAGTAATAAATCCTGTTGTGAACTAAAAAGTTGACCACATTCCTTCTGCTTTTGATCTTGTGCTAGTCTGTGGTGCAAGGAAAACAGGGCCAGAGCTCCTTGAACAGTCATCTGGCTGATAATTCTTAAAAACACAGGGAAGACTATGTTTTCAAGCACTTGCTATTATAATAAACTTAGATTTTTTTTTTTCAAATTACACCTTTCCTAAATAATTTCAGCCCACATATATCAGATTCTACATTCTAGAATCTTAAAATGTAGTCCTTGCTTCTTGTCAGTACTCAACATGGTAGGTTGTACAGTAGGGTTATAAAGGTCATCTTCTACTTACATCTTACCACGATATCTCAGGGAAATATGAATATTTGTCAGTGACTAAAACACAGCCTTAAAAAAATTGTCATGCACACCATACATTCTATATTCCTTGTTACTTCATGGAATGCCTATATTAAAATCCTTACTACAAAAATTTCATGTTTAGGATATGTTGTACTTTCTCTTTCATCAGAGTGCTTGAATGTGTTCATGATTGTTTGACTATTTTAGCAGTACAGCCAAAGGAAAATACCCCTATAATACTACTTGGATGTTGGCTTATTGTGGCAGATACCAGTGTTTGGGATTCGACTAGGCTATTCAAAGCCATCTGTGTTGGATGATTTCAACCTAACCTTTTGTTTTCTACTAAGAAGCACTTTTTTCCCCATTAATTATGAAATGCACGTTGGACAGTTTGACACTAGAATTTGGCATGTGTCTTTGGATTAGCTTGGCCAAAGTGATTTACAGCTGTTTTTTCATGACCAGCATCCGTTAGTGGAAAACACTGTCCAAAAATAAATAAATAGATAAATAATCCTCTGAGAGGGGATCACAATCAGGCATGGTCAGGGATGGTTAGCAGTTATCTCCAAAGCCACTGCCCCAGCCATGAGCGAATGCAGGGACAAAATTCATCTGACATGCAACTTTCTGACTGTGCAACCACACAGTTAGGGACCTTTTGAATTCCATTTCTATTCTTATTCTGCTTTCAGGGGTGGATAGAATTCAGTCATCTGCGCTGAATAAGTACTCTGCAGAAGAAACAAGCCAAACTATGGCCTGCAATCTGATGCTGTTCCAACGATTAGCACCTGATCCTTACAAAGGCCTATTAAAACTTCCTAATGTAGTAAGCGTGAGTAAGCATATCATTAGCCAATCCTGGTTGAGCACGAAACCCTTGAAATCTAATGGCATCTCTCATTTAGTGCAAAATGAATGCTTTGTCCTGTACATTAAATATTAAATGAGTGAGGGAGGAAAAGGGTGATAAAAGGTCCTCTTGCTGTAGGCCAAAGAGGATGGTTGGATTATAGCCTTTAGTAAAGTTCTTCGTCAGTAATAAAGGAGCTATAGTATATTGCAGGAACACAGAGAGTTAAGAAAGAAAATTGATGATCTGAATAGAAAGCATGTTAACTAGAGACTGCTGTCTTTGAGACAAACTAGGTCACGGCTGCCTTTGTATATTTCCTGTTTTGCATCTGCTGTCAAAATTCCAGAAATGCTGGAATTGATTCAGTATATTACAATGGGGTTTTCCCCTGAAAAAGTGTGAAGTCAAATAGACTGATGTCTTGCCTACCTCCCTGGGAAAGCTCTTGACATAATAGGACACTTTACTGCTAGGCTTTTAAACTCACTGGAACAGTTACTAGGCCTTTTAGATAAACAGGCAGAGAGTGAATGTTAGCTCCACTGTTGTCGGTACCACGTTATTAGTCCGGGAACATAGCTGGTCACCAGCATCTCTGCCAAATTTGGTAATTTATGAGGGTTGTGTGGATTTTTTTTTTAACATGTTTGTGGGTTTTCTTAGCAGTCAAATGGTTTCGATCCCACCTCCTTTGACCCTCTTCCTTTTTCCAATGCTCTGCTTATCAACGCCATGCTTGTTTTCAAGATGCCAGCTGCATCTACACAGGTATTTTACCGCTGTTTCTGTTAGTATGAAAATATGTATCTGCATAACAATACAGAAACATTTGGGTAAGGAATGCCCATTTAGAATATAGTAAAAAGAATCAATTAAATATGTCTATTTTCATTTTTTTCATTTGTTAAATTTCTTATATGCATAAGAAATTGTACCTACACTTGAAAAAAATGTTTTATGTAATGTCTTTAGCCTTAGTTCAGGTAAGGATATATATGCTCTTAACTTTAAATATTTTCCTAAATTATAAACAATATGTCACTTGTGTTCCAATACAAATTCCAATACATGCGAATTCCAAATAAAATAACAAGATTTTCTTCTTGCTGTGGTCAAGAAAGTGCTCTGAGTAATATATATTTATGGAATTTATTTGTGACACCAGGAAAGGGGTTAGTCTTTCTGTATATGCAACCTCCCAATGTCCCTCTCTTCCTCCACTCCCTCCACAATTATGGAAGAAAAAAAGCATTGATAATAATTCATCTTAAAAAAAAAGTCGTTGATGATTTTTGGCTTTTTAAGGAAAGGTTTAATTAAACTTTTAAAATGAGAAGAAAACATTTTTGAAAATACACGGTAAATGCTCGAGTGTGTATAAGCAAATAGAGAGAACAACTGGAACAGTTTCAAAAGGCCACTGCAAGAATAAAGGTATCATGAAGAAATTGCAAATCATTTTGAGCACATTACGGGAAACTTCACCTTTCTCAGAAGCACTGAGCATAGGCCATTTTCAAGAACTTCAACAGAACTTATTAATCTTAATTATCTGCTTTAGCACACATGTTACGAAAATGGATTCTTTAGAAATGCTTGCAACTGACGGCAATCACAAAACATGAATACTTTGTAGCCTTTCAGCAGGATAGGCCATTTTGCTTTCAGTGGAAGATTAGTCTTTATTTTTAAATAACCTCAGGAAAGTTTTTATGTTATTGCTGTTATGCACTGGCACTTAGTGATTACATAGCACTGCAAAGCTCCAAAGGAGAGTTATGTATCTTGTGGTGGAAAACGTAATTTTACACAAAACGGATGAATAGCGTGTGTATCCAACATGTCTACTGCTTTTGTGTGTAATTAATAGAAAACCTTGTTCTTTGTGTTGATTTAGTGAATTGTAATGCTTTCTAGTTGATAACTGGCTATCGGTGCCCTCCCCAAGAAGTCCTCCTAGGAGAAGGTGCAGTGGTAAATCTCACTTTCGTCAATGAAACCTATTTAGGAGGAAAGATTTATGTTAAACTGCTGCTTGCTTGTAGCCTGGTTCAAAACTGCAATCAGGTTTTGCATGGTCCCTACTTTTCACATTAGAGTAGCTGTTGCTCTCATGGCCCTGATCCCTACCCCCTTTTCCCTTTGCTTGTCTATTGTCTGTTTTCACATTCCTCCTTGCTTTATAATCGCTCACTCGTGCTCATTTATCACTGGCTTGCTCTGTCCTGCCTACACTATCTCCCATTTTTGTCATGGTGCACTGGTACATTACAAATACAATTAAACCTTTTACGATACTGCAGCTTTTGGCTAATGCATCCCAGCTTCAGGGTTGAAAGATTTCTGATATTACCACTGATACCAGTTCTTTCCCATTTATCGGCAGTGTCCGGACTAATGCAGAAGTGTTGCATTAATTAAAGGAAGCATCCAGTAATGCTGCTGTTTTTGCCAGTCTGACACTGAATTGGAGCTTGATGCCTGCTCATGTTTTAGGAGCCATTCATCACACATGTCATCCCAAAGCAACCAGCTGTCTGAGAAAAGCCGCATTTGCATTTCATCAGCTACACTCTCCCTCTTCTCCCTACCTTTTGTATGGAGCTTTGGCTTTTTTAAAAGAGCATAGTCTTCAAAAGCAGCTTAGCTAAAATTAGTATTCAATTTAGAAAGATGATTTTCTTTAGTTCAGAGGTCTTAGCATTGATCTGAGTGGTAAAAAAGTGTCATACAAACATAGCCTTGCAATCAGTCTGTATAAAGAAATTAATGCATTATGGGAGAAGACAAAGGTTTTTTATGATGGATGGACTACACCTCTATTAGTTCTGTACATTAAGCTGTTAGAATTAATAAAACATTTCATTTATTTTGAAAGTTCCTTAAAGGGCATGGGATTTTAAAATCCCAGCAGCTATGAATGATTCTGCATTATGGGTTTTGATTTTCTTTATTGTTAGACTGAAATTGTCTGTGTCAGGCTATATCGAAGCCATTTTAAGAGGCCAAGGAATATGAGAAACTGTCTCAGTGTGTTCAAACCACCTGGAGAAAAAGTAAAATGATAATCTCACATTTTTATTCAGTGACTGATTTGATGAACTAATTTTTGCTTTACTGAACAGAGCACAATCCAATAGCAAACACATACCTACCATATTACAAAATAAAGGAATTGCAAATTTGTCAGAATATGCATTTCTGTATTAAATAGAAATATTGGAAATATAAAATTACAGATCTTAATTTTCTTTTTCTGCACAATGTCAGGACCAGTTCAGTGAAAAAGAGCAGACTGAATTTGGCTCCAGTGTCCCTTTATCTAAAGAACAATAATATGGAGTTGTTGTTGTTCAACATTACATAGTTTCCAGTTTTTAAATATAGAATATCCATTTTTCTGGGCAGCATAAGAAGATATCTTCTGAACTTTTACTCTTTGAACCATCAGTAAAAGTGGACCATCTATTGTCCCACAAAACCAATGCAGCGCATCTTGTATAACCAGGTATTTAAGAAGTTGTTTGTCACCAAAGGAGACAAACAGGGCTGTATGTAGGACAGGTTTTTAAAGTCGAACCTCATCTGAGGGTCAGATGCTCTGGGGTGCGCTGGGGTACGTGCTGTGCCCTGCAGTTTTTCTTCCTGATGCAGAACGCCCCTCGGGTTCTGCCTGGAGTGTGTGTCTAACTTTCAATGGGCACTAGTTTGCAGAGGAGTGTTGATGTGCACCTGGATCTTCTTCCGATTGCCTCAGGAAATGACTGGAAAATGTGTCTAGAACTATCCCACAGTTTTAACATAAGTGAAATAACTGCCACTAGAATGCCTAATTATTAGAGAACTTGAGTGAGATACATTCCGCATCATATGTATGTTATACGCTAAGCTACTGGGCAAAATCCAACGCTGAGCTGACTCTAAATAAATAACAGACAACAAATAACTAACTTTAGTCATACACGCTCTTAGGTCCTGTTCATTTCAATACAGTTTAGGAAGTGACTGTTTTGCTGAAGAGTGTGTATGGCTGAACTGTTAAAAAGAAAATATGTATTTGCATTTGCCGTACAAATGTTAACTTTTACTTACTCTATTTTTTTCTTATTTTAGCTGCCACATTTAACACTGCATTTTAAATAGATGCATTTGATTTAAATACTAACAAAAGTTTTTTTAAGTCAGTTTTCAGAAGTAAAGAAGAACTAATTTTACCAGAAGTCCAACAGTAAACAGGGAGTGGATCCAGAGCCCAGAGCAGGCTTTTTGGTATAATTCTGAGAGCTTGTTGGATTGACTCACTACATAAGTACAGGGTAGAGAGTCTTGCTTCTTTCTTCTCCCCAAATATGGCTCATTTAATTCTGTCCCCATGTTAGCCAGTGCAGCCTTGGGAGGGCATTACCTTGTTTGACTTCCTTCAGGGAGCAAGAGGAGGGACTGGCAATGCGAAGACTTGGAGGGGATAGAAGGTGTGGAAATAGTCAAAGTGCATGTGATATTTCTCCCTATTGAATCTAAAGGCATCTCTAACTGCTAGAGTCTCCTATTTGGAGGAGGGAGCAATAGTCTGCCGCATTTGCACAGACTGTTGCAACAGGGACATGGTTTTCCGTCGTGATTTCCTTTTGTGCTTTGTCAGCCATGGGAAAAGATTTCCACCTTAAAGTCAGGTGTGCTCTGGACATCATCTGTGTTCCCAAGCGATATAAGATTTTGTGCTTAAATTCATCCGAAACTTTACCTGCAATTCCAGAAGCAATTTCAATAAATTTGTTCATCAAAAATGAGAAGTGAGCACAGATTGCCTTGATTTCTCTCCATGTGTGTTTATGTGTACATATACATATTTTTATCTGTTCCTATTTTGGAATTCACAAAACCAGGAGAATATAACTCTTGTACACATTTATCACTGTTTCTCATCCCTGTAGAAAATAATTATTTTGGTCTATGGGGAAAAAAAGAAATCCCCACAAAAACAGATTTTCTTTGATATATACAGGGGCTGCCACTGCCTGACCTGTTCTTTCTTCCTGTACTCACACTGCAATATTTACCTGTGTGATACCATAGCTGTTCCTACATTTTTCCTCACCATAGACCTGGCGGAATCAGGTCTCCCTGCAATTTTTATGCTGATTAGATTTTACTGCATTTCTCTTTGTTCTCCTTTAAGCAGCAACTCCCCAGAGTCTTCCATACTGATGGTTTATTTAATCATGCTTGGGACTACATAGGTAAAAGAACTTGAACACATACTACAGTACTTTAAAGTTTCCTATAATTTGTCAATCAACTAACTTTTAAATAGCGTAGAAATAAAAATTTTAAAATAAAATCCATTTTGATTGCTGTTTTAGTTACTTTATGGACTGTGTCACTAATACCTTTATAGTAACCTTGACTATGCCTTTTCTTATAAATAACACAAATGATCATCTTTTATATATATAGTCTTTTTCTGAAAGGCTTTGTTTTTAACTTGGCTATCTCAGTTTAGGCACTCATCTATCCCCAAAATCATAAAATTTCTCCTGTGCTCTGACTTACCCATAGATAGCTGGACTCGGTTAATTTCAGTTAATGTGATTACTGCTATTATATAGAGATTATTACCAGAAACAGATCTCTTTTTAAATTCTTTCAAAGTTGCCTTTTCTCTTTTGTCCCATTTATCAGATGCACAATAATTAAACCTTTTTCTCCATCTTGGAGTAAAATATATGTGTGTGTGTATATATATCCTTATCTCTCTTTCCAGCTGGAAAGTAGGAATTATTTGTAAAAGTAATTAGAAAGGATTGACACCTAATCAAATTAAAATACTTGGAAGCCATATTCTGTGAACCTAATTGTCCTTTAAATAGCATCTAAATTGTTACCTGAATAGACTAATAGTTCTGAAGTGAAAGCAATAATTGTGGTCTTTTATAAAAGCAATGACTTATAGAACTGAGCAAATATGTGGGAGCAAAATCATCTTACATGAAGAGTTTCCAATCTATGCTCAGGCAAAGTGTACAGGATTAGTCTTTATATGAGAGACAAGACGGAGGCAGCCTGCTAGAGCGAGCGGTGAGAAAGGGAACCTAGGGCAGCATGTGGGAAGCTCCTTTACATGTCAAAGGGAGCCTGGCAAAGCACAAGAGAGTGAGCAGAAACCAAGGGGGAAGGGTAACTGGTGCACAGCGAGACCCGCATGTGGAGGGGTAAGGAACTTTCCTGGTCTCAGAGAAGAGGCAGACACAGGACTCCAGCCATTGGTGAAGAGACGTTGATGGGGAAGTAGCATATATCAACACCACTGTCGTATCACATGCCTAGGGACACACAAAACCTGTACAGTATGGTGGTCATTTCTTCTGCCTACGTACAGATTTTTTTTTTCCACCCACATCTTATTCACAACCCCCTGAGGGTCCTATCCGGCCCGAATCAGCAAGCTCATTCCATATGACTTTGCTTATCAACGTATGTGGATAGTTGTGCCCTTCCACCCCACTTCTGCCATTTTTATCTGCTTGAATCTACATTATCTTGTTCTTCTGGCTATACTTGGAGTTTAATCTTTTCTGTTTCTTCAAGGAGGAGAAGATGATATGGGGCAAAAATAAATAAGAACAGAAATATGCAGAAAAGGCTTGCTGATTTTGAACAACGGCAATTGCTCTGGCTTAGAGTTGCCTGCAAGTTTTCTATATTAAGAAACCCTTATAAGTTTCACATTCATGATAGCGCAATATGTAGATGGGAAAGAGACTATTGACAAAGAGGACTGGGATGCATTATTTCTCCTAAAGTGAGCGGTTGTGAATTAAATTGTCTTAAAAGCTCCTATTTCTGTTTCCATTTGAATCTTGCTCAGATTCAAATAAAATTTGAATTTTATCTTGCTCAGATTCAAATAAAATTTGAATTTTATAAATTTATAAAAATAAAAAATTAAAGCTTTTATTAAACCATTAGGAATTTAACTGCAGCTCTGAATGATTGTCATGGAAATTTATTTTCCTCATAATAACATTTGTTTCAGTAGGAGAACCAAAAATAGAAATTGAGAAAAGCTCATTCATTTGACAAAGCAAAACAGTTGCTGTGACTGTTACAGGATTGTGGTCCTGACTGGGTAAGCCTGAGTAAGTGAGATAATTTGCAAAAAAAAAAAATGCATATGCAGATTAGTTGATCAAATCCTTAAACCAATTCTCCTCTTGCTTTAAATAAGGAAAGGAAAAAAGCAAGCCCAACAGTAATAAATATTAGGACATTCATTGTTATTTTTAACATGATGTAATGCTGAGCATGAAGAAAATGTATTTTTGGTACTCATGAGACTATGGACAGCAATAATTTCAGTGACAATGCAGTATAACTGAGATTGTATCTGAAATACTAGTAAATAGTTATTTATTCCATTTGACTATGTTATCTACAATGTACATATCGAGTTGCAGGAGATGTAAGGAAAACATTTTTTTTGAATCTTGCCACTGCTGCAGGTTCTCAATAGAATAGAGGTAATTAGATTATTTCTGGTGATCTGAAGAGTGTTAGATGTTACTTATTATTTCTTAGAATTTCACACCTTCATGTATTGTTTACAATTTACAATTGCAATTACAATTTACAATTACATTTGCATGATCTCACTCTGAAGAAAACTTTCAGACAGTGGAGTGCCTATGTTCATACAGTATTTCTAATCTGCAGTGAACAAATCACTACTAAGATTTTGTTAACTGTCATTTTGAAACAAATCTTCATATTATGAATAAGAAAAGCTTATCTAGATTCCTAAAAGTTGATAAAATCTGTTAGCGTTTGCAATACACTAGTGAGAGAAGATTTTGTTTATGTCTATAGTAGATTAAAGATGCAGCAGGTATTGAAGCATCTTTGGCTTGGCTCCTGCACATATTGAGGCATCTTATAGAGAAATTTAAAACAGTACTGGAGAATGATCAATGGAGAACAATCAAAGTACTCACTTTGAGTAATGGACATGTCAACTTTTTGTCCAGTGCCTTTTTCTTCTCTGAGAGTGGAATATGGCTAGGGAATTCCTGTCCTTTGTTTGAAGACTTAAACAGATAGCAGACACAAAATAAATAAATAAAAATCACACTGTATTAACATAAAAATGAATAGACACCCAGACATCCACAAGTGAAAAAAATTATCTGTTACTGTTACGCTTCTCCTAATGACCAACTCCTGCTCCACTCAATTCTTAATATATAAAGTACTCATCAGCTTTATAGGCAAAACTCTCAGAGCTGGGCTTAAAATCTGTGTAGAGTATTGTTTCTGTGTGGGATTTCATAGACAGAAAAGACAGAATAAGATAATTTTCATGATGCAAACATGCCAAGAAAATTAGCATTGCTGACCGAAAAACTGTAACGGCATTAAAGGATGAGGTTCAGTTCTATAGGTAAAACTCACAGAAGGAAGTGGTTGTCAAAGCCAGACTTCATCATGGAACAACTCTCATTAATATTAAAAAAAACTCTGACTTTTTGGAATAGTTGCAGCAAATGACTTATGAAATGAAAAATTCTTTGCCAACCCAGTGAGCTTTTCAATCAATGTTCTCCATGAAGTGCTGTTTGCTAGCTGTCTCAATTCAGCAACCCTAAAAATATTTAGCAATATAAATGTACATTTTAATAGCTTGCCATGATCTCTCCTTTGATATCTCAGCTTTCATGATCTGTCTTCACCCATCCACAATCTCTGGTGCCATCATCTGAAAAGTCAGTTGCTCTCAAGGGTTCACCTGAAGGCGTCTGCAGGGCTCAGCCCCTTCCTTCCCCCGACGTCTGCACTGTTGCACATCCCCATCAGTCTCACCAAAATGTTTGCTTTTTTTTTCGTTCTCATGAAAAGTATAATAACTATTTCTTCCCATGCATGCTCCATGCCCTGAGGGGAAGACTAAATTAAATTAAAGCTTAAAAAGAGACTTGCTCATGGCTTAGAATTCCAGTTAAACCACCAGAGTTACAAATAGGTTTTAAGCAAGTTGCTGCACTTAGCAAGGGTTTCTAGTAATAATACCTTTGTCAAACAAGTAGTCTGGCTACTGCTGAGGGAGCGAAGACGTGTTTATTAAACTGGGATCACACCACTTCCTATCTAACTTTTCCATAATATGCCTTTTCTTAATGGCAAAACTACAGAGATCATTTTCAAAGTGGGGAGATACTATCATTAGCAACATTTTCATTATTAGCTTCTAGATTGCACCTATATGTAAGACAATATGAAGGACCCAGGATTTTGTCTTGTTAAGCTTATGAATCCAAGTACAGGAACGTATATAACTTTACAATTTGCTGAAGTAAAACCTAAGCATAATCTCACTCAAAATCTACACTTTTTTCTTTTTCTTTCTTTTTTTTTTTTAGTCAGTAAGAACAGTCTGTTTGAAAGAATAACATAAAACAATGTAGTTGTTGCTAATAACATGTGATGAATGATGTTTTGCCATGAAATTAAGAGAAGTGAGGAGATACACCAGGTTTTCAGATTTCTTAAGCATGAGTCTAACAATTGGCTCTGACTTAAGATCACAGTACATATAGCAGTTTGCTGGCTAAAACTCCTTTCTGGCAGCTTCCTTAAGCTGGGAGGAATGACCACAGATACAACTGGAGAATCCCACAGAGCAGGGGAAATCCCTATGTAACAAGCTAAGGCCAGTCTAAAGTTATGCTGAATATAGCATAAGAGGCAGAACAGAATAATCTTAATGCATCTGGACCTTGGCTTTTACTGCGACAACCGTGACTAGTGATTTTTGCAACTAATCCAAAAAATGGCATCCAATAAAACAAACCAATATTTGGATAGAAACCTTGCAGTATCTTCTGAGATGAACTCATTCAATCTGCTGGTCTTTTTTTTCCCTTTATTTGAGCACACACAGCAGTAAAGACTAGATCCCTAGACCTTGAACTGCAGGTATAACCTTGTTAGAAACCATGAAAATTAGTCCTGCTTGCTTTTACCTTGTTCCACAGGGGTAGTCTCTTAAATAGGACAGAAGTCTAAGGTAAGGAAAAAGAAAGGACACTAGATATTTGAAATGGTATCTTCATGTTTTTTAAAGAAGTTTGAAAGATGTCATATGCCAGCAAAAGAGAAATAATTCTTCCCCCTGGCTTTAGATGGAAGAACCCTGCCCAAGCAAAATATCAGAGAGTGATTCACAGCCAGAGGTTGGATGTCTTCTGCTAAGACTTCTAGTCTCTCCCATCTCTTCGGCATAAGTGAGTCAAGGCAAGACAAAGAAGACAAAGAGTGAAGTCTTTTCCATTTTTCCTCTTCAAACACTGTGCAGGGCAGGTGCCCTCTTGAAATAATTTTTTTTTTTTTTTTTAGGTGCCCTCTTGAAATAATTTTTTTTTTTTTTTTTTTCATAAGCATGCACTTTTTTTTTTTTTTTTTTTTTTTTTTTGGAGGTCTGGTGCTAGGATTTTTTTGCACCTTTCTCTTCTTCCTCATGGTCCCCCAAATCCACATTTCAGTCTTGCCAGGCTTGCATTAGGCTCACACATGTTACCACAAACACATGCACTGCTTTCTCCAAAGTCTTCTAAATTCTTTCAGTCTCAGGAGAGGAACAAGAAGATGGCCTGGGGAAAGAAATATTAAATAGATGCATGCTTTGCACTTGTGACTGTACGCTTTAATCTAATTGAGCATTCACTGAAAAGAAATCTGCTTTATTACTAACCATAAATCCAAGATAATTCTATTTAATATTCCTTTAACTGACAAAAAAGGATAAACACAACTAACAATAAACATGACATACATAAAATCTAGCATTCCTCCCATTCTCCACCCACTCTCCCAATTGGCCATTTTATCATATCACTAAATATAAAATTTAACGGTATGGGATACAAATGACCCTTTTTTATTCTTTTGCATAATAATTGGCTGACTTCCAGTAATAAAGAAGAGTAAAGCTACAATTTATTTCAAATCATAAAATCATAAGCATCTTTATTTTATATGTATTTCTTTCCTTATTTGTAGAGCAAAAAAAGTACAGTGGCCAATACCGAGCTACACCAGCAGATTGCAATAGTTCTTTGAAAAGAAAGGGAGCCACTTGAAGTCAGTCTGAATTTAGCTGACTTGGTGCGTTACTTCTTGGCACACAAAATTAGAAGAGGCACTGAAACTGTGACACAAATTGATGTTAATAAATTAGTACACTCATAAAAGGAGACTCCCAATTTTAGTGCTAACAGCACACCATTATGCACGGCATAATGTAGTTTAAAAGGCACGCTGATAAGTGGCTGTATTCAAATCCATTTCTGTGCCCTTTTGTGTTCTTATCTACGCCGGTCCAGCACACAATCCAGTTTTTCACTGACCTTTGGCACTCCACCATCAGCAGCAACGTGCGCTCTCCCCTTTATATAGCTGGAGCTGCTCTGATGAGCATCGCCTGTGGGATGCTCCACGTGCAGCCACACACCCGCCTTGGTGCCCACCCGTGGAAAAGGCTCAGCGACTCGGGGATGCCATCGGCGAGCCCAGAGCGATGGCTAAATACCTCTCACCTCCAACGAGCCTTAGCCTCTAATCCGTGTAATAGCTGCCTTAATAAAATGAAATAACCAAACAGTGCCCTGAAACCATGTGTGGTGCCTCTGCTGGTTCCAGCAAAGCTACAGCCTTTGTTGCCATTTGCCATAAATTCTTTATTTGAACCAAACACATTATAGCAGCAATGGTCCAGTTTTATGATCATTTTATTTTTTTAAAATGTTATTTTTTGATGTTTTATATAATAGTATGTATATTTAAATTCATCTTGAGCATTTTGAAGTGTGCTTATACTGAAATAGGAAGCTTTTTTTTCCTTTAGGAATTAATAGATATTTATCAATAGATATAAGTATATATATATATATTCATAAGTACATAAATAACTTTGAATTATAGTGACTTTTTAAGGGAATAAATAAGACTGTAATTATTTTAAGATAATTTCTGTAACAATTAGTCATGAAAAGCCCATTGAAAAGCATAGATTTTGAAGAGCTATAGGCAGAAAAACAGAAATAGCAATACTTACAAAAACATCTCTACAGTCATCTGAGCTGAGTGCTTCTCAGTCCTGTTTTTATACACATAAGTATTTCAGAAATGAAATTTAGTTGAGAAGATTATCAAATAAATTTCTTTAAAGCAAAGTTTAGTTTCAAGACTGCTGTACTCTATTGTAAACTCAAAGAGATGACACCAGGGTATCCAACATTATGGAATACTTTCTCTCTAAATGGAAATATCGTCCCCAGAATAAAAGCTTTTTGTTGATAGATTGATATGTTGGAAGAAGTGCAATTCAAGTCTTGAAATGTCCCAGACTAAAGGCAATGTTTTTGGAATATATAGGTGCTTTCCAGGGTTATAGAACAAAAATCTTCCATTTCACAATACAATTTATAACAAATCAAGTAATATTAGTTTCTCTTTCAGAAATTCACTGAGACCTACAGCAAAGAAATAATGTTCTTCTGAGTTGTCAGATATGGTTACCATATTTTAGCATCTAGTTTATTTGTGCCTGACATCTGATTTTACTTTGGAAATTTATTAGCCCAAAGAAATATATGTATAGTTTCAGAATATTGCCTTTTAAAAAGAAAAACATTAAGTTATGTGCTGAATCGGCAGAATATTCTGACTCTTGGTATTAAGGGGCTGATAATACTCCATGAGATCTATATTTTCCTTTCCTATTGGAGGAAAGGAGCAAGTTGTCTTTTTGCAAGCAGTACATTAACAATTATCTGCCAATATGCATATTGAGAAGAAATTCTGTGAATATGATAATGTAAATTCTTTATTACTAAATAAAGGAACGTGCTTCCTTACAACTCCGAGTGTTGGGAATTACTCATCTTAGAACGTAAGCACTAGTACCAAAATTAATATTGCTGCCTGCTACTGTTGAGGATTAGTATGGCAATGGCTTGGTTACCCCGTCCAGGCACAGACTAATTCAGCCTATCAGGAGAACAGACTTCTTTCTGCTAATGTGCTCATCAACAAAGCAATTTGTATTGCCTCAGACTTCACCACTGTCCTCTGAGTACCACAGTTGAGGCTTTCAACTATTTTACAGATCTACAAACACACACAATAGGTGAATCATATCACCACTTTTTTCATCTTTTTAAGATACATGATAGTTTTTGAAAAAGTGCAAGATGGATCAAAAAAATGCTCATCAAACGCATTTGTGTAGAAAAGGAAGGCAATGGCAAGGAAATCGTATAACAGAAAAAGAAGAATCTAGTCCCATTCGAAGCTGATCTTGCTGTACTATGGTCAGTCATGATTTGTGATTAAAGCAACTGAGGATCTTGATTCAAAATAAATGGATTTTTTTTTTGGATTAGATTGGTCACAGAAATTAATTTGGAAGTCAATCAATTGCTACAATTTAATTGTTACAGTTCAGCTCCTTCTTTTTCAGGTAGAGACTCACTGAAATCACAGCAGAGGCAATGACGTGTGCGCAAATTCACCCATTTAGAAGTTACTACAGGATAAGCATTCAAGTTAGGTTCAAAACCCATGAAATTCTATTGCTTCCCTTTTCTTGGTTGCCATTCAAGGTTGCAATTTTGGGGATGATCCCTTGTTCATCAGAAATAGGAGAATTAGGTCTACTTACACACATAGTGTTTACAGTCTTAATTAGCTGCAAAATGATCAGTACCGCAAACATCATTTCAACAGCAGAACTCAGAGGAGATGTGTGCCTGCTGAGATACCTGCATAAGGGGGATGTGCTGAAATGGGTCAGTGCAATTTTGACAAGAAGGGCAGCATACGGATTCATAAACTGGCATGGGAGTTTGCTTCTCTTGTTGATTAGCAGAACATAAATTGGTTGCTTTCACACAGATCTACTTCCTCAGAACTTAGTAAGATATTAGGTGTCTTTGGTGCCTCCTTATGTGTGGGAATTGCTTTGCAGGAGAGAAAGAGTAAAGGGAACAAGAAAGTGTTATATAAGCTGGTGATGTGCGAAATTTACAGGGTTCTAGTGTTGTTGTTATTTTAATTATTCAAATAAACAAGAGACATAAATTATCCTGACAGTGCCTGCTGGCCACCTGCCTAGCCAAATGTTGCAAAAAATATGTATGATATTGGGGGAAGAAATGTAGATGAAAACAGTGTCCTTTTCTTCTATAAAGCTTTACCTGCTATTAATGTTCAATTGGTAGATGTAAAGAAATTTCTTCCTAAACAGCTGAGTGGAATTTTGAAATAGAGTCCATGCTATCTAAAGATAGTGAAGATAGTTATTTTGAGTATAATATTTGCCCTGTTAAAGGTGGTGGGATTTTTTTCCCCTTTTCTCATCTTCTATTGTTTTGAAGGAAAAAAAACAAAACCTATTCCTATATCCTTAACAATGAAACAATTTCATTAATGCAACATTGCCTTGCAGCGAAAAATTAGCAATGGATTAAAAAAAAGAAATTCCTAGGATTATAACATAGCCGTTTCTTTTTAACATATCACTATGTATATTGGCTTATGATAACGAACAGCTTTGTTAATTCTACAGCCCTTCTGCCCAGTTCTCCTGAACTATTCTGTCTTGCTTGAAGCAGCCATTTACTCTTACTGGTGTCACGCATCCCGTCTGCTTTTGCTGATTTGGGAATCGATCCCTTCACAAGGTGCTGCTCCCCACTGTCTTGTCCACTGAGTAGCTGCCTCTCCCAGTTCCTGAAAGTGCCTGTTCATGTTGAAAAACAAACAAACAAGCAACAACAACAACAAAAAATGGATTTCTGCTGCACTGATTAAAAACTGTGGCATACAGTAAAACAATGGCATGACCTTCAGCCTCAATAGTTTTCTTCTGAGCCTGATGAGTAGTGATAATTTTCAGCCACATAAGTAGTTCTATATTTACTGAAAAGGAGGAAGCACCTTTTGCTGAACATCAAAAAGACTTTGCCAGTACTGGAATGAAAAGTCAAAAAAAAAAAAAAAAAAAAAAAAAGAGAGATGGATGGAGCTTTAAGAGAAAAGACTTTATAGACCTCTAAATTAATTCCATACTTCTTAAATAGCAGATACCTATAGTATCTGCTAAATCTGTGAGGTTACATTTATTTATCACAGATTCATGGGAGCAAAAATGAGCTGAGGTGGTGTTAGAATAAGCTGCTCTGAAGTAAATAGCTTTTGAATCTTTGCTTTGAAATACTTAATTCCTCCCAATTGTGCTTGAAATGTTTAATGACAGTGAGGGAAAAAAATGTAGTCTTTTCCTATCTCTTCCCTAGATGAGTTTTAAATTTTCGTAGAACCCAATTATTATCATGAAGTTAATAACCATGATGAAAGAAGAAAACAGTTGCAGTGTGTGAGACTTTTATTTCTGCTGGATTCAAAATCCCACTGATGACTTTTATCAGCTCTTTTTCCTCCCCCCTGTTCTTCTGCAGTAATGTCAAATACAAGCCACCTCTCCGAAAGCATTAAGAATTAATGTGGGATTTGAGAGAGTAGAGGGCTGCCCAGTGTCAAAGCTCTTTAGAGGAAAAGCTGTAGGAATTAAGAGCTTACATTAACAATAGGTGGAACCAAACTTCTTACAAGACCTATAAAAGAAAGAAAGAACCTGTCTGATTTCTTCTTGCAGATTTTACTATCCAGTTGTCTAGATCCTGCAGTAGGGTGAGGGCCGATGAGCAATGTGGTGAGCCAGAGCCAGGGCTTCTGATTGTGCAGAGACTTCAGAAGACTCAGATCCCTCTTGGCTCCACAACCTGTTTGATCAAAACTGTTTTATGCAAACCCATAAATAGACTGCAAAATACGAGAAAGACAGGCCGGCCTCCTCCAGTCACCCAGTAAAATATATATGCCTCTTGATTGAAGGATTTTGGTCTTTAACCCTGTAGAAACGAGGCCCTTCAATCACACAGAAAGTAAGATTGTTGGCAATTTAAAATAATCCATATGCTTTCATGTATTTAAATGGGAATGTTGCATATTGTGAAAAAGTAGTCAGGCAACCAACAAAAATTACCCATCATGTTCATGAACATAGCAGATATTTTTCCCTCAGTTAGAGGATATTTTCTTCTAACATTCAAGAGAATATATTGCCAGATCAATTTATAACATATTAAAATTAAAGCTATTTCCAGGATTATGCCAAAGTAAATATGACAGTTCCATGCAGTCCAAAGGTACCCCAACCTTGCCTTGCCATTGGAAAATTATCCTGCTTTAGGAAAGAGTTTAAGGAGCCGGGAAAATGTAGAGAAATATTTTCCTGGCGTAGGCTCCAAATTCTGTAATCTGTAATTAATCTCTATGTAACCTGTGGTTTGAGATTTGCTGAACCAGAAGTTTCAATCTCATTGCTATTTCACAGTGGTTCATGGACCATTTCTTCATGATTTTAACTCATCTCTTCTTATTTATACTCTGAAAAATGCTACTGCAATGAATTTCATGATTTAATTATAAATAATGGGTGAGTATGAGTAATACATTCTTTTACTGAGTGCCCTCCAGATTTTGTATTGTAAGAGCAAACAATGGTTTCTCTTTTATTTTGCCCATGCCATTCACATTCTTATACCCACTATGTGATTGTGTTTTATTATTTTATTATATTTGATTACATTTATTCTATTATGTATAGTTCTTTTATATCTCTTATTTCTAAGCTGCAGAGTCACCACTGATTTACTCTCTGCCATAGAAAAGAGAGGATGATGAACATTATTTCTGGCACTTCTCTATACCTTGTCTCATACTAGTAAGTGAAATTTGAAATTGGATGGGCAGGATTGAGGACAGTAGTTAAGATGTGGGCACAACCATTGCTGGAAATGTAGTCCTACAGGAACTTCCATTCACTGCAGGTAATGATTTTTCAACTCCTATCCTAAATAGAGTACTGTGAGTAGATGGTTGGGATGGCAGATGAAGCAATTCCTTCTTTTTTTTTGTTTGTTTTTTGGTTTTGTTTTGTTTTGTTTTGTTTTGAGTGCTTGCTCTGAGACTGTTACAACCTTAGCAATACTCTTGTAACATAACATAGTTTTTCATACTTATCAGAGATGACCATGTTGTTTATGTGCCTATTTACTGAAAGAGAAATTTAATAAAAGGTTTTGCAATTTGATTTAGTAGGTAGCATTTCAGATTTTTTCAACAAAATCAAATAGTCTGATTTGAGGATTAAACAAACATGAGATATTTTCTTTTATAGATTCCAGATGAAAAACAATTTCAATTCAGAAGCAAATTGACTTCGCTAGAATTCTATACGTTCATGTCAAACATGAACCTTTGTCTTAAATATATCCAAAAGCATAAGCTGGAAGAACATTAATAACCTTGTAAAACCCAGCATTCAGAAGCTAGGAAATACCAAAATCAAGACTATGCCTCTTTCACTCACTTACTAACCTTTAAGTGCACGCACATTGTCAATACAAACCTTTATTCAGTGTTCAGAAACAACAGCAGTCCCTTTCTGATACTTCACTTTGTTTCATCTTTAATGGTCAAAATGTGGTCCTGGCCTTCACATGACTGCAGAGTGTGTTAAAACGTTGCTCTGCCAACAAGATTATTCATTCCTGATGGACTTTGCGATCTACTATTCTGGTGTTTTAGTGCTTTACAGGTATTCAGGTATTTTTCCTGTGAGATGACCTGAGAGATCTTGCCAGCTGGCACACTAAGATCAAAGTTTAAAGATCACATGTGTTTTGGAACCCAGCTTCAGATCTGTTGCTGGATTTTCAGAGCACTTATCACCATGCTTAGCTGTTAAAGCAAGAGAAATGTCGATTCAGTTGCAACGCTAAGGCTCAGCCATTCTGTCCATCAGCCTTCCTGCCTCCAAGAGGAGACATCCATTTCATTCTGAGAATAGTTTGCATAGTACACACAGGAGCAGTCCTGGGCATAACATTCCTCTCCACCTTAAATGCAAGAGCTCCTTTCTCTTTCTGTTTCTTATTACAGATTTCTCAAGTTTTGCAAGAAACAAAGAAAGAGATTAAAGAAAAAAAAGTGATGCATTCCTAGAACATGTGCCGTCCTGAAGCCTGAGAGTTTTCTCCTACTCATCAGGACTTTTCAGATATTTTAGTTAACTGGCATCCTTTTGCCTTTTCAATTTTCCTTTGCCTCATGTAAATTGACGAGAATTGTATAGGTATAACAAAAGAGAAATTGAGAAATCCAAAAATCGATTTCCATTTTCCAAATTTTATGAAACTTCTCTAAAAAATGTAAATGTCATCACTGTTCAAAGAATGACCACCACATCCTTCAAGTGAAACATTATCTCTCTTTTTCCTTGGCCTCATTTTACAAATGAGGTGGAGCTATTTTCTACAAGAATTCCATTAGAATGCCAAAAAAAATTCAATCTCATTGTTGAAATTTCAGTGAAATTATATGCCAGTGAAATAGCTTTTAAAATGGAAAGTGAGCGAAAGCTTCAATGGCAAGCAACACTAGCAAGACTAACAATGACAAGTCATTAGAGCCTTATATAATTACTCCTGACTGGTGAACTTGTCTGCCAGTAATAAGTAGAAAATCTGTCATACTGCAACATTTAATTTAAAATAAAGTGCTTTAAGATTTGCTCATCCCCTTAGGCATTAGAGAGTGCCCTTGAACTATTGTGATGTATTTGTTTGCGGTTATATTTCTCTGCTTATGCTTCGCAGAAACGATCAAAATTATAAGTTGCAACTAATACACTGTTACTACATCACATACCAGAAATGTATATAAATAATGAATATAATTTGGACCTCACTTGTTTATAATAAGCTTTTCACCTAAGCCTTCAGAAGTCCTCAGGCTGTCACTTTGCCAAAAAATAGCACTTCTGTTTCATGTGGAAGAGTGTAATATTTAATAGTAATATTTCTTGACTTTACTACATTTGTTGCTGAATTCACAGTATAAAAAAGCTGTGATAGTTTTAGCAAAGCAACTGTTGATTTATTGGATTCAAGTTTTAACACCGACTTACTGTAAAACATAAATGTTTTAATCGATTGTCGTAGAATGATTTAGGCTAGAGTAGTTTTCACAAGGAAACTGTAGAGTCACCAGCTTTCACAGAGATTAACTGTGAATTGACCCTATTCTCCTTCAAACATTTATAATTAAATAATAAGGACTTCATCAGAAATAAGGCTTCGACACATTTACCATAGCCTCTGCTCCAGTAAAAACACAGGTACGCAAGTGGAAAACATTTTTCACCCTTTTCTATTTTTGGGAACCCCCTCATTATCAGGTTTCACATTAGCATAGCCACAATGAGTGCAATAACGATATGCTGCGTTTTACATAACTCCAGGGTAAGGCTGTCTATTTTTCCACCAAAAGAGAATTCCCCAGGCTCCTCTGCCCAACACATTGTCCTGCTGGTTCACTTGTTCTATTGTTTTTTTCCTGCAGAGTGATACATTGCTGTATCTTCTCTTGCTGCAGCTGAAGTAGAGCCATCCATCATCCCAATCACTGGAACTAAGGACCTTATGGACTGGGAGTAAATTATGTAGCTTTGGGGGGTGAGGGAGGAAAAGAGTGAGAGTCTTTGTTGCTTCTTTCCTTTTCTTTTCTTTTTTTTTTTGTCTCCCTGAGCCTGCTATTCTACATTACAGTTCCCTTTTACATAATATTTCTGACCTGCTTGAGATCATGATAAGGTAAATGCAGCAGAAGTAGTTTCATTATTTCCAGAATGTAAAATTAATCAATATAAATGCAGTTAGCAAATCCATGTCTGACTCGACTGTTGCTTGGATCTGAATTTGAGTTTCATTTGTGGTTTCCCTTTCAACTTTAATGTAATGCAGATGCAGACTTCACTAAAATAAATGTTCAGTAAACCATAAAATAATGCTGTGTAGGTGTTGAGTCCAATTTACTGTTACAGGCTAGCTCCTCTTCCTATTCAGATAAAATAAGATCCAAATGAGGCTCCTGGTTTTAATTTTAAGGACTACAAATTATTAAAACCTGAAACTTTGCCCTCAAACTTAAGTCATATTTTGGCACCTAAAATAAAGTCTTAAATCTAAAACATAAATGAGGCTAGAGCCCCAAATCTCAGCAGTGTATCCTGTCCAACTAGGATGACTGCAAACAAAGGAGATGAGGCCTAATTTCCACTCATTATAGCTCAGCATCTCTTCCTTTTATGAGATCTCTGTTTCCATGTGTTGCAACTCTGGCCACCTGTAGTGAGGTGTCTAAAGGCCTGAGGTGTCTATGATTCTTCCGCCAAAGGTGATACCGCTCACCATTGTGAGCAAACAAGGTGATTAAGCATATGCATGTCTTTTGCTTAGAGCTTGAAGTCTAAAAATATAAGTACATCAAGAGTTTAAAGACTAGGGCCTAGTTTAGCAGTACCACCTCATACCAGCTCCCCTTCAGGCCCCCCTGCCTTGCTATCTCTCTGACAGTAGACCTAAAAAACACGTTTTAGTCTTCAAAATTTTTCAAGGCCTTAAGGGCATACTTTTTTTTCCAATTTAAATTAGGCTTCAAGCTTTTATCAGTATAGTTGCTTATAGTAATCCAAGAACCAAACTACAGAGTGCTGAAAGATTTGGGTATTAAGGTAGTGATTTTTACTTCTATCAAGGCCACAGTAGACTTGATATCCCAAGTTTTGCTTCAGATTTCCTCTTGATGTTTAGGGCATGTCTGGAATAACGGAACAAAAGAATAATGAAACTTGGCAGTTTAATGATAGAAGCTCCTTATTTTTCCATAGCCTTGTCAGGAAAATTTCATGTAAAAATAAATTTTGTGCAAGCTTTGTTGCAATAGTGAAACAATCAAAGAAGTTCATATAATCTCTTTGATAATAACTGCTGAGTTTTAATGGCACTGTTGAAGCAGAGAACAATGAAATATCCTTCTCAGTGTTTTAGACAAAATAAAGTAGATTCGCTCATCGCTTGGTAAGCTTGCATTGAATATCAATTTCAAAATATGCTCCTAATACTATTTTACAAATCCTCCATCTTTGAGCTGCCCCTTTTGGGAAAGATACTGTAAAGATCTGCCCAGCCAGCAGAGATGATTTAAATTTAGGTCCATCTGGCAAAGGCTTAGCCAAAAATCATTGCCTCTGTCCCTCAAGAGTGTTTTACTTCTGTCTGAAAGCTGAAGAACAGGGCACTAGTGGGCTACTAGAAGGTTCACACCTCCATACTGAAGCTTTGGCACTCTGTGTGAGGAAATGACTTGTGAATCTTGTAACACTATGTGCTAAATGCCTACATATTTAGCTGAGAATTTACTTTCTTACTTGCCTAAGGAGGTGCTGTGCTCTAAGGTTCAAATTAACAACACCATCAAATGGACACATATTTCTATTTTGCTAGAGTATAGATTATTCATACGATGTATTATTTTTAATCCTACTAGATCTTTAAGTGAGCAACTCCTTGCTATTCACTGTGATATATCACAATTTTTCTCACATTCACGTTAACGGACATAATGAACCCTATTTGTGAATGAGAGCATACCATAAATAAGTCACAGAATAGGATTTAGTGCCTTTCTAATGCTCATATATCCAAGGCCAGGGACATAGAATAGCATATATATGTAAATATGTAGTAAAACTAAGTACAACTACTTTTGTGATGTTTTTGAAACAAAGCTAGTAAAATAAGATAGGAAAGGCAGTCTTGGTATATGTGCTAGTTAAGAAGCAATGAAGTATCTGTCATTGAAGAGATGACAAGTACATACAGGAAAATAATGTAAAATGACCAAGAATTTCACACAGTGGTCTTCAATGTATATTTGTTATGCACATGCATATGATAGGCAAAATTACACGTCATTGATTAATTTATATCAGATGGTTTTTAGTTTAAAATATTTATTCTAAACTGAATTGTTGAGAACTTGGTTTTGGCTCCATAAATTCACGGCTGTAAACAGGAACGTGATGAAGTTCAACAAAGTGCAGGGTCCTGCACCTAGAGAGGACTAATCTCATGTACCAGTACAGGCTGGGGACTGGCGTGCTGGAGAGCAGCTCTGCAGAGAGGGACCTGGGAGTCCTGGTGGACTGACCAGGAGGCAGCAAGGTGCCCTAGCACATTGCTAGGCCAGGAAGGCCAGTGGCATCCTGGGCTGCGTGAGGCAGAGTGTTGATAGCAGTTTCAGGGAGGGGATTCTCCCCCTCTGCTCAGTCCTGTTGAGGCCACATCTGGAGTACTGGCCAGTTCTGGGCTTGCCAGGACGAGAGGACTAGAGAGAGTCCAGCACAGAGCTGTGAAGATGATCAGGGGACTAGAGAATCTCTCCTATCCTCATAGAGACAGAGAGAGTTGGGCCTGTTTAGCCAGGAGAATAGAAGACTGAGAGGTGTTTTTATCAATGTGTAAAAATACCTTAAGGGAAGTGTCAAGAAGATGGGGCCAGACTCTTTTCAGTGCTGGCCAGCAACAGGACAACAGGAAACATCCACAAAGTGAAGCGCAGGAAGTTCCCCAGGAACATGAGGAAAAACTTCCTGACTATGAGCACTGGCACTGGTTGCCCGAGAGGCCATGGAGTCTCCTTCTCTGGAGATCCTCAAAACCTGCCTGTATGTGATCCTATGCAACGTGCTCTAGGTAAATCTGCTTGTGCAGGAGGCTTGGACTAGATGATCTTCAGAGGTCCTTTGCAACCTTAAGCATTCTGTAATTCTGTAGTTCTGCAAGTTCTAGACAGAAATCCCAAAAGCCATTACACATATCTCACTGAACACTCATCAGACTACGTTACTGCTATTTTGGACTCTATTTAGTTGGTGTAAGCTGCCATAAAACACAGTTTATCTCATTTATCATTTTCCCTAGTCATCTAATTTCCGCTTCAGTTCTCAAAGGTAGATATTTCCATTTCCCATTCTCTTCCTTGGCACCAGAAGTGAAATTTGTTGTTTTAGAGATATCACTGGTTCTTTATTTTCTTGTTTTACCTAATAAGGCTTTTTTCTTTTTTTCCTGACAGAATGTTTGTTGTGAATATTCATTTCTTTGCAGTGTCTTACAAATATACTTCGTACTGAAAATGGAATAATTATCTCTATTTTTGTTCCAACTCTGCTCTTCTTGGATTCATTCTGTTGCTGTGTTGACCTGGCATATTCTCAGCTAAGAAAGGCACATTATTAGCAATTCTAATGTGATTTATTTGAAACCCATATGTAGAAGGAAGAAAGTCTTTTAAAAACAAGGAAGAGTAAAATACTGATCCCTACAGGATAATCACTTTCAAAACAGAGAAGCATCATCATATTCAGTCTTTTTATTCTGGAAATCATTATATTTTCAAATAAGAATTTTGAAAGAAACAGATATATTTAGTTTTACTTTTTTACCTGCTTATTTTTAACCATTCTCATCTCAGTGCGCCGAGTTTATACCAACAATTATTTTTCAATTATTTTTCTTTTTGGACTGGTTTTACGTTCTCCCTATTCTTATGTTCTTTACTATAAATTGTCCTGTGGTGCTCATTTTGCCCTTAAACTCTCTGTTCCTGGAGACAGTTTATTGTGTGGAACACTCACAAACATCCTGTTTTCTTTTTCCTAAAAAAATGAATCGATCAATTTTATATCTCCCATGGATTGTGGGTAAAAAACCTAAAAAATAAAGTTTTACACTCCTAACACTTTAAGTCAACATTGCGAGTTTTCAGAATGATGCAATGTTTAAATACACAACATAATTGTGGAGCCTAATTCCTGGTTAATAATCCTTAAAGCATATTTAGTATTTATTATCTTTGCATGTGATGCTATGAGTATATTTAAATTTTTAAAACTCATTACAAAAGATGCCTGTTATGTTTTATATGCATATGATTTTCTAATATACTCTAGAAACTAGCAATCTATTTGTCAGTTCTACAAACCTTTTATTCTAGGCTGTGATGTCGCTTAATAAAGATTAACTTTTATAAAAAATATTTGTTAGAAGGCCCTTTTAACTAAGCTTTTTTACTTCTGTAAAGAGCTTTAATAAACTTGATGAAATGGGCTTCTTCATTCCTCTCTAAGAAACATAATATCCTTCCTCGTCATATACATAAAAAGATTCTTGAGGCTCTGCATATAAACCTTTACATAAGGTGGATATGTGAAATTGGCTCTATTTCATGTTGTAGAAACTAATTCCAAAAAAAAAAAAAAAA
>VZSV01000027.1:5319218-5331544 GCA_013398735.1 Nothocercus julius | reverse complement strand
AAAAAAAAAAAAAAGGAAACTGGAAGTTTCTCCCCGGAAGATTGCCAACTGGGAATTGCCAAGATGCACTGACAGGATTCCTCACCTCACTCTCATCTTCAAAATTTTGCACCCTATAGTTGCCCAAGTCTATAGCTAAATCTGCACTCTCCTAATGGATGAGCACTGAGAAGGAAAAGCTCTATTTCTACACTTAGAGGTAGCAGATGTCCTCCAAAGCAAATATGCCTCCTTTTCTATACTGTTTAACTCAGTCCATCATCTGTAAGGCAGGTCTCCTTCCACCCTGAAGAACTTAACCTTAGCAGCTTGTATCTTCATCATCATACGTACCATAGCGAAGGGGTCATTGTGCCTCCTTTGATTACAGATATAACTGTGAGCACAGAGGAGGATTGCTGGCTTGGGGGCCCCTCTAAATCTGTCAACTCTTTTTGCCTTCAGCAATGTCCTCGCATTGGCAACTCTCAGAGGAGAGTTGCTCTGGACATGGGTCCAAGAGGGGTGGCAAAGGGATCTGCTGGCAGCAGAGAGTCCATCCCCTAAGGGCTGATGTGCAGTGAGGAGGGGTCTGAATATCACCTTGTGCTGTCCTAGAAGACCACCATGGATTTTGGTCCCTGCAAGTCCAGAGCAAGCAAAGGTTGCAAAAGGAAGAAAGAGAGACCTCCATTAGAGCTCCTCTCACACCCTGCAATGCTCTGTGCTAAACTCAGTTGATAATCAACTGATTTTCTTCTACAATCATTCGTTTAACTCTTGGTAAAAATTAAGAGCAGTGATTTGAGTGAATGTGTGCTGTCTCACTAGGAAGTTCTTGCAAACATTCAGGAGAATAAACTTTTAACTTGCATCTAAAAAGTGACCCTTACGGAGTGAGGTGGAACTCTATGCTGCCCTCACATCTTATGGCTAAAATCTAGGCCAGCATCATACCTGGTAAAAAGACAGTCTTGCCAATGTATGCAAAAAGCAAAAAGAAAACTTTATATCTCCTAATGTTCTAAGATGTGCAATATATTATAATATGTGCAAGATCTTTTAGAAACTTATGACATGACATCTCCCACTGATAAAAAATTAAATCTTTTACTTAAATGAAATTCTGACAGAACTGCCTTGGGTAAGGAATGTTTAGATATTGACCAAAGACGTATTCTGTTCTCACCCCTTTTCTGAAGAATCCAGTTTATTAAACTGACCTTTGAAGCCATACAAATTAGGAAAGCATCATCTGATGAGGTTCTCTGGCAGAAGATATGAGTGGGACTTTTTTATGAGAAAATGTTTAAGCAAATTAACATATTGTGCTGCTGTATTGAATGTACTGAACCTAGTGAATGAAGGGAAAATATACCAGTAGAATGCCCCATTTTCTCTAAAAACATATAGGTATGTTTAGAATATGCAAAGCTTCCTTCTAATCTCTGCTGCTTACAGGAACCCCAGCGATATAGCTCCTGGTGCCTCATAATCTTTAATGTTTCCATCTCCAGATGGCTCCCCTTGGTGTCTCCTTCCCCCAGCAAGGCAGGGGCTTATTTTCCCATTTTAAATATTGAGAGCTAAGGTTAGATTTTGATATATATAATTTGCAGGAACAAGAAAATACAGCCTGGAGGGAAGGACCCCAGGTTAAAGGATTTTAGCTTAAATACAAACAGAACCAATGAGTGAGGGGTATATCTTTGCTTTTTCTTATTCCACTCAGTGATTTAGAAATTCCTAAACTGATCTGAATATAAGAGCACAATTTCAGTGCTGATCAAAAGCTTTCAAAACCTCTAAGCTATGAAGGGGAAACTACCTTTTTTTCAAGGTCGAAGACAAGCACTTGTTTACTGGAAAAGGACACAAAACAAGCTGATCTGGGGTGAAGAAGGAAGATGAAGGAAAGAGGGATGGGCTCAGAGATGGTGTCTTGCTGCTGCTGTGGAACAAAAGAGGCAGTCCTGGAGGACATTAAGGCTTCTATACTTTAAGCATGGCTTTTTTCTCCTCTTCACATGTTGCTCCCTTTCTTGGTGTTCAGGGCTCTGCAGTGCCTGAATGTGCAGTGCAGGAACTGGAGATGGTGGGGGAGGAGGAGGAGGCAGTACCCCTTTTTGCTTCTTAGAATGGTTTTACTATTATCAGAATCTGCCTATTTTGCCTTTTCCTGAGCTGGCTTGAACAGTTTTAAAGGGGAATTGTTTTGCAGACACATCAGGATTGTATGGAATGCTTCCCATATTCATATAGCATCTCTGGGACAGCTCCAGCCATTGTTTCAGGGCAACTTCATATTAGGAGATATTTAATATGTTTTAGCTCTTTTTAATGGGATTTGGCATCTGGGCATAAAGACAAGAAATCAGCTAACATGCCATCAGCCAATTCACTGCATGCCAGCGTTTGGAAATCTTGGCTTTGTGGCATCTTTTGTTTCCCATACCCATCCCATAGCTTCAGTGTGCGGAGCACTCCCTGGCTTGGCCTCTCTCCTGCTCATGACAGTCCTGCAGCCTCTACCCACCACCCGGCCTGTAAGCCCTTGCTTCTTGGGCAGAAGAGGCAAAAATGACTGATTGGCCCTAACTGGGGCCCTGGGATCCTGAGGCTGCTGCAGCTGTGATCAGACCATGCATTTCTAGGGTTAGAAGCCCACATCTTAACACTTTCCCAGAGAAATTTTAAGTATGTTGGCTCACACAAGCAAACGACCTTGTGCAATTTATAGATGATAATTTCTACTCTTTCTTTTTTTTTTTGACTGGTATGATGTCCAGCATGGTCTGGCTTTTGTTATCTACAATGGCAGAGCTGGAGAGGGCTTGAGAGCCAGGTACTCACCTGGGATAAATCAACATTGCTGCACTTATGTCACTTAAGTAATACTGTTTCACGTAGCTACAATATATCCCTGTCTGAGAACATTTGCTCTTGTTAGCACACATTTTGGTGATAACAATATAACTGTACATTCATATCCGTAAATAGCCCTACTTGCATTTGCTGAAGTCTTTCCTCTTCCCTATTCCCTACTCCAACAGTTTGGCTGTCCTTATTTATGCTGCTCAGTACTGTTATTCATCATATCTATCTTTCCCTAAACGTTACTTTGCTTTGCCTGATTTTTATGAGACTGACATGGAAATACTGAATAAAATTCTGACTTGTGTCTCTGTCTAGACTTCTGCTAAACCTCCAGGGCATTGTGGATGACATGTGACAGCTTTTAAGATGAATCTTTTCTAAAGTAGAAGATGTTTAATCCTCCTAAGAAAACCGTTCTGATGGAATTGAATCCAAAATGGTAATGTATTTCCTTAAACTGTTTGATCTAGAAGCTTTTCTGGATTACTTTTCTCTGTAGGAAAGCTTTGCCTCACACATGTTTAGCCTTTCATTTTTTTTCTCATGTTTTCTTGCATTTTTGACGATAATAGCTTTGAAATGTGTGAAGATAACTAACTTCTTAGAGGTCTGAAAGCATGCTTGGGGACTAAAGAACATATAATTTCAAAGTTTGCCTGTTCACTGAAAAAAAGTCTCTTTCTTTTCTCTCTGTCTTGATACTAAATAATAGAATTAATTCTGCAAAGAAGCACTGCATGCAGTGCAGGAACACCTTTTAGGTGCCTGAACTGCAGGTTAGGGTGCTTAAGAATTTCAGCATGTGAAGGGACCAGGTGCGAATATCCACTCCATTTGACTGTTTTGTGTGTCTTTTTACCCTAAAATATATTCTTCGAAGTAATTTTTTTTCTGTAAATAATGAATACCCTGTGCTGTAACATCCTGTGCTCAAGATTAAAGGTAAGATGGCAGACAGTGTCCTGCAATGCTGGGGACACTGAGGGGATGAATACAGGCTTAACAGAAGCGGGAACTTTTTGCCTTTTGCAAAAATAAGAAGCAGATCAGCTCAAATTGTCCTGGCTTGAGGAGCCTGAAGGATTTCTGGGGGACTTGCTCTTGCCCCAGGAGACGCGGCAGGGTGCTGGAGCTCAAAGCAAGGCAGCAGTGGCCCGGCATGTGTACACCTAGCAGAGCCTTGCTGGACTTGAGCTAGTAAAAATCTCTCATGTCTGCTTTTCCACAGTGAGTGCTGGAGGCTTTCACAGCTCCTATATTTTCCAGGCAGAAATATATGCACACAAAAGTGTACAGCGCACGCACGATGAATCTGATGCCTGCAGGATATGTCAGAACTTCTGCAGAAGGTGCACAGGTGACATCTGCATGTGTAGCAAGTCAGCGCACTGTGGATGTACTGGATTTGCTGTGCATACACAAATTTTCTCCACAGGGCACGCAAAAACTGGATGATCTGTCACAGATGAGTCATAGTCACTACACATGCACTGCGGCGTTGAGAGCTGGATACCTGTCAGCCCCCTCTGAGCTGGTGCTTCTGGGAACCACTGGTTGAAATAGATGGATGGAAAGTGCAACCAGGGGAGCAGAGGCTCAGAGCACAGGCAAAACACAACAGAGCCATAATAGGGCCCAAACCAGAATCTCACCTCCCTAAATTATGGTTAAATTTCCTACTCAGTGGATTTTGCCATCAGGATACTTCATTTCACAGTCTTTTGGCATGTATTCTAGAATATTCAGTTCAAAAGTAAATTAATATGTACTGGGGGGGAAATGCCACATGCTAAAGTTGTTATGAGAGAATTCAAGAGTTGGCAGCTCTTGTAATCTGTGTGGTAGGTGATGATTAACTGGAACGGACATTGTCATGAAGCCTGCAAGAGACTTGTATCATGCTGAGCATGAAGGGAAAAAACCCTGAGAATCAGGTTTGCCCTTAAAATAAAGAAAACCTTGGCTGTTGGTAGAAAAGTTAATAAGGAATTACCATAAGTGGTAATTTATAGTGCTTATATTCTGTAATCACAATACTACCCACAGCAGATAGCTGCCACTCAGATACTGTAAGGATGAATTGTATTGTAGGACCTAGTTATGACCGTATGTCTTGTATATGTTCAACCAGTTTATGGTGATTCTATAGTACTGGTGATACTACTGGTGATTCTGTAACGCTGTGGGTCTATCTGAGTTTGTGGCCTCTGCTTCTTCCCTTTCTGAGGGCTAATGATTTGGGTAGATTGCTCTTTTGCTGTCTTGGTGTTTAGAAAAATAGCTTGCTCTAGTGTGCTGCTGCTGTTTCAGATCTACATTCTGAGTTGCTTAGAGAAGGAAGCAAAACAGTCCTATGAAGTTAATATACTTGAATGATAAATTTAAATCTATAATTATAACTTTGTTCCTACATGAAGGCTGAGTGGAAGCATGTACAGTGAGGAGAGAGCTGTCCAGGGTTCAGAGTGAGATTATAAACCCTGTGTACCAATAAGAATGAAAGAAATTGATATAGCAACTTCTGTTTAAAAGCATTCAAAAATGTAAGAGTTGAGAAGATAACGCATAGGTCGAAAAAGGCCTCTGACTCAGAAATGGCTGACCCATGAGAAGAGAGAATACTGAAAAGGTCATCCTGAAATGGCATAGGACTATATTTCATAAAATATAGGCTTTGCATTTCTGGAACCTCATTCGTGTGACAAAAACTGTGACGAGAACAGGGGTTGGCACAAAATCAATATACTCGGGCAGGGACTGTAATAAATAATAAAAATGAGGAGCAGCATAAATTTTAACCAGTTTTCATTACAAGTTAAAGTCAGTCTGATTTCCTATGTGATCTCTTGAAGCTGCATAATTTCCAAGGGAACATCAGGGAAGATATACTTTTCATTGCAGATGAAAGGTGCTAAAAGAGGTATCAAAGTGAGAGGGAAAGAGAGGTGTTCGCCACCTTCATTTGCACCCGCGTGTTACTGGAGGGAGGGAAGTGCTGAGGAGGTGGCAGGCAGCAGCTGCTGGCATGTCGTGCCCCACCGCAAGCACGTTCCTGCGTGGGCCATGGCGCGTGATCTGTTGAGGCATTATTGAGCCCCAAGAAGTCTTATACAGTTTTTACTCGCGAGCTGTGCCATCGCTCAGGATCCAGCTCCAGGCGCCCGAGTGCCGAGCCTGTTCAACATTCACCCTGATGTCTTTTATTTTCCGGTCAAAGGTAACAATAATAACAATTAACAAGCCTAATCCTGTTGTGTGAATCTGGCCCAGCCTCTAGAATTTCAGCCACGCTGTTGCTACAAAATGATAAATCCATTAGTTCCAATTTTTTCAACTCACATGGACACGAATTCGGCAATCTGCCTCCGCCTGCAGGGCAATATCTGAGAGGTTCTTGGGCAAGACAACTGACTCAGCTCTGCGATTCCCCTCTCTGGGGGAGGCAAGGGAAAGTCAGCCTCATCCTCCACAATATGTCTCCATTTAGATTGACAACTTCCTGGGACCGTAGGGTTAACTTTGTTATGACAGCACAGCTGCACTTACCATTTCTTCCTATTGTGCACGGGCAGCACAGGCTCCACAAGCAATCGTAGCTCTTGGAACCACAAATTACAGCGAGTGTTTCATTGCTCGTGTTATTTTTTATCCACAGATGATTCCGACACCAGTTTCTAATGGGGCAGACTCATCCTTTCAGTTTTCTGCTGAACAGAAAATTATCAGCGGATGGTTCATGTTGTAGCAGTTCCCTTCTGTAATCTTATAATGAAAAATATGAAGCCAGGTCTGCTTTCATGTTTCTATTACCTAAGAGCTGTGTTACTTGGACACCTTTACCCAAGAGTAATAGTGATCAGGTGCATCCATACTGCACTGTATATTGCTTGAATTTGTGCCTGGAGAAGTATGATATTAATGCAAAGGCTGTGTTGGAATTGTGTGTTCATTTGGGGTATAACAACATCCATCTTTTTCATGAGCAGAGGATTTGGTTGTATTTTCTGTAGAAAGACTATAGTGTGATAGAAAGGTTGATGGCAATATTGGACAGGTTCGGTTTTATTACTGTTGAAAAAAATAAAAATCAGGCCAAGTGTATATTTCATTATCTCCTCATTTTTCAAGTTTTCAAAATTTCGAGATTTTCCTCCTACCACATTACAGCACATGCCAAACACAACTCAATGCTGTAAGATCAGATCTCTGACCATTGATCAGTTTTTCTGTTAGCAAACCACTGTATTCTCTTTTAGCTTCTGGATAACTCCCTAGGCAAATACACTTTCTGGATAGACATCCCTCTGCCTTCTGGATAGCTATTAGGTGGTGTTCGTTACTGACCCAGTTTCTATGCTACGGTTTCATAGTTTCATAATTCATCTCCTCTACATAAAAATCTGGTAGTATCTGGGTGCTTCAGAACTACCTATTATTAGACAGAAATACATTTTATGAGTGGATATTTTTAGTGTTGACAAATACAGTGTGTAGCATTATTAAATTTCTTCAGTTACCCTCTATGTCTCAGGAACGTGCCAAACCCAATGCAGCTTTTAATTGCTTCATTCTCTACTCAGTAATTTTCCTGCTGTTATTAGGGTGTGTTGCTCAGCAATCACACAGAGCCAAGGAGTTTGTCAGAAATTTCCTTTGTGCAAGTGTTTGTGTTCTGCCTGTTAGGGCTCTGCAATGCAATTCTGCACATGAATTTCTCATCTGTGCAGTAACTGGTTCCAACTGGCACTTGTGAGAGCTTAGGGAGGATGTGTTTCTTCATGAAGGAGGCCTTATAGCTGTAACTGGGCAGAAGCATTAGTATGGGTCATACTTCTCAGATGTCTATGCCAAAAAAAAAAAAAAAAAAAAAAAGATTTGGCAAATGTAGGCAGGAAAGGAGTGCAGAGGGAAGGAGAAATGAAGGGAGAAAGGTCTGGAAGATCTGTTCGCACATTGCAGGCCTACAGTTTTCCATCGTGTGGAGAGGAAGGCAAGCACAGAAGGGAATACCAGCATCAGGCAACCGTGGGCTCTGCCCTGCCTTTGAGTATCCTCTGTCTTGCCCAGTTGCTTTCACAGTCACTTTTCCTGTCTTTTACAGGTACCCACCTAGCTGGGGTAAAGAAGTAAGCATAATGTCTGTGTAAAATGAAGAGGGATGTAAAACAAAACCAGATCAGAACAAATAATGATTTAGAACATTTTTACAGAATATATCTTGGTTACATCAAATTTCAAATAATGTTCCTTTTCTTTTTTCCTTTTTTTTTTTTTTTTTTTTTTGAGGGTGGGGCGGGTTGCAAATCTGCACACTTTGTTGACACGAAATAAAAAATATGTAGGAACATAATAAAAAGGATTGATTTACAGCTATATCCAACCTTTGGATGCACAGGTGTTGAACCAAATTCAAAGCTTATTCCAAAGTTCAAAGTCAGAAAACGGGACCAGCGCTACATATCAAGGGGTACTGGATAACTCAACCAACAGCTTGTTGTCACTGTTCTGGAAATTGTATTGAATCCAGACTGTCACAGTCCTGGGGTCATGATGCAAGATGATTTCCGCAAAGGGCCCACTGCCAGCTGAGCAATGGCCCAGCTGTGCATCTCCGAAGGCAGCCGCAAAATGAGTGGCTTGCAAGTACGCAGTTGCAAAACATTTGGTTTCTTTCCTTGGGGCAAGTGGTACAGACAAAAGGTGAATACATGAGCATAGGCAATACTGAGAGGGCCTTCAGAAATGCATGTCATAACAGCAATACAAAGCGATTATGCAGTCTGAATCTTTACCATAAGTGCTTGGCAAAAGCATTGCCCTCTAGCTCTCCCTACTGGTTTATTACTGCGATTCTATTATTTAATTTTTTCGATGTATCTCTGCATTAAACAATTAATCGAGAAAATAATCTAAGCATATCTCTAGACTGTATAGCTCTTTCATACTTTATATGCACTGCGGCAGATATGACCATACTTTGTTGTTTTATTTTGCTAATTCTTCTTATTCTGTAATATATCAAGGAAAAAAAGTATGTTATTTCTCCTGATGCAGTTTATGATGAGCCATTTTATAAAATGAAAATATTTCTTGGGGCTGAAATTTCCAAAGACGTGATTTTTAAAAACCTAGGGTCATTTTTCAAAAGTAAGTTAGGCTCTCAGAAGCCTGAACTTCAGTGACTTTCACTGAAACTTAGCCATCTACTTGAAAAATCTTTTACCTGTGTTTAGTTCAAGTGCTATTCTAATTGAATTGATTTTTGAAAGCTGGTGGAAAGGCTCTATTCACTCAAAGGATACTTTAGGTGAGTTAAAGGATACACAAGTCCTACTTTTTTCATCTCTCCCAGTATGACATCTGGCATATCAGGACTCAGCTAACAAAGGGAAGGATCCTCACTGATTAAAGTTTGATTAAAATATTCTTATCCACATATTGTAATGAACAGGTCTTTGTTGTTGACAAAAGGATGATCTACTCAACTCACTATACCAAATTAAAAACATAAGTATACTGTTTAACCATATGATGAGCTAATGTTAAGTTCAGAGAATGGCTTCTGACATCTGAAAGTTTACAAAAAAATATAGTAATATATTGTGAAAGGAAATAATTTAAGAAAACAAGTATATTTTTTGTTTCATTAATTGCTGGAAAATCCTCACCAGGAAAATCTACATAACAAAAGAAGATATTTCATGAACTTGTAGTCTATAGTTAATATCACTGTACGAAGTGAAGCAATTTTATTATCACTATAAAATACATATGAATTTGCCCAGGCTAAATGGGATATATTTGTACTGCTAGTTTTAAAAAGACCCATAGACCAATCACTGTCTCCAAAGTTAAGAAGGCAATGACCATCTAACGCCCTTAGAGATACAGCGAATTTGTCCTGGCCAGTTTGTTGACAAGGGCAAAAATAAAGGGACTGCGGTAACAATTAAACATGCGAAGATCAGGGAGCCAGTGTTCATATTTGCTCTGCGTTCTTTGTTCGTTTGTTTTTTAGGGCAAAGTGGACAGTCCCTGAGATGCCCACACAAGAAGACTGATCCTTTTGGGTTGCCCTCTTCACGCAGAGCACAAGATACCCACACCCTCAGTTAACCAAGAGCCCTGATCCAGTCCTGGCATGTGACCGCCCAGCTGCGCGTGGTGCCCGGCGGTTTGCTCCTGAGCTGTCCTTCACAGCAGACCCGCTAACTCCTTTGGGGCTGGAAATACAGTGCTGCTCTGGGAACCAGTCCTAGCACCACCCCTGCACCATATGGATGCAGGCTTGACTCCCTCAGCTCTCTGCACACCTCCAGTGCTATTCCTGTTGTCCCTCCATGTTTACCTATCCCTTTATACAACCCCGTGCTGCACCCGAAGCCAAGCATTATATAGTCTCTGTGGACACTTACTGTAGAAAAATGCTGCAGCAATGCCCTCATGTAGAATTAAAGCCCACAAAAAATAATAATCATATTCAGCATGGATATGGAAACTTCTTAAAGAGACGTCCCATCGTGGTGTGGACATGGATCTCTCAGTACTGCTGGGCATGTGGACCAAGGATTCCTCAGTGGAGTAGATGCTTTCAGTGATATCAACTTTGCCATAGGACTTGCCAGGAAGCAACTGAGATTTTCAGGGGACTGAATTTCTGAGCAGTTTTTTTCTCCATGAACAGAGCAAGGGGCCTACAATAGCCATCCTGGTTTAGACACCTTAGTCTGATAGTTGAAGTTACATTTTGTGAGTCTACACAGGAGTAAATGCTACCTGCTAAGTTTTCACTGAATAACGTTTTACCCAATATAATTACATTTAACTTCAAAGCATTTTTAATGAAAACATTGCTGAAAATTATCTGGATCTACAAATCATTCAGTCTACTGAGCTTCCACTCCTTTTTTTTTCTTTAATTTGTCTTGTCACTTTAAATAGCCAGAAGTTCCATGCATTTTATTAACCTGTTTTGGCAAAGTAATGTATTTATACAAGACAAACCAGGATTTAGATCAAGTGTAAATAGATTCGTATTTCACCTAAGAGTTTTTTTGAGAGGTGTTTTATTTAACTAATATATTTACTTAAAGTATATAGTCAGCATTTCAGAATTGCTTCTTGGTGGCCAAAAGTTCACAAGGGACAGCAGTTGCAATGGAGCTTAGCTCAGCAAAGAAGTGGCTAGGGGGATACAAGCAGCATAAAGTAGAAGTTGGTGAAAAGGGAATTTTACCTCTGTAGCTGAACAGTATTAAGTTCACTGGGTCTACCCATAGTGTCTGTCCAAATTTGGTCCCAAAATAAAAATATCTCTAAAAACTAGAGGAAACATAGTGAAAGCTTATACTCAAGCACTCAACAACAACAACAACAACAACAACAACAACAAAATGTCTTTTATTTTCAGGGAGACATATAGAACCCAGCTTGCTTAATTTGTGGAAAAGCCGGCTGAGAGATGACTTTGATTATATTGATAATCTCTCCCAGTGGAAAAATGTTTAGGTACTAAATGCTCTGTAATATACTGGAGAAAAAACAGAGCTTGTATGTGCAAGCTACATCTGCGTGAATTCACATGAGAAATAACACAGATTTTTTGGTGCAAAGGTGATTAACAACTGGAATAAACTACCTTCATAAATGATAGATTTTCCATTGCTTAATGTCTTCACATTAGTGAAGTATGAAATAACTTATAAAATAATGGCCTGTCTTAAGGATATCCACATTGGCAGAATGCTGTGTTAATGTAGCTATGCTGCTTCTGTGCTGGCTTGTTTCGCATCTACATTGGGCAGCGCAGAAATCCTGTGCAGCTCCAGCCTGCTGATACGTTACACGTGAGTTGCAATCATATGTTCGAGAGAGAATCTAGTCGGAAGACAGAGGACATGATTGAGTACATAAAACCTTCTGCCAAGATAGGGAGCTGAAGTTTAAAGGGGTATGTAAATTTTTGCTGTTCCAAAATAGTAATTTGTAGCACCTTTAAGCTAATCATATCCTTATAGTAATGCACATCAGAGTAAGTGAATATATAGGACTATAAAAAAAATATTCTAACTGGTATTTGATGCTGAGCTTCAGCCTTCTTTTATGAGAATTTTAAAGATTTTCTAAGCTAGCTGTTCTCAAATTGGGCAAGTCTTGTAGGATCCAAGAATATTCCATCTGGTCTTTGCTTTCTCTATATCACTGCTTTCCTTCCCCTTTCTTCCTTCCTTCCACAGAAATGCGTTCCCCTGTGTCTGGCAGTTACAGGGGAATATAACATTTGCCCTAAACCAGTTAGGGTAAAGAGACAGAAAGCAAGAGGGGCACAAATGCTGTGACCTGGGTAGGGGCTACACACTGTGCTTGAGTATGACTGGAGGGAAAGGTAAAATTTTATTGTCTAGAGAAAAGAGGAAAAGAGTTTGCTCAGTTTGCTCCTTTTTTCCTTTTTTTTTGTCTTTTTTTTTTTT
>VZSV01000027.1:5276657-5317882 GCA_013398735.1 Nothocercus julius | reverse complement strand
TTTTTTTTTTTTTTTTTTTTTTTTAATATGTATCCCTTTTAGCATATTTATGATAGATATGAGGGAAAGTGTTACCAGCTCTCTGTATTTTACCATGAGTCTTGCAACAGTTTTGCTCCTTCTAAAGTTCTAGTGACTGGAAGACCTATGATTATGATAAAATTTCAGCCACCTTGCAGCTACTAAAAGCACTTCAAAATGAGATCCTTTTGTCTTTAAAACCGATCAGAATAAAGAAAACGTATTTCAGAGATTATGATGATGAAGTCATGAATGTAAAAGTCTGATGAATTTTGGAGAGGAAGAGAGAGTAAAGGGTGTTTTAATTTGTCTTTTTTAAAACATAGATGTTTTGTAACTCATGCAGGAAGAATAGTAGAAAAGCGAGTCTAGCTCTTCATCAGAAAAGACACTGAAGAGAAGATGCACAGAATGAAGATTGGTGGAGAGGGACTGATAATGAACATAGGCTACGGAAAGTGATTTTGTGCTTTTCTCCCCAGTCCATTAAACAGAACAAAGCTGTAGACTTTATCTCCTTAAAATTAAAAAAAATAATTTCCCAAATCAAACCTGGAAGACAAGAAATGGAGAAGCAGTATGAGGGAAAGGAATAAATGGTGGTTGGGAGGCTTTTTGCCAAGGTTGTGGTCTGCCATAATAGAAAAAAATAAAAAATAAAAAAAAAATAAAAAAGGGTTTGAAATTGTTCTGGAAGAACTGCAAGATGTCTTTATTCTATGCATTTTCCCCCTTTAATAGTAAAGAAAAGGGTAGGTTTACAGGGGAAGAATCGTATTCTTATACTGATCCGTGGATGGCAAACTTCCGTAGGTGGAGGCAAACTTCTTGCTTTTACAGGCTTTGAAATACTCTTCCTTCTGACAGGAAATGCAAACCTGTATGCATTCACCTAGCACATGATGTGCAGCTCTTCCAACTCCTATCGATAAATCAAGACAAACAAGCTGTGCAACAAGGCCCCTTATTCGGCAATGCACTCATGTGGCTCAGTGGATAGTGTGGAAGGGCAGCTGTGGAGGTGGCTTTGAGAAATCTTCTGTGTGAAAAGGGAGTCTTGACTTTCAGATATATACTTACTGACTAATAGCTGTACAAAAGTCAAGTCTGACCTGCTGATACTTCAGGATGGACAAAATAGATGAGAAAAATCATTTTCTCACATTAATTTATCTTGTATTCTTGATTCATTGCCTGCTGCTAAGTTGCATAGCTGAACACATCTACCTCATAAATAAACTTCACTGAAGCATGGATTTGAAATAGCAGACTATAGTGTACTATATTACAGCTGAGGAAGGGAGTAACATCTCTAACAGACCATGGTCTGATCTATATATACTTTTATGAGTATAATTACTTCTAGTGTAGCCATCTATATTTTTAGTATTGCCCTTCTGTACAGCTAGGCAAGTTGTACTACTTCCAGCTGAATCATGTGCAGGCATAAACCTGAAATACACTCTTCCCCCGAAACTTGCTTTTTGTTTCATTTCTGAAGTTTCAGGCGGGTTCCTCAGATGGGTAGAGGTCTAGATTTCCCTTGAAGTTCATCGATCAGATTACTATACTAGTATTTGGCAGAAAAAAAATCATTGTTCATGATGAGTGGAAATACATTATTTTGATACTTCTTTTTCATTATCTGTAAGCTAAGGTGCATTACTATTGTCAGGTGCGTGAGAACTGGTCATGTGGTTTAGTTGTCCATATGAAAGAGGTTTCTGGCCTACTGCATACAAAGCAAACAGCAAAGAAGTATTGTCTCACAGGCAGGCAAATAAGCAGATTGTACTCTTATTTTTCTTTGCTGAATTTAGAGAAGGACTGTGAAAAACTGACCTCAAGGTCACTGGAGCACTCCCTTAGAGCTATAAAAGGAGGAGTAACTTAGGCAAGGGTATTTCATTTTCTCACTATTAGATGACATAGAATGCAAATCCAAGGGAGATCGGGCTCCATTAAGTCTTCTGTTGGCTATTTTTTATTATTTTTATTATTATTATTTTAGTTTTGCGTGCCCTATGCTATGCATATAGCAATGAATCTGCTTCAGAAAACGGGGGGCTTACACACGGTTTTAGAAGAAAGAGCAGCTCTCCTTCTGAAGCTCTAAATCTTACCCCAGTTAGTTCTGGAGAGGAGGTGAATGAAGACAATGTTCTGGGAGAAAGATGAGGCTGGTGATCCCCTTCTTTACTAAAGCTAAGGCAAGCTTAAAAATGTTGGTCTTAAACGAGCTCGTATCAGAATACTTGAAGGGCAACTTTTTCCATCATACAGCATGCAGAGAGAAGCTTATTTATATTTTCAGAGTGTTCTTGCTAAAGCATTTATCTAGGCTCTGCAGCTGAAGAGCGTGAGGCCGGTGTGTTGCTTTTCACACAAAACAAGAAAGTACATATTGAAACACAGAGTTAACAGGGCAGTTGCAATGCTTTTGCAGAGTTATTGGGTGAGCAAGTTGAATGGCATCTTCTGAAGTGCTTGACACTGTTGGCTACATTACTGAAGCTCCTAGGAGCTGCAAATAACAACACGCTGGAACACAAATTCCACACAAGGTCTCAGTGCTCTTTCTATTGACATTGGCTTAAGGCTTTCTTTTTATTGATATTGTTTACAAAATTTTAGGTAAAGTGGGGTCAGTTCTTGTATGGCTGTGATGGCTGTGATAAGATTAGGAATCTGGCGGGCACTCTGCACTTGAATATATGGTAAGGAGCAGGGGAAGGTGGCACTGAGAGTTAATAATTCTTTTCAACTTGTGATAAGGATTATGAGAAACGGAGAGAAATATGGAAATACAGAGTCAGTTTAAATTGCACTATTGAGGGGGAAGGAAAAAGTGTTTACCACCTGTGGTTTAGAGTAGAGAAGCACACTCAGAGATAGCTGAGAGCATTAGATTAGTGACTGCAGCGATAGCTAGAGAATTTTAATTTGTATAATTTATTCAGTCATTAATAAGAAGGACTAGGGTTTTATGTAGAGCTCATTTTTATATCAGTATGTGTTACAGGCAACTCAGTGAGGAAAAACTTCAGACTGAATTTTATTAAGTAAAATGGATATGGTAAGTACCACCATCATTAGGGATGAATTTTGGATACAAATACAGGTATATTAGCATGTAAATGGTCCAATTTAATACAATAAGAAATGTATTAAGTAAAATAGATTGGCAGTGTTTATGAGAGAAGAATTCTGAGGACAAAAAAAAAAAAGAATAATTTTCAAAAATATTGGGAGGATGTACTGGAAAATAAAACCTGAAATACAAATTATTTAAAGCCTCTGTGGATGAGTGATAAGTTCCAAGTTAATTGGAAGCAACAACAGAGCAGTTTAAAATTATATGGAGTCAAAAACTTTGGCACAGATATAATGTCATAGGAAGAAACAGAGGAAACATGAAAAAGCTCATCTGAAGCAGAATAGGGGAAAAAAAAAAGTAACTTTTGCTTGCCCTAGAGGCCGGATTGAGGGGAAAGTATCACTATGAAGGAGCTGCCCCCTGCAGGTGGAAGACGAGGCAAGAAAAACGAGTCAGTTGAGTAAGAAAAGAGCAAATGTAAGAGAAATGTAACCTTTTCCTTTTCAGGAACCTGGAGCCCTGTTCCCAGTAATGTCTTTGTTTCACTTGACGAGCTGCCAAAGAAAATTGCTGAGTCTTTAAAGTACTATAGGTGAGGACTCCTGGGGCAGCACACTGCCCACATTGCCCATCGCAACCAGGAGCCTCCTTGCATGGAGATGCTTAGAGGACAGAAGAAGGAACTTCCCAGACCCACTCTTGTGGTAAATAGGACTTAGCCCCCAGGAAAGCAGAGGAGAAGTCTGTCTAATTATCAGTGGTAATAAACAAGCAAGACAAAATATTAAGTCAATGGGAAAGATTACATATATTTTTCAATACTTCTATTCAAAACATCTGACTCAGCAGCTGTAATGTATCTAGGGAAATAACAACCTCAAATTACTGCAGACATGTCAGACAAAATTTGTTTAGCAGTTGAGAACTGCCTTCTTCTTTATAAAGAAGGACATCTTCACATTTCTGTGGGTGTCAGTTTAGCATGAGTGAATTTTTTGTCCTGTAATAGCACAAAGGATATATAAACATTTATAAAATATGCAGGTTCTGAGATGATAAATGTGTTGTCAAATTATTGCAGAGAACACAGATATGTCTCATTTCTTTGCTGCAGCTAAGTTGCTTTATTAGTGCTAGACATAAAGTGGAACACTCTTGGAACACAACAGAAGATATTTTAAAAGTCAGATTCCCTTTCGCCTTTTTTTTCTTAACAGAAGCAACACAGAGAGTAATAAGATGCAGTGTCTAGAGACAAAATTTAGAAGGTGGATGAATTGGTAGTACCAAAAGAGAATAAAAAAATAATATAAGGTTCTCTCTGTAAAGAGAGGGATATTCCTGAGAGTACCGCAATGCTCTCCCATGCTTTTCTCCAGCACCAGTCACCAGGGATACATTTCTTAGAAAGAGAACAAATCTGGAGATCATCTGTATCTAGTCTTTACCAGTCTCTTGGACAGTAGCTGAAGGCTGCTGCCAAAAAGGCAGTAGTTACTGCAGCACTGCCCATGTTAGAAAGACCACGATAATGTATTTCATAGTGCTGACCATAAACTACAAGATTCTTTACAAGCAATAGGTAGGAACTACACTGAAAATTTTATTGCATAGCTAAAGGAAAAAGAAAAAAACTCACAAACTTGATCATTTTTCAGGGCAATTAAAACCTTTAGCATTTATGAGACTGAATAAAATATCTTCATAAGCCTAATAATCAGCTTGTTAATAATAGTTTTCAGAAAAAGAATCCTTTTAAGTGAACACAAAGGGGTTATGAAAGGTCTTCAGACTGTAAAAGAACAATCTGAAAGGTCATTAAAGTATTCTCACTAAATATTATCTGCCTCATCCATAATCAATAATACATTAGAAGATCATATTCTATTTTGGGTAACTGTGCAAGAAATGTCCTGGAAATGCTCAAGTCAAAGCACAGCTACCACTGGTTTTCCTTTAGCCTGAGGAGAAGGACATCAGCTGAAACCTGGGGGAGAGTGGGCCCTTTCTGTTTTGGCAGGGAGCACGGTCATATTCTGACATGCATATTAGGAAAAAGCTGGTAATTTAAGGAAAAGTAGGATATGTAGCCAATAAAAGATGTCTGCATGATTGGAAGTGAATAAGAGGAGGATGAGAGAAAGGTCTCGTCTGAAGGAGAGCGAGGGAGATGCCTTATTATGCAGAGTTTAATGCTGATAATCCAGATTAAAATGATGGAAACTCAGTTTTCTTGTTGTAATGCGAGCTTTGACTGTGCAATAGATCCTGGAACTGTCATGGTATGACTAAGAAACAAGGAAAAAAAAAAGCCTATTTCTTGAACACCCGTTTTTAAGATTTAATAGTTTGTGGTTGGAGAGGCCATAACTGCAGACGTACGGCCTCCTCATGAGAAACTTGGGAGCCTTCTGCTGGGTATCCTGAGAGAGGACTCAGTGCAATAGGTGTGTTGAGTGGGCTTCCAGACCACGCCTCAGACTGCTCACTCCATGGATTTGCACAGGGTCTAGCTGTGAATAGCCAGTTATACCTCTTATCCCTTTACGACCTCCAGTTTTCTCTCCCCTTTGGCTTGTACAAAGGGGTTAAGACCTCTTCCTTCTGAATGGACACCAGCTATGAAGCTATAATGAACCAGTGGAATCACCCTGGTATTAAAAGTGATCATCTGGAAGGTATGTTTTGGCAGCACCAAAACATCTTGCTGGATGCTAAGGAAGAATTAGACTAGATCTCCAGAGGTGCCTGCCAGTCTCAACTGTGGTGTGATTCTGTAACTCCTCAGAGATGTGCAATGATTCAAATAAGGTCTGTTTTTTCTATATTTAGACAGCTCATGAGCTCTTGATAGAAATGTCTGAAAAATAGATGAATGAAATTTAATATAAAATCATGAAAATTATTTTCATATAAATGAAATAATTTGTCAGCAGCAAAGGGAGGCATCTCTGTTTTTTAAGGGCTGGAATTATACCTAAGAATTCCTGGGCCTAAAAGTTTCTGTGCTGTCATTGCGATAAATTAAGTTTCTAATTAAACACATGCTCACATACACAGTCTTGGACGAGAATGCTATGCTTGATCAATAGCCCTAGGCTACACGGTAGCAGGCAGAATTATAGCAAATGGAACTGGATGAATGGGTTTACTTAATGACCACAATATGATTTATTTCATTGGTGGGAAAGGGGGGAGGAAGACATCAAATTGCTAAAAATACCACCCAAGCAAATTAAGATATGATCTTACAGGAGATACATTCCCAAGAGATCCCGGGTGAGCATAGCAGATCAGAGCTCAGATCACTCTTAAAGAAGCATACTTGATGAAAGTGTCTGATCTAATCTGCATTCAGCTAGTTTTCCATTTATAATTAAAAAGGCTTTTTATTATTTTTTAATGTAGATGCCTTAACCATGGACAATTACTGACTTAATCAGCACATTTACACAGTGTCATGATTTCAGCTGTTGCCGGAGTCTTACTACAAGAAACAAAATTAATGCTGATAATTCCACACACAGGCAAGCCCAAGTGAAATGCAACTTTGAATAGGGTTTCACACAATTTAATGTTCTGATCCCTAAACCATCATCACTTATTGTGTGGCATTTGCACTCAGTGTTAGGCAAATTGACCCTGTGAGAATTGTTGATGTGGAACAGTAGTAATGCCTGGCTGACAGAGTCCACAACAGTGAGCCAAGGGCTAAACTCGCAGCTCTGTCGCTTTGGGTATGCCAGTGACCCATCCTGTCCAGCTATTCCCCTAGCCAGAAAAAAAGAGTAATGCCAGCCACAGCTGAGAGAGAGAAAGCAACTTTCTGTAGAAGAGCTGTGACGACACTTTAAGGAAAATCTTGCTACATATGGTTAAAAGAGGGCCAAGAAAGCTGTAGTGTGGAAAAAGATTTTTTTTTCTACCCATTTAAATATGTAGAGGGAGAAGAAGGAAGCTTCCCTGCCCCTGTAAACATATACACATATACATATGTGGGCACACACACAGAAGCACACGCACAAGGAATTTTGTTTTTCGTTATTGGAACTCTTCCTTCGGTTTCTCTTTCCTCCTACTTACTTATCTCTGAAAATGCAGAAACTGAATATAAATCAGGTTTTGACTTTTTCTATAATTGTGCTTTTCAAAGTAGATAATTAAATTTCTGCCTCTTTGGGAAAAGGTCAGCATGTTGGGGTAACAAATATTCGTATCTCTAGGGCATTTGCCCTTATTAGCCATGAATCACTGTTTCATAAGCTTGGAGCCTTGGCTAGAATCCATCCACCCTAAAATGCTTTGAAAACCTATGAATTAACTGAGATCCACTTTAATAGTTCAACTTCATTACTAATTAACCTGCATATGCCCCTGTTTGTTATGCTGCAATTCAGAAACTAACACTATTGCTATTATCTAGACGCAGATTAAATGTATGGTCCTGCTTCTCCATTATTTTAGGAACTGGTTGCTATGCTGACCACTTGTTTCAGACACAGGTTAAGGCTGGACACAGGCTAAGGAGGCCAGTGAAGAAGCCTTTAAAAGGCTGGTAGCCAGCTTAATCTTCATCTCTATGTCAGCTAACTTCAATTCAGCTGGTCAGGCTGCATTAGGTTGATGTTGGAGCTCAAACACAAGTTAAGCTGATAAACTACAGGGTACATTGAGAAGCCAAGAGAAAAAAAATGGAAGACATCACAGAGAGCATTTTTATTGCATTTGATGCTTATCTTAGGTGACCTAAACTCACAGCCAGGATTTCTAGTCAGATTTTCAACTGCTTTTATGTTTTTTGGGTGGCAATGGTGATCCCGGGTGCTTTTTATCCCACCTTCAGTTTCAGAAGGAAACACCATTACCAAGGTCAGTGCTGCTGTCACTTGGGCTAGACCCAGGAAAGCCCCTCAGGTTTTCCAGCTTCTGCTTTGGCGCAGCAGGAGCTGATGCCGAGCTACAAGCCGTGTAGTTGTGCCACTGCGTCGCCGTTGGCTGGGGCACCCTCAGCGTGGGGCAGAGGCCTGGGGGTAGCGCTGCGTGTGGGGGCTCTGGAGCGTCCCACTGGCCCCGCTTGGGGTGATGGTCGAGGCATAATGCTTGGTGTCTGCTGTGGCATCTTCATCTAAATGTTTCTATCTTTCGTTAACTATACTAATTTGGACAGTCAAAAGACCCCTATTCAGCTGCATGTTTAAAGGGTGACTAAGTCTCTCGGGTACTTACGCTTCTGCTAATAAGACCACGGAGTGTATAAACACCTGCCTATGTTGAGACTATGCTTAGCTTATTTAAAGCAGCCTAGTTCTCCATCTTGGCCAGCTTTAAATAAGCTAAGCTGGAGAAATTAGGCTCTCACCACTTTCCTGCTTCCATCCTTAGAAAACACTCCTAGACTGTATCTGTGCAAAACTCAGTAGGGAAAAAAGAATATCTTTCCTCTGTGGATTACTCATTATCACACATTTCTACTACGAAGAGGTTTAAATCTTTTCCCTCTCTTTGGTGTTTTTGAGGACATTTTTAATCCATCCTTCTATTTAATGCTCTAATCACTGGGCCTTATGTTACACTTTAGTCTTCATCTTTCCTACTGAGACAGTTTTATATTGCATAGACTAATTGCAGGTCTTTGGGCCAGAGAAGAAAGCCTATGAGCACATTTCTCTTGCTTCGCATTGAGAATGTTTGCCGAAGAAGTCTAGGTTCAAACTGAAATTCCAATACAAGTTTAAGCAAATTATATTTAAGTATGCACTGTAGCAGGGAGAGGAGATGAAAGTCTTTTTTTCCAGGTGAGTAACCTAACAGCTAACCTATATCATCATGTTTCTGTTTATTCACCCTCTCTTTTTTGGTCTACTGCATATTGAACTATAATATGAAATTTAATATTAAAGTGGAACAGTCACAATAGGAGGGCAGGAGAGCACCTGCTCTCTCATAAGTCTGAAGCACAGTGATCCAAACCTTCACCTGGAAGGTGAGAGAAGTGGGTTCACAGCCCTTCAGAGAGAGGAATTCAAGTTGGGTGCATTAAACTTACATGTGTGAGCATTATTTTATGCTGTGTTCCTTTATTAAATATGACACAGTAACACACAGTTCACATAAAGGACTTAAAAATTTTGTAACAAAGAACAAATGAAATATGGGTGTGCCTAGTCATACACAGAAAACAGCTGTATGCAATGCATTAAATTGCAACTTCAACACAGGTATATTTTATGTCTTTTTTTATTTGCCATAGATTTTCAGGACATATAAAGCATAAACTCTCTCATAGTAATTTAATATTTTTTCACGTTCCGCCAAAGAGCTGACAAAATGTATTGAGACTCTGGTAATAGCTAAGTGTGACTTTATCCGATCACTTTAAATGATCTTAATGTGTTACATTAACTCTGCCATGAACGTTGCCTAAAAGAATGTAGATCTACTCTGGGGAGCAGCGAGAACAGTGAGGTGCTTTTAGGAGAAAAGTTTATATGTGTAATTTTGCTGACACAAACCTTGCATTAACTGGTACAGAGCAGACATTGGAAAAGGGAGCTGGTAGAAACCAGTTGTTACTGGAGCCTAATGTCCTGTATTGGAGTGCCCAGGACCAATTGCTTCAGAGAATAGTTTGAGCAAACCTGCAATAAGAAGTTGTATAGGAAAAGGTCTAGCCATCTCTTCTAACAGTGGCAGTAATTTTGCTATTTCAATTCAATTTCAATTTCACTAGCTGTCCCTTACTTATGTCTAAGGAGAAAAGGTGAAAAGAAGTGCTTGATGTATACTCCATCTCCTTTACTATTTTGTATGTTTTTATTACTTCTCCTATAATTTGTCTCCACTCAAAGATTAATGCTCTGCAGCCATCTTTCCCAGGAGGAAAATAGAAATAGATTTTTCAATTTAAAGAAGCAAACAAAACCAAATCTTCCCCTGTGAGGACAGCATTGAAGGTATACATAACGGATACCTAGTAAATGGAGTTAAAGAAAATTGTCAGTTGGACTTCACTTCTATGACTGGAAAGCCCTCACTACATACGTGTGTTTGTATGTGTATGTATATATGTATTTAGGTATGTCTATGCATACAATGTATATACATTAATGTATATGTATATATGTGTGTACTTTTAAACATTGTGTTTTTATTTGGAATATATTCTGAAAAGACTTGACAATTCCATCAAAACTCTCATATTTGAATACTGCATAGTAAAGTTTATATGGTAGAATTCTTACTAGTGGAAAAACCTGTTACATAGATGACCGAAGAAGAATGAAAAAACAGTTATTTTATTTTTAAAGATATCCCTAGAAATGCAGAATCAGTGGTGCTAATTTAATATTTAACATGCTCTGATATCTGACTGTGTGATGCTTTCATTCAAAGGTATAGCAGCTCACTGATATTAGTGCCACTAGCACTAGCTGTTTCCCGCATGTTCACTTCCTATGACAAAGTGTGGAGGAAACCAGGTGCCATCAGATATCCCCTGTGATCAGAATTTCTATTACATTGCTGGAAGAGGGGGAAGGATGGCATCTGCCACAATTTTCTTGGTGAATTTGAGCAAACGAGAAAGAAGAAAAAGGCAATTGCTTGCCACCATTTGAAAGAGCTGTTTTCATATTTTCCCATGGGCTTCATATCTGAGTAGAGCAAGGCAGACTTAGAAATGCATTGTATTATAAGTTAATGATCTGTAAAAAAATAATGAATAGACATCAAGAGGCATAAATCCAAAGATTATTTCTAATATCTAATGCTACTTCCTTGTTTAACGAATGCCACATTCTCTTGGCATTTAGGCACCAGAAGGACTTCTACAACAGTAATATTTTTACAATCCCGTTTTGATATTATCTGTTCTTTTAAAGATGCACATAAATATATTGGCTTGATTTTTATTGTTTTTGCTGTCCCCAACCTTATTCCCATGAACATTGCAAGAGTTAAATAATTTTATAAAGTAACATTCAAATTTTTCCATTTTGTTTGTCTTTCTCACTATCCCTCTGACTGATGCCTTGAATCTGTGACTTTTTTTTTCCAAAACCATATCTGGTTTTTGGATTATCCTTCAAGGCTGCATTGTACTGAAGTAACCAATGTTCTTTAATGACTTTCTGCAATATCTCCAGGGGACTGAAATGGCTTTTTCATGTCTGAGCATTCAAAGTATCAGAGAATGCTTCCTTGTGCTATTGCCCTTGCTGTGGGACAGGGCATCCACAATGCCTATCAAGGCAGCATTGTCTACAGTATCAGAAATGGCAGGGTAAAGGCTATTAAGACTTTTCATCAAGTAGGCTATAGGTCTTTGTACTATCTTGTGGGGGAGTAGTATTTATTCAGCGCAGCCTTCCTTTTAAAGGAGTGTAATAGCTTATGAATGGCCTCTTTCCTCTACTGCACATATATTTTTTCCCACTGTCTTGCAATAACATCTGTAACAGTAACAAAAACTGTTTTGGTAGGAAAAGAATTGGAAAGTATTTATGAATGTGTAGCTATCTCTCTGTGCAATTTATTTGTAGGATGCAACAATCTTAGGCCTGCAGGTATAAGCAGGCATATCTCCTCTATCTTATAACAGCTTAGTAATTCCAGTATGTTCGCATAATTCTATCATTTGCCTGGAATGTGGCATAGGCATAAATCCACAAAAAAAGCTTAGGCACTGAAATGTTCTGTAGTACAGTCTCAGCATTGAGTAGCTTGTTAATGAAGGAGAATCTGCAAGTTCTTACCTTTGTTCCTGGGTTTCCCCCACAGTCCCAATACATGTATGAGAAAAGTCAGGTATCTAAGAGTATAATTCACAACAAAGATGTTAACAAAAGCTGCAGTATTGCAGAAAAAGGTGATTTCTGTAAATAATTCCTATGTAGGCTTTTGGAGTTTCATTGGACTCTACAGGACTCTACATTGTGAATCATCTTACGGAAGCAGATCTCTAGTTCCAGAGTTTTTTGATAAAACAGAGAGGGAAGAGATGTTTTCTCTGTCAGTCTAGTAATAAAAGCATTTATTCTGGATGTATGAAAAACAGGAAAACATGTTTTATCGTTAACAAATATATCTCTATCCTAATTGGCTGCGGAGTATTTCAAGTGTATGATACTCTATTTTACTGTACATGGGAATATTGGTCTTGGCTACTTCCTCACCAGTATGCTATGTCTTTTTAATGATCTCTTACTGCACTGTATGAAGATGCTGTTACTTCATGCACACTGAAACAATTTCAGCAGAGGAACTCACATGTAATCTCCTCACCCATTTCAGGTTAGGAAATTATTTCCCATTGCTTTCACGAGCACTGGATTGTGAAATTTGAGAGTCATGTTTCTTGAGGTAACTCAGCATATTTAGGAGGAGGTCCTATGACTAGGTGTTGAGAGTAAATGGTCCATGTTTCTCTGTTCTTCCCCTTGACATTTAAAAAGACAAGCCTTTGGTTCTGGCTTCTATGCCAAAATGATAGGTTAATATCCTATGTTTGTAGCAAGCAAGTCAAGCTCTGCTGCCATGTAGTCAGGCTACTTTAGCTTGGACTGGTCAAGGAGAAAGGATCATCTGTGACTATGGAAAGAAGTACTGCTCCCAATTAGCAGGGAGGGTTAACTATTTGAACAAGGTAGCAAAGTATTTGCTACCAAGGACATAGCTAAGGAACCATAGTGATTTCTTGCATTTTCTCTTCCTCTTGCAGTCCTACCAGGGCAAGTGCTGGTTCTTGAAGGCCCATAGCAAGGATAGTGTGGTGTGTCTTGGCTGATATGTCCCCCTCTCTGTTATTTTTTTACACTCTCTCTCTTCCATGGAGAGAAAGAGTGGAAAAAATTCCTTTCCAGATCCGAAGGATAGAAAAGTTATTAAAATGGTAGAAGGGTATTCAAACAGCCTAACAGAGAAAAATTAATCTCTCTCAGACCATGGGAAAACACTCTTATTGCCATGCTGTTGGGTTTAGGTCTAATTGGTCTTGAAAATGTGAATATATTTACTGAATTTAGCCTGCAGACAATGCAGGCAAAGAAAATCCATATTTATAGATTCTGAAGGCCTTAGGTACCAAGATGATCAATGTTTCAAAATTCAGATGATTCAATAAGGCAAAAGTTATGGATATTCTGAACACCTTAAGAGGAGAGGGCAGTATGTTTAACCTAATTTGAAAGAGAGAGATGGTTTGAAGGGTGCACTGTTTCAGCATCCACTGCCACACAGCACCAAACCTTATTATGCTGGGATGTATGCAAGCTAGGCAACTTTGCTCTGAGAAACCAAGGCACCTTCAGACTTGCAGAAATTGTCTGATGATGGATTTTCAGAATCCCAGCTTTGTACTTGTACAGTTTGCCAGGGGTTTTGCACCTAAAATATTATTATGGATTTAGACATTAATGACCAATAGTCATGAAAAATACTCCCACTGAATGAGAAATAAGTCTGTATATAGAGAAACAATCACTTACGACATATTAAGGAAGACAAATCTATATTTTAAAACTGATTTGTCACACACTGAGAACAAGAGTCAAAATCTGCTGCTGCAGAGCCATTCCCCTTTTGTGCCTTCCTTAGACATTTTAATTAATATTCTCAAATGCTTAAAGATAAATGAAAGAAATCATGTATGTTTCAAGTAAATATACGTATACAGTATGAGATTTTCCAATTGTCTGCGTTAAGAGCAGATGGCTCATTGTAGTGTGTTATTTTATTCTTCACAGAATAGCTAGCTACAATATCTCTTCGTCTCCAGAATTTCTCTTCCAAGATTATGTATAGGCTCTGTCTTAGTTGCAATATTTTAATTCATCACTACGTATTTAGTAAACTCCTTCTTTTATCACTTGATGACAGAAGGGATTTTTTTCTCTGACATTTATTGCTTTTTAAACTATATTACTGGTTGGATGCCAGATTTCTCCAAAAATATTGTAAATAAATGGGAGTAATACAGATTTGGATTTATGAAGCATAATGGCTGGATGCTATAGCTGTGAAGAGATACTTTATCATATTGTCCACCATTATGTGGTGAAAAACTTTAAGACATACCCTCTTGCTTTGTTTTATCATAGTCCTCAAAGATTTCAAACCAAATTCCTTTGAGTCTTGTATACAATTATATTAACCAATCTGATACACAGTGTGAACAAAATGCTCCATTATATATAGGGGCATTTTAACACCAATACAGTCTTCACACATAAAATAAAAGCACCCTGAAAATAAAACTTGCATCTCACTCACCTGCCTTATCTACTGATTACATATAAAATCACACAGTACAATAAAAGGTTCCTGAATGTATAGCATTAAGGAATATAAAACAAAGGCCTGCTGTCTTTTGCAAGCTTATGTGTAAGAATGTCTCTGTCCTCCCAAACATATATATATACTTGTATATACAAATATATCTCACTTCAGGCTCTAAAAGATTAAAACACAGGTTGAGGATCCTTTTTCTGTATTCATGCTTTCTGAAATCAGAGGCTCTTTAAATGGAAGATCTGCATTCCTTATATTATTATTATTATTATTATTATTATATTATATTATTATATTATATAATATTATTATATTATATTCCTTATACTGCTTTGTGACACCATGAAATCAATCCTATCACCCTTTTGGTTAAGTTTGGATTTGAAATGAAAAACTGCCTCTCCTCTACTATCCTTATTCTCTTTCAATCATTATTCCACAACCCTGGATCACTTTCTGTATGGTATATTAAGTGAGCAGCTAAGAAAATTTGAGAGCATGGTGCCTAAGCAAAACCATCACTCCTTTGCATCACGCTCCTTACCTTTTTGCTATAGTGCTACACTGTATTATTTACCTTGAAGAGCAGAAACAAATTTTAGGCCTGAAGAGAAAGCATGCGCCTGGGAAAGACAGGAATAATCAGCAGGAAATAAATTTATTTCCCACCGCCAACATGTGCAGCATTCAGCGATCACCTCAGCACACACACACACACTCTCATTATGTGGGGTCACTTAACCTCTGAGCTTGATGTGCTGCACTCTAAGATAAACAGACCCAGCTTGGACTGGCTGGGTCCTGCTGTAATCAGAACCCACTCCTGTATTTCTCCCAGTCCTCTGCATGGGGTCTGGGGGAGAAGAGGACTGCTTGAGCTCTCCCTTGTGGCAACTGGTAGTGATTTCTGCTTGTATGGCTGGAGGGACAGCGTCCCTTTCCATGTGGTTAAAGGTCATATGCCATGCAAAAATGAAAGTTTCCCAAGATTTTTATCTGCTTTCCATTAAATGGCCCATTTTCTTAATGTTTTCCCAGAGAATCCAAATATTGCATAAGAATTCCAAAGATAGGAATGACCCGGCTCAGAGAGATATCATCGGGGACATTTCCCAAATGCCTGTTTCATGGGGACGGAAAAGGAAGCAGATGTTTTCCATCAACAACTATCTATTACTCCCTCCCTAACCACAAGCTCTGGCCCGTAATCATGTACTCCCCTCTTCTGCTTCCACAGACGCGATGGCAGCATGTAATAATTCAAATTCTGTCTTGTTGACACAGCTTGCTTCAGCTGTTCAGAGAGCAAGTTGTTTGTTTGCTGAATCTATGGACACATCAGCACTTTGCAGAGTGACTAAAAGGAGTTGCTGCTTTCTTGATGGCAGTTGCAATAGCCGGCTGTCATGCTGAGACTCATGGAAGTCTCTGGCAATGTGTTGAAACAGGCACGTGCAGTACATTTCTATCTCTGGGGCACAATTGGTTTTGTGAGAAGCAATCACAGATTTTTCCTCAAAACTGCCCATTGGATAACCAATATAAAATAACTCATTCTCCTATGTTAATTCATTAACATAATCAGTTATGTCATTTTGGACCCCTGGCTCAAAAGCAAGCCTAGGTACAGACCTTCCAGTTAGGTCTGCGTCACTGGGTGGGAAATCCTATGTGGGTGCTCGCCTGGCTTTGGGGACAACAAGAAAAACAGGTATTCTTCATTGCAGCCTACTCAAAGCAGAAGTAAGGGACAATGGAAAATGTTAGCCTTAAAGTGTCCATGTGCAAGAATTTGCCATAGCGATTATTAAAGATTCCAAAGGAAAGGGAAAAAAAAGTAAAAAAACATATTTAAATGGCATTGACCCATCCTTCATCCACAAGGGTTTAGCTGAGCATCTAACCAATTATTCTGGCATAAAAACATGGTCAAGGTGTTTATTCTGTGAGAACGAGCTCTTTTTTAATATTCTATTTGGCCAATGGATGTGATATAGTATCCATTATGTACAGATTTCATCTTCTAGAGCACAGCTACAGATATACCAAACAAATCCAAAGCTACTAACTCCTCCTGCTTAATAACCCTGCAGAGACACACTCTTCCTCTCCACCTGTTCGAGCACCACGAAAGGTTTCACAAAAGATAGCTTTTCCTTTTTGTAGCAAAGGGCTGCATGGTTATGCCTATGGGCTCTGCTAAAGGCCAAAGCTGCTCCTAACTCATCAGAATTCTGGTTTGCAGCAAAAAGAGGCAACTCACACCCACAAGGCACTTACAGAGGGGACTGTCCTAGGCGTCAGAGCTATTCTTTCCACAGTAAGGGTCCTGAAAACTTCAAAATTGGTAGATGATTTAAATTATGAAGAATGAGAAATCGAGGACTACCATAGAAACCCTAAGGAAAATGAAGGATCCAATTTGCTGCAATTGCATTATGTTTCTTTGGATGCCAGTCCCCAAAAACACAGAAAGATCATTAGTAAGCAGTCTATATGGCGTAAATCTAAGACTTGCCTCTCTACTGCATGAAAATGTGAAGAAAAAGGAAGAGGCGACAGGAAAGAAAGGAGGGAAATTTTATCATGGGCAAAAGGAAAAAGAATATGTAGTTGGCCCCTGAGGCAAAACAGCTGGGGTGAGAACAGCTATGTTGCCAGCTTTCTGTGCTAGTTTTAGAGGTCACTTCTAAAAGGTAGGAGTCAGGTAGAGAAAAATTTTTCCTTTCCAAGACACACTATCAAGAAGTCTTATGAGACAGCAAGGAAAGGTGACTGATGTCAGTTTTATTTTATTTTATTTTTACACACTGTGTTTCTTTTCTGTAACACTGCTCCCCCAAAATTTAATGATCTGCTTTGCCAGAATAAAGTTATTCTTTTTCATTTCTACGTTTCAACTTTAGACATGAGTATATGTGAAAAATATGTTTTTTTTTTTTTTTTTTCCAGGGGTAGTGTTCAACTGAAGTGATGTTTTGCAGGAATTTCTGGAAAGAGGATTGTTCATGGAACAACCTTCCCCCAACCTGTTCATGCAACCTTGGGGACTGAACGAAATGCCATGAATTAGAATAAAATCTCACCAAGCATGTGCTTTCTAATATTTTCCTGCAAAAAGGTAGGTAATGAGGAGGCAGCCTATGTGCTGAGCACCTCAGATTGCTACAGCCGGTCAGTGCAAATCTCCTTTGGTGGAAAAGAGTTGACAAGTGACAAACACGAGTGAAATGTTGCTTTATTATTCTGATTTTTTGCTGACAAGTATGTGTGAAAGAAACCTCAGACTCTGAAACAGAAGAGAGCTCAGGATATGATATATAGACTTTTTTTCTTGCTTCATGGGGCTGCTGGGATATGAACATGCCATTTTGGGGCAAGCTAATTGCCTGTTCAGCAACTAAAAGCAAGATACCTTTGTTCTGTGAGTTACAATTCCCTAAAGTACACTGCAGTAGCAAAGCAGTAATTACAATGCAGCCTGTCTTGAAAGAGCACCATTATACATCTCATGAAGAAAAGGATAACTTAGGCATTGCTGTTCACTGGTTAAAGCAAAAGATTTAAAACATGGTGAGCATGATCATGTATGTTTTATGAATATAAATCAATGTTCACATAGATTTCTTATGTTAAAACCTTGTTTGAAGCCTATGGTTTTCAAACTGCTACCAGACTAGGTTATAAGCTTTTTGGCCTGCTGGCTACAGTCCCAACATTTAAAACTTTTTTTTTTTTTTTTTTAAAGTCTCTGGCAAAGATATTGTCTCACCGGAAAGGAATGACTTCTGGGTGAAATGGCCAGTATAAATTAAAATAGGGTCCCTAGCTGAAGTGGAGCCCAGTGAATGTTCAGGGAAGGATGGTGAAAAGCAGAACTGTGAGGAGACAGAGCAAGCCAGGCAGCAGAAGTGAAAGAAAGCGCGTTTAGTACACATGGTGTCTAAAACAGAAGGAGCATGGTTTAGCATTCTGTAAATTGTAAACACTTTAGAGAGCTAAGGCTACTTCATAAATTAACTTAAGTCATTGCTTGGGAATTATTTATAAATCAGACTTTAATTAAAAGATCAAGGAAAGATGAATATATGTTTTAGCAAATAGTTCATTATTAGAGAACCCGAACAATAATAAGCTCTCTAGAATCACCTACTTATAGCTACAAACATGCTATAGTTATATATTAACCTCTTGCATACCATTGGAACATTTTTATGCAGTGTGAAATTGTAGCATTAAGCTGGAAGGAAACAAGATACGAATTAGGATTTTGACAGAAATCAGTAGCAGAAGGTAACTTGCATGACTGTTGTGCTATGCTGCATTATATGTTCCACATTCTTGATAACTACACAATTTTCTCATGTCTCTATGGCACATACTTTGTGACTCATTAAAAAAGTCAACACAAGCTCAATAATCTTTGGCCACATAGTACATTATTAAAAGAATCACAAAGGGAGAGGATAAAGGAGGAAGTTTAATAAATGCTGCAAAGCATGCTGCTGCTCCTGAATGTTTGTGTTGGATTTTGTATGATGTATGAGAAGCTGACATGTCCTGTGGGGGCTAGTTTACATTTTTTTATGGAAGGTTACAGTACTCTGGACCTATGGTTTATTTAGTTTTGCAGAAGTGGTATAAATATTTATTAAGCATTTGACTCATTAAATTTTTGCAACCCTTCCACTCCAAATCTGCATGATTCACAGCATACTGAAAACAGAAATAATACCCCTAAATCACACCTGTCTGTGAAGAGAAAATCTGTCAGCACTTACACTCCCAACTCTTTACCTTGCATCAGACGAGAGGGAAAAAAAAACAGCCAGAAAGAAATCAGTCTGCTACGAGGAAATTAATTCACTGGGAAAATGTTGCTGTGTTAAGAAGTGCTTGTCGGGTGGTTAGACAAATACAGAACTTGAAAGGATCAACATGTTCTTGCTTTTTAAATCATGCAGCCCCTTATTTGGAAAAAAAAAAAAAATCTGTATCACTTCTCCCAGTGGGATGTTGTATTGGGATTATATATCCAGTACCTAGATATCTTGTATTTCGTTTGTATAGATGATTCATGTTGATATATTTATTGAGATAACTTTATTGAAAGATATATCAATGACAACAGAATTTGGCTCAAATCAGGATATTTCTGGGCTTGATCCACTCTCCCCTAAAATCAAGAGGCTCTAGATTCAGTAAAGAGTTCAGTTGCCTTAGCACTTCATTGTAGACAGTGAAATCCAAGACCATTTGTCCCTTGCCTTAGCCCTAGCCTTGCTTAGCACTGGAGGTTTTACAAGGAAAATCAGAACTCCTCAAGGCAAACCAAAAGCTCCTTGCTACCATCAAAATTATAGGACTTTTTTGTTTCCATTTACTTTTAATGCAGACCTTGCTAAGCTTATGAAATGCACTTGAAGACTTCGTGGCTCATGATGAGTAGTGTGAGCAGAACCCTTCCAGTATGACTGCACTAGCATGACAGCTACTAGCAAACTAGCTGCTACAGTTTACTAGCAGCTACAGACTTGGGTTGTCTCTTCCTTCTTTGCTTTCTGGACCACATCATCTTGAACTTTTTCTGCACAGTGACACAAAAAGATGCTAATGAACACAGAGATAGCTGACAGCCTGGTGGTAAGTGTGATATTTTGAGAGAGGAGTTGGAATGCCTGCATGCTAGGCCTCAATCTTCCATCTCCTACAGCAGCTACGTTTTGAAAAAGCATGCTTGCCCTATCATTTTGTGATGAGCTTGACCTTGTTAGGCTCTAAAAATACCTTCTTGAATATAAACAGATACAAAGATTGTGGAATTTAGGTAGCTTCAAGGTTAGGCAGCATTAATCAGTTTTGTGCTTCTTAATTCTTCTTTCAAATTTGGTAATAACACCCTTTCCATTCACTTTTGTAGCACTTGATCATTTTTTTCATGATTAACATTACAAGTCATGGGTACAAGTTTGATAAATAGACATACATCAGCACAGGTGCACTAAAATATATGTTGATTTGCATCAGCATTTTTTTTGTCAGAAAAGGTGTTTAAATTTGGGGTTATTGGGTGTACGTGTGTGTGTGTGTGTGTGTGTATACACACCTATATAAATATCTTCTTGGTAAATGACAATATCTTCTTATATATCTGCTCTGCTACCTCATGCCACTAGACAAAAACTGGAAAGCCATCTTTTCATGACTATGAGCAAATTCATCTTGAAACTTTAATTAAAGAATAATTTGTCCCTGACAAATTACCAGAGGGTGGATATGTCACTCACACTGTTGGCATATAATTTCAAAGCACACAGCTAAAATCACAGGAGACTAACAGATCTGTGTATGTGTTTGTATTTGTACAGATGATGGGAACATAACTGATATGAAGCAATTTCTAGATACAATTTATGTATTAGGTGGAATTTCAAACTTGAAGAAAAGTCAGGCACTAAAGGAAATCTACGTCTTTTGAAAAGTTAGTAGAAGTTCTACTAAAACAAGCAATCACTTGACATTTTTAAAACCGCCAGTGTTTCTTTAGCTGTGTTCAGATTCATCAAGTCTACCTACTAGATGAATTCCCTAGCAGCTTTTTATTTGGCTTTATGGAGACACCTGTATCGACTATTCTTTCAAAAGTGTGTTTGAGAGAAGAAACAAACATCTGTAATAATCAGAGAAGGGCTTTCTTTTTGTCTTTAGATTTGTAATTCAAATTATTTAAATTGGTGGTAAAACACGTGGTAAATGATCACCTGAATATACATTTATAAATTAATGGCTCTGTGTAAAGCTCCTATTAACTGCTGGTAGCATTAAGCTAAAAATTATTTGCACATTCTGCAACAGAAAATGCCTGGACAAATATTACACAATGGCTCATGGCAATGTTTTTCATTTGGATGATTTGTAAAAGTCCTTTATTAAAAACTAATCGATTATATTTATTCTTTTCCCTAATGAAACTGGGATTCGTTTTCTGTAAATTTTTGATCTGAGGTCTGTATCAAGACAGATTTCAAATGGGAGGCACAGGCTACCACCAGAGGCAAAAACTGCTTTCTATTGCCTTTAGCTGCCCTCACTATGAAGGACCTTGGCATTAACTATTCCTGCCTGAGAAAGAATACCAACATAGTAGAAGTTGTAAAGAGCAAAGATTGCAGGTTCTTTATTTCATCTCTGCAGAGCTTCACCTTACCGTTATCTCATCCAAGAGAACCTCATAAATCAGGTGAAACAAAAATTACATGAGAATCATATGGAAATTTCATCTAATGTGAAAGTAGCTTGCTGGCAGAACAGAAACCTATTATCCTTGGACATATACCGTTTCCTGACTCAGGGTATGCAGGAAGGCTATATACGCTAGCTATAATCCTATATGTTTACTGGTCACTTTTATTTCTTTTTACTTTTTTTGTTGAGTTTATTAGCTTCTCTTTTTGATAGTTGCCTATCTTTATTTTTTTTCCTTATTTTTGACCCCCTAAAACATATCCATCATGTGCTCTCCTTAGAAGAATGTTAAATCTACATTAAAATCTTCGAAACTCACATCTAAAGGTCACGGGTACAATTCTACATATAGACTCAATCGCACTATATTTCGTTCTAGAACTACTGAAGTTTTAACCCAACAGAATCCATCTTGTCTATCTTTTCCTTTGGCATGAGTGCAGTCATATTATGCTTCTTTCCATCTCTTCATGTAAGACAAGATTTTGGAATAAATATCTAAAGAATAAGAGGGAGAGTGAATTTAATGTGTTTAATCAATGACAGTGTTAAAAAGGTTGCTGATTAGTTATTGACTGGAACATCTAAGAAGTCAAGCAGTTGGCCTTTATCCTAAACATAAGTGTTGACTGTACAGCTTGTCCATCGGTGTGACCTCAAGCCCATAATTCATACCCTTTCTGTTAGGGCACAGCCAGTCATAATCTGTGTAAAATCGGTAGGATCAAAAGCATAGAGAAAGTGAGACATTTGAGGCTGGGCAGAGTCAATGATTATGTACTGAAAATCTATTTTCTTAGATGTTCAATTATTGCACTTGGTACTTTCTGTGCTGCTTTAACTGAGTGAGGGATAACCACCGTAATTTTCTTTCCAACAAAGAATGATTCTTTCAGTGGAGGAGACTTGTACCATGGACATTATCCTGGAACTATGGATCCTTCAAATTCTACCAAAGTAATGGTAATTTGAGTATCCTTCCTTATAGTTCTGAATGTCCATTATTACCCTTGACCTTCAGTAGAGGCCACTTAACACCTTGGAAAAAATGCTTACCATGTTATCATGTTTCAGATACCCAACAGGTTGTCACTGCAGCTTTCTGAATACTACTTTGACTGAAAATGGGATGGCTTATTTGTAGCAGATTACACTTTTCTCTTTTTCGTTTGTCACGCTCCTTTTTTTTTTTTTTTTTTTCTTGATTTTCTAGATTTCACTGGCTAAAGCGAAATATGTAAGACTTCCTCAGTGAGGTTAACTATGTTGGGAAAGGAGCCAAACCTGAGCAACTCGTAACAGATACATTTTTCTTTTTTTTTTTTAGAAAGCCTTATGCATCTTAAGTTATAACATGTTAGTTTCAGGGTGAGAGTTACTTTTTAATTAAATTATATTAATAATATCCCATTTGTGTCATCCATGACATAATAAAAGGTGTTCAATAATGGTCTGATATTACTTCATTAATTAATTCTCTGGGAAAGAGCTTCCAAATAATGGCATTTTCCCATGGCATACTGAACTTACATAATAGACCATCATTCCAGCAGGCTGTGCAACTATTAACAACAAGCTTTGCTATGCTTGCTGACTTTCTGCTATTAAGAATTTTAATTTAGCTATAAATAATATTGACAACACATATTGAGAAGGATCAGATTAGAATTCTACCCCAAAATAATTGCTTCAGATCAGTTATGAAATAGTGTCTAGTACAATCGTTAACCAGGAATTGAACTGGAAAGTTTATGGTTCCATGATTAGAAATATCTGAAACAGCCTTAATTACTTTTATTAAAGAGTGCAGAAGCACCTTACATGTGAAAATCAAAACAAAACAAGTAGGCAACCCGAGCAGTTCTTCGATATGCACAAATGGCAGACTATTATTTTCAGTTTATAGCTTTCTTATAGGTTATTACCAGGCACAGTATCAGATTTGGTTACTCCTTTCTGAATAAAGTGGAGTGCATAATTATGTCATTTATTTTTTGTAATCAAGATTAGAGCTGCAAGCTTGACCATTTTAATAGATTTTTGTTGTTTGTTTTGCAGCAGGTTCACATTTTTTAAGTTCACCTATACGTTCACTGATGTTAGTGCTTATTTTTAAATGTGGGAGCAAAGAGGAAAAAAACATGGAAGTACCATATTGATTTTAGTGGTGCAAATTATCAGTTGTTTATAGGTAAAATGCAGATGGACATCTTATTCCACTTAGTTACCACCGTACGTAGGGCAATCTTTGATACAGATCCTGGGCTGGCCAGTTTTCTACTATAAATTGAACTTGAAGATAGCAGAGCAAGTGATAGTAAAATGAGCATATATAGTTGCTGTTGTACAGCATGAAAACAACTTTCCCTTGAAAATGGATTTTTTGACCTTTTTTGAGGGACATAGATCTATATTTCGTTGTATGTACAAACGGTTTTATTTTCCTGGAGGCTATTTCCAAACTGAACCACTTTAAACTTTCAAGTTAAAGCAAAACATTAACCCTTGACAGCTTTTTTCTTTCAGATGAGCAACTCCATGTCCTCCTGATAAAGTCAACATTTTTATGCAACATCTCATGTCTACTCAATAGCATGATTCTTGCAGAGCACTCTCTTGAGGCTTGGGGAAACCTAGGCTACTCTGTACTCTCATGTCCAGTTCTCTTCTGTTTATTTTCTGTAAGAATGTGACAGAGTCTCTATAAAGCCTGTTGTTGGACGGCATCTGAGTGAAAGGTGATGTGCACACTCCCTGGCTATGTTTCCTTTTGCTCTTTGGCAAATTCATTTTTACACCTAAAATGGCCTACAACCAATTTTAAGGTCTTAATTTCAAGTATTTGTAGTCTAACTTACAAATATACTGAAGACTTCTGAGCTGTGAGGGCTCAGGAACTTTTGAGAAATTAAATTTTAGATAGTCTGAGCTGAATAGACGAACTTATTGCACATCATTTTTTTGCCACAACTAACTTGCCCAAAGTTACAGAGAGAAATGGTGTTAAAGGTAGTTAAGTATTCAAACATCATCTTAAGAAAGATGTCATAGTCTGAAATCCAAACATCTGGTCATCATTAACCATCCCTGTTCACAGATGCTATTTTACTTAGACTGAACCAGAAGGCAGGCAATAATTTATAGCCTGTAGTAAGAGGGGAAAAGTCTGGTAAAATGCATAAGTGACCATGAATAGAAGTCTCTGGCAGGTTCAGCCCTGGGGTAAGGTCAGTGAGGAGACAGATTTAAGAAAGGAAATCACACCCTGGTGATTTTCCTGGCTTATGATGGGGAGGTTCCACCTAAGCTTGTCAAATGTGAGGTGGTGTTAAGGCAACCTTTTCCACAGAATGTAGAGCTGCATCTAATGAGATTTTGCATGACAAATGTTAGGCTAGTTTGTGGTTTTGTTTGCTGTTATCCTTTCAAGGCTGGCTTTACACCATTTTCTGGGGAAAAAAAAAAAAAAAGCTCATCATACTATAGCATTATTTCATTAAATTTCAGGTTGGCATTAAAAATGCTAGATTAAAATCTGTCACACAGTCAAATATCACAACACGAGTCTCACTGTGTATTTCCTGGATTTTGCCAAAGACTAAAATGTCATCACTACATATTGGGAATGTACTGAGTTACTACACAGATTATACTTTGAGCTTTGAAAAGCTTCAGCATCTGAGAATATTTCAAGTCTTCTTTGCTTGTACTGTCTCAAAGCTTAATGAATTTACTTCATGAAGGCAGCTTAATAGCTCAGGAAAACCCACTGATTTAGAAGAACTTATACTATTTTAAGTTTCATTTCCATTTATTCATGTTATAGAGTTTCCTAGTCTTCAAGGAGCTTTCTAAATTTGAAAAAAAGCTCAGGAAAGTCAATGATACCTTTGCATCTTTGGGAGCGTGAAGGAAGGATGGAAGAATGAAAAAGTGAGATTGATCATACAATACTGTGGATCAAAGAAGTTTGGGTTTTTTTTTTTAATAAATGATACTGAGATTAGAAGAGTTTCAAAATTCTGGGAGGATTTAAGTGAGAGAAGGAAAGGAAGAGAAAGAGGAGGAAGGGGAAGAAGGAGAAGACAAGAAGATCCCTACCTTTCACTGTAAGGAAGCTCTGGACTCCTAATCAAAAGGAGTGAAAAATGAAAGGAACCTAAGGCTTTACATTTTTCAGTTCTAAGAAATGTCAGTGCAAGGGATAAACCTTTCCACAAAATTCCTTCTCTGCCTAGTCCATCTCTTTGCTCCTGTCAGGGTCTGAGCACCTGTAGGCTACTAGGTGGGTAGGCTAGAGGAAGGCAAGATGCTCATATAGAATAGTTTTTTGGTTTTTCTCCTTTCCAGATGAGCAGTTTGTGGCTCTCATTGTTTTAGCTGAACACTGAACAATGCCTTCAAAAATTTGACCTATATCAATTATAGATATAAATTTCTGCTTAACGTAACTATGTCAATGGCTTTGTCTATAAACTTTGTCATTTCATTACGTTAAGCTTCTTGAAAAATGATGCTTGTGGCTATTCATATTCTTTATACAAAATAGCCGTTGAAATCAATGAGCCAAGAAATGACTTTCCCACCCTTTCTCTGGTGTTGCACAACTCCAGGTTTCTCCTTTCCCTCTGCAAAGTATCTGTGTGTCTGAGATCACTGCTCATCCACACAGGTGTATTTTTAAACTGAACCGAATTTTGCTTGATCTGTCCTTGTTTATTTTGTTAGTCTGATATTTGAATAAAATCTCACTGAGTTAGTGGACGTATAGGTTGTCCATCATTCATGGTAAAAGAAGGAAGTCTCTTTTCCTTTGCAGCCAACAAAAACAACTTTCAAAAAAAAAAACAAAAAAAAACCTCAATGGGTATCTGTATGCACAGAAACAGCAGAAACATAGCAAGTGGAGACAGTCAGAGAAACACTTGCAGAATAAACCTCAAAAAGGTTTTTTGGGATGATATGCTGGCTAGGAAACGAAAACACACACACATACAAAGAAAAATTAGTAGAAATTCACTAGATTTATGCTGTGTTCAAGAAAGGCTAAATCTTTGAGTATGCTTTCATAAAATGAGGTTTGTTTGCAAGAAAAATTACAGTCATTAATGTTACCTTCTAAGAGAAATGGATGCTAGTGGATAGCTTGGATATGAAGAGAGATAAAGGATCTTTGGATTACATGTTTTTTATTTTTGTGCTAGTGTGCATTTTTAGTATCAGTTACAACTGAGTCTGTCTAAAGAAAACATGGGTCTAAAAAGTTGCACAACTTCTTTTTTTTTTTTTTTATCCAAGAAACTACTACACCTTAAGACAAAAACTACTGTATGGAGCTCAGTTTAAGACCCTAATATCAGATATTTTCCTTTGAGATTTTCCCCCAAACAAGAATGAGCTATTCAAAACAGTAAAACCTGATTAAAAAAAAAAAAATGATGATGAAAGTGTAATTTATGTAGAAATGCACAAATAAGATCTCCAAGCAGCTTTGGTGATATACTAAGAAAAAAATTGTTATGCTTTTCAAAATCATTTTCCTTTAACCTAGTTTCAGACTTGCTATATGACTATCAAAGCTCTTCATGTGTCTTCAATCTGCATTTCCATTCCTTAGCCCAACGTGAATTTTTACAAGATTAATCTTCAGTATGAAGACCTTTTAAAAGCATCTTTTCAAGTAGCAGGGAAATATAGGTAAGCCTTGGTACTCCTGAAACTCCTGAAACTATTAAGTTTCAGCATCCTTAACACTGATTAGCTTTAAGGTAATTGAGATCAGTTAATGTCTCACTGGGACAAGACCCTTAGTTTTTTTCAAAGTCTATCATCAAAACTTCGATTTGCAGTGAGAACTCTTGGAATTGAATGGAATTCAAACTCATTTCCTGGAGGCTGCTGAACATATTCTTTATAATTTTAAATTTAAACCTCCGTGGGATAGTCTTATGAAAATAGGGCATTTCATTGGCTGCATAGGGATGTAACAAAGCAGCCCCTATGCTCCCTTTCTGGTCAATTATATTGATTATGATTGTGACATTTTCAAATGTATTTCTCCATTTATTCCAATTATGCTAAGCATGATTGTTAAGCTGATTGTCTCAGAGTTTGAAAGACGTGCAATGAGCCAGCTCGCTTGTAGTTGTGTCATAGTTAATTAACTTTTATAAATCTAAACCAGCCAGGAGTGCATTCTACTTTCTGTTTTGAATTAAAATCACTTTTTCACTGCTATGTTATTCCTAGTTTGTATTGATTTTAGGCTCAAAAAGTATTAACTTTTATTCTAATATTTCTTTTAACCTGTAGAGAACATGGAGGGATCACAAGGTCTGGGGAGAACTTTCCCAAGGGGCTGATCCAAAGCTTAGCAAAGCACTCTCAGTGGCTTAATTTGGCTTAAGATCAGTGAAGACCTTCTTTTTTTATCCTTAGAGTCTTTTTCAATTGCAAAATTTCCCAAAGTAGAGTAATCTTGCAACGGGAATTCTCTCTCTTTTTTTTTTTTTTTTTTTTTTTTTTTTTAATGAAAAAAAAAAGGCAAAAACAACAAAAAAGGAAAATAGATATGTAAAAACAACTTTCAGAGAGAAACAAAATCTACTAAAATATTTAAATCAAATCTTACCTCAGGGCCAGGTTTTCAAAAATTGCCTTCCGTTTGTTTGGTACCTGCAATTAATTTCAAGCAATAAACTTGGTAGCTGAAGCGGCATGAAGGAGTCATTCTGGTCAGCATTTTAGTCTGAAGCAGGAGTGCGCTCCTGAAGCACATTAACTGATCACCCCAGTTTACTGTGGCTTCATTCACATTATGGAATAATCTCCAAATGTGCAAAGCAGATTCCTTGTGGGCTAATCTAAACTGGAAGATAGGCCCCCTGGGTACACCTAATGTGCACCCACCATCCGTAACACTGGATCAGAGCAGGGCTAGTCTGAAGTAAAACAGCTGAAATGCTTTGAGCATGGGCGCAGTTGTCAGCACCAACTGTTACCTTCTTCTGCTATTGCACTGCACTTCTTGCTCATGCAGCTCCTCCGTGCCTGTTGGTGAGGCAGAAATAAGCACTTTTGAAATGCTTAAGCATACTAAAAATAAATGCGCTCATAGAATGGCAAACACATCAGAGTGGCAGTGGGCTGGATATTTTGTCCAGTCTGTCATGTACCTCGAAGTATTGTGATCACCATGGTACCTGTGATGTCTGTTTGCTGGACTAAATAAAAGCAGTTCAACAGTACCAGTTGAAATCCTAGTGAAGCAGAAGCCACGTGACAAAAAAAAGAAAGAACACACAAGTGCGTTTGACACAGTAATTACCCTTATGATAGCTGTTCCAGGTAAGGCAAATTGGTGATGACAATGTAGAGAAATTTGCCTCTCTAGCAGTGTTTCCTGAATAAAATTTCCCACAGCTGTCAATCAGGACGCTTTACACTCACTCTAAATTAGCACCATTTATTTTAACAGTCTTTTGTACAATGCTGAAAAGTGAACTACATTTTAATTCTACTTTGAGAATATTCTGTTGTGTTAAATGTTCCTATTTTTGTGTCGACTTTGAATTTCTGAACTAAAAGTGTTAGGCATGCAAGCTTTACTTTCTCAGCATGGTCCTGTTCTGTAGAACATAGCCTAAGAAGTACTCACTTTTAAACCACTTTAAAGTTTATAAGTGAATGACAGTTTTAATTTGATCATGCTGGTATATATTTCCCTCTCATGTTGCTATGTAGCCTCAAAGTCTTGTCTGCTACATATAACATTTACTTTTCTTGGATATTTTATTTCATTTGTTTTCTTATATCAGCAAATGCCTTTTGTAATGACTCTTGCTTCTCTTTCTTGCTTCGCCAATGAACAGCTGTAAGACTGAGTGATATATGGAAGCTTGCATAGGCTTGTTAATTCTACAGGTAGTTTGAAATCATAGAGAATACAAAAATAGATAATAGGGAATACAAAAATACAAAATGGTGAGTGTTTAAGGGAATTTTTCAGGCAAATGCCTCTCCTTCTCAAACTAGAAAGTGCAAATGGCTGTGTGCAAAGCAGAAGTTATGAAGAGCTAGCTACCAAGCCCATGGATGATTTCATTTCCTATCCGTCATGAAGGTTTAAGTCTTCTTTTGGAAAGAGGGAAGAGATATTTATTGCTTGAGACAAAGACTGTACCTCGGGTTTCCTCATTCAGTCCCCCAGTTCCTCAGCTAAAGTCTCAAGCCCTTTGAGAAGCTATAAGAAAATCTCTTGAAGAACCTCTTTCAACAAGCAACACTATGCTCACTATTCTCCTGTTCTCCCAAATCGAATGTGCTGTATTTGACACAAAACCATGAGAGGAAGTTTGGCTTCTGGTAACAAGCTATGAAAAGTTAGCCCTTTTCAGATGGCCATAGCCTACCAGGAAGGGTGCTCTGAAGCTCTGATGAGTAGGAGCTACGTGCGGCAAACCCCACTCTAAAACTGGACAAAGAACAAAGGCGTCTTGATCTTCAGAATTTAGAAAGGGATAGCTTGGGAAAAATGAAAACAGAAAGCAAGAACTTACACTGTTAGGCATTTCCCAGTTTAATAACCCTGGATGTGTGTGTGTGCGCTATTTATTTTTTTTAATTTATTTTAATATATATTATATATTGCCGGTTAGTTCAGCTTAATTTTTCTTTTCTGAATTAACATCTGGTAGTCTGGTCTCATTAAATAAGCTGAACAATCACTATGAGACTTGCACACAATATGTTTATTTCTGTGTTTGATTTTGTGTCTGCCATTTTGTCTGGGAACCATCCAAACGCATAGATGGTGTTTCTAAACTCAAAACTTCCTTGGTTTCTAAAACTTCAAGGACTTGGTTCCAATGAACCTTCAGACTACTTTGTGGGTTTGAGCTACCCGGTGAGCCCGGACCTCATTGCACAGGCAGACTCTAACATTTCCACTTGCTTTTCCTGAAGAGACGATGCTGGATGTATACGGAGCATGCTCAGCACACTAATGACTTAGGAGCTGCCGGGGTATAACGGTGGCTTCATTTACTTCGCAAACACCCTGCCTGTTTGAGATGGTGTTGCTGCCACACATCTACTTCCTGGTGAAGTCTAAGGCAAGGGGCCCATAGGTCAAAACTGGCTGCGCTGCCTGGCCCTCCGCCTTCTCCGAGACGAGAGGAAGCAGCCGCAGGGCTGCTCCCGCAGCAGCGCTCGGCTCCCCTGGGACCTGATTCCCGCTGCGGCCAGCAGCAAGTCGAGCCAGGCGCTCCTCCAGCCTCAGCCTTAAGTGGGAGCCCCTGCCAAAGGACGCTGTCATCACATGCCGCATCACGGACACAGCCCCTTGTGCACTGCCAAGTGATATGGTCATCCCATGCCACATCATGGACACGGCCCCTTGGGCCCGTGGAGATGAGCCCCATGTCAGATACCGCTGAGGACCAGGGAGGACAGCAGCAGCTCATTTGAGGACTAGCAGAAGGGACAATCACAGGGGAGGAGGAGGAGTAGGGAGGGGGACTCACTGCTTGAGGGAGGCTGTGTGGGTAGAGGGAGCATGTGGGTTCCTCTGCCCTGGGGAGGGATGGGGCATCCTCATCCTTGCAAGAAAGAAGGGGAGAAGAGACACACAGGGGCTGCCCAGGAGCTCGCTGGGGGAAAAACTTCCACAGGGATGTTTGGCACTAGCAGTAGCTGCGTCACCCTGGGCTTAGGCAATGACCCACGGGTTACTGTAGTGTATAACCTCCACTCCCAAAAGCACCAGAGCCTTTTATTAATTCTGGCCTCAAGCACTCTGGCCTCAGCTGTGCTTTACATATAGCTGTATGGGAGATGTGCTTATAAGATTAAAGTCATTTAGGTTTATATGGTAGCTCTGAGCCTCTACCAAATTTTGTTAAACTTGTTGCTTGAGAAGGCTCTTCCCAGAGCTTTTCTGGTGAGAAACAAAAAAGTAAGAGTATATGGAAACTTTTTTTTTTTTCATTTTGGGGGTTTTGTGAATACTCAGATTTCATTCAGGTCTGCCTTATCCATCCTTTATTGAAACTTTTCATCAGGTCGACAAATTGGATAATGTGAGGCCTCTCTTTAAAAAGGCAAAAGGAATCAGTGAGCATTTGCTTGTGAGCAAAACTATTCAATCAGCTTCTGTAGAGAAACAGGTTTTCAACATTAGCAATGGGAAACCAACCATTAACATGACTTAGTGCAGTTGTGAAACGCTGCCAAACTTTTGTAATACAATTATGACGTGATGGGCATTGCATAAAATAAACCAGGGCTGCCACTGTAAATTCTCATTTACAAGTATTCCTTTTTTTAAATGCTGATGAAGAACATCAGGCAATTCTGCTATATGTGGTAGATCTGGGAAAGCTCAAGGGGTCCCCTGAGAATAAATAAAAGAATTTCAGTAAGAGACCTCTTATCAAATTACAAGCCTGTTGCATTGCTGTGTTGGTGCTGGCTTTCCTGTGGAAATGCCAAAACATTCTTTTCTTTGCAATTAAATAATCATAATTTCCCTACATTTGCATGTCACAAATCAGGCTGCAGAAGTATATTGTAATGTCTTGCAGACTATTCAGAAAAAAAGTACAAAACTGACTGCTTATAAATGCCAACCATAAGTCTATCTCTATGGTCAGAGTCTCTGTTAGTTGACCTTAAAAAGATACAATTTGTATTAGTCTAATTCAGTAAGCAAGGAGAAAAAAAGACAGAGATTGTGCCAGGAGAATGCAGATACTGTATGTGAACTGATGCCTCAAAAGGAACTCATCTAACTATGACTTTAAATGAAGAGCTGTGAATCCAGTCAGGACCCCAGAGAGGTTCCTTAAAACTTCTCAGCTCCTTGAGTTCACAAGACCTCTACAAGGCATTTAACACCAAAATCTCAGGCAAAGGCCTGGCTATGCCATGCTAACATTTAGGTATTTGTACTTATTTCCCACAAGCTAGTATAAAATGTTGAAAAGCACATTGCTTCCTCACCTGTTAGCCCAGTGAAAGTTTTATTGCATTCTGTGGCAGTACCTTGGAAGGCTTTGCTTAGGGAAGACCCCTGCTGAGGCAAACAAATCTTTATCTGTCCCAGCTAAGTGGAATTTTACCGTCTTTCTTCTCCTTCTCATTATTTTCAAAATCTTTCCTTGCAGACCTTTTCTTGGCTCTTTCGCCATTCACTTCACCACCAAAAACCACTTGTAAAGATGGATGAATTAATAAAAAAGTTCCTTCAGTGCATTCTTTTCAGCCAAGTCATATTTTTTTTTCTTTTTTCTTTTTTTCTTCTTCGTCTTTTTTTTTTTTTTCATTCCTAATAAATAGCACTGCTCACATAAAGTCTGAATCATGCAATACTGTGATTTCATCACTCATTAGGCTGCTACTTAAAGCATTCCTCTTTCCAGACAGCATTATAGTTTATACTTTTGCTACACGCTGAAACCTTTTACTTCTTCCCAAAGAAACTATTTGCTGGCTTGATGTTTGGCCTACCCTCATGTATTAAGAGGTAGAGATGTGAGGAAGCAATTGTCACATGCTGAAGCTTCACATCTTGGAGCTTGCGTTTTCCTATTAACTACCTGCACTAATATTCTGTCCTCATAAAGGATGAGCGGAATTCCTTTTGGCTCATGTTAGGGCTTATAAATCCTTAGCTGATCGGGTGAATTTTAAGGACAGAAAAAGAAAGGACCTCCAGAGGTCAAAAACTGATGGTTTGTTTGCCAAGCTCAATGTGTTTTTCTAGCTCTACAGTCCTGGATAAAGACACCATACAACTTTTAACTGAAAAGCACAGTTGCTGGTGTGGAGCTCTCTCTGGTCAGTTTGTCAGTAAGGCTCTGTGGTTTTTGGGTGAACTCACTCAAGCAGAGCTCACCTGGTATTTCTGCCTCCAAGAGATGGGTTTTTCTTCTCCCTCTTGCCATTTAACTTTTGCCACTTCAGGACTACTGTATGAAACACTTTAACACAATAAACTGTTGGAAAAAAAAAAAAATAGGTGTGAAAGGTCTCTGCTGGATTAGGGAGCCACACTGGCCGAGCAAAGCTTCCATAAGCTCTTAAGCTGGCATGAGAAAGGAAGAACAACCTAAGGACAGGTATTACCTAATAGGATCATCTGGTGGGAAGAGGAGAAAGTGGAGCTGAAGAAAGCTCTTGGATTGCAAGCAGTCAAAGTAAGCTCGGGAGCTTTCACGAACAGTTGTGAAAGACTTGAGGTGCTGCTTTGCTGCTCAATCTGCTCAAAAAAAAAAAAAAAAAGGTAACAAACAAACAAAAATGCTCACCTTGGACAGATACTTCCCAAGATGAAATAAGCTGTATATTTTTAAGCCAGGCATTGTATAGAACTTTTACTTTCCAAGAAATTACAGTGGTCTGTCTTTTGGAAGCTGCTGAGGAAATAGCAGCAGCTCATGTTCAGGATTTTATAAATAGATTCCGTGCATTTTAGCTCTTGTGTGAGGACTCCTGGAACACAAATTTTGGCCTCTGTTTGAACAAGATTAAAATAAAATGCAGAACAAGGGGAAATGCCATGAAGTTATACACATTGACTCATCATCTTCACCTGGTTATACTCATTCTCACACATTAAGTATACAGGTGCATGAATTTTATAAGAGTAAATTGCTATGGCTATCTGGCTAGCTACTGACAGAAAATCAGATGCTTTGCTTTTCGTATTTGTAATTTTGTAAAATTTTACTTATTTTGTGCATTCTTGCAAGTTCTTGACATTTCAGCTCCATGGATTCGAGAGCCTGACTTAATTCGAAACCTAGGAGTTAATTTTGTTCATAGGGGATCCTAAGTGGTCATAGAGATGATGAGATTTCTTTTTTTCTGGAAAACGAGTGTGTGTCTAAGGCACTGTCTTGTTTCAGTGATCGAATGGTTCTGTAGCCCAAGGGCAGACAGATGCATTAGAACATGGCAGAAAATACTGATGAAAGCTGTTGAACCAACAACTTTGATGGCCTGAGCTTCTGGGATTTGCAATAATAAAGGAAAATCAACTGTCCTTCACATACTCAGAAACTGGGCTTCTACATCTGTAGCTGGAAATCTGATGCTGCTAAATCTCAGAAGAAACAATCTATAGGAACTCTTGCCATGAGCTCCTTGTTTACTGACATAATCCTCTGAAATTACAACACATGGAAGCTTGATTAAAAGATAAAGCCATTGTTATTCCTTTGTGAGAGTACTCTTCTATTTCTTTTCAACATTTGGTTCATGAGGTGTGTTTGTGCTCATAAAAACTGCCACTGTGTTTGTGCCCACCTAAATAACATGAGGGGGATTTATGTTGCATGCATACTGCAGTCCAAGGAAAGCCAAAGTTGTAACTGAATACTGAGATGTGATGAAGGATTGATGATAATGAATGTGATGACCGATTTTAACTAATAATATTTCTGAACCAAATTGTTTTATAATCTTTTTTCAGCATTTGGGGGGTAAAATTATTTCTTTGATTTTCATTGTGCTAAGGAAGCGTAAATCTAAGCCTGGCGTATTGACACTCATAATATGGAAGCTGCTTGAATGAGTAATTGAAAGGTTTTTTTTTTTTTTTTTTTTCTGGTCAAGATATGATGAAGGAAGTACATAGCGAAGGGCATGCTCGTGAATTTTAACTACAAGTGTTCAAGAAAATTGGGCTGATCTTGTAGAAACATCGAGGATATAACCAGGACCAATGAGGAAATGGTTCCTTGTGTCTGTAAGTTCTAGTCCTCATGAAGAATATCGTCCTTCTTGCTATTAGCTGATAGGGAGCCACGTTGCCCATGCATGGCTCAGTGGGCAGTTCCTCCTCCCTTCTCAGCCTGTTTCAGTAGAAATCAGTGAAATCTCCTCTGTGAGAAAGCACAATCTCTGCAAGTTCCCATGATTCCTGATCCTTGCCCCTTGACGAATGAGAACTTCCTTTGTTGTGGTAAGGTTGGATGCGATACGAAAAAGGTTATGAAGGTAGGAGAGAGAAGGACAAAGCGTGTTTACTTTAGAACAATATATGTCCAAGAAGAATTTTGACCCTCTGAACAGAAGATTTTTGACCCTCAGAAGAAATTTTTCACAGAATGTTTGGAAAAGAAAACAGAACAAGACCTCTATCTAGTCTCTGTATATTCTGCTGTCTGTAGAATTAATATTTGCTAAAGTAAAATATATTAGTTTCATTATTTGTTAGTTGTATTTAATGTGGAAAACTTATGCATTATGTCATGGTTAAAACTATATTTGACTTAGATTTTCTTTGGTAAAATGACACTGTAAGCGAGTCAACTTACACACTGTTCTCTCCAAGGCAATGATTTGCGGAAAATTCTTTACCCCAGCAATCTCTCTATATTAATGGCCAGAGCCATTTCTTCAAAGTAGTGGCCTACCCTATTTTTCTCATGCAATGGGATATGGAGAAAAACATCAGCAATTTTAATGTACAGTTAGTAATTGAGAGACTTCTTAACCTGAAATAACTCTTAACAAGCCTTAAACACAAACTTGAGAAAGTTTTATGTCAAACTACAAACCTGAGCTGATAATGACAGAGGCAAACACAAACAGCTATAGAAAACAGTACGTCAAATCCTGTTTTCTTATTTAAGCACATCAGCCTAGAATGCATCCTTTGTAATCAATATATTTATTCTGGATTTACACTGTGGAGGGAATAGTACTTTTTCCATGATCAGACTGATGCAAAGATCTAGGCTTGGGATTTCTTATATTTTATGCCTTATATCATTTGCCCTACAATGAAGTTTCCTCATCACTTCTTAACCACTTCAGAGCAAAAAAAAAAAAAAAAAAAGAACCCTACAGGTAAATCAACTTTCTAGATATTTAAAAATAGAGATGTAAGCAAATACATACATAAACAGAGAAACAACTGCATGATTGCAGAAAGAATGGTATATAGTAATTCTTTAATATTCAATTGCAAAACAGAATTTGGTGATGGGATAATTTAAGATAATTTAAGAGAAGCAGAAGCAAAGTTCAGCAAAAGGAACATTATACTTTATAGCCCTTTCTTAGAGTAATATATACTAAATTGTATGTATAAATATTTTCAAATGATACTGTTTTAAAACCCAAAGTAAATTAAGGAAAATAGAATCCTAGATCAATATAGATTGCATATGCAGAAGATACACTTAAACAAATTAGAAATGCAGTTAAAATATAGTTATATAACATTCCAGAAGAAAAAAAAAAAACAGTCTTTATTAAATGGAGAAGTGCCACATGGTATAGATAAAGACCTGGAAACTAACATCATGGATCATAAACTAAACAGGCCTTGGACTTGTCAAGATGTGAGTAGAAGAGCTCTAAGGAAAGCCTTGTTACTGCGGGAAGTTGTTTGAATCCCTGATCCTCTGAGATTGTGGCAGAGCAGTATAGCATCATTAGGTTAAGGAAGATGCCACGGTGCCATGACCTGTTTTCCTTCAAGGAGGCTATTGAAAATTGATTGAAAAACAAAACGTTGATTAGTTTTGTTTTGGTTTGTTGTTTTTTGTTTTTTTTTCTCAGCAGCCAAGTGTGTTAAGTCTGGTCTCCTGGATAATTTCAAATAGTCATATTGAAGGCTATATAAAGCAGATGATGGGGCTCATTTTATCCTAAAATGATCTTTTTTTTCCTTCCTTGTTTCAAAATTGTCTCTGCAAAGTCACAGTTCAGCTGAAGTCAGGCAAACTATTTTTCTCAGTCTGTTGCAAAGCTTTTCTGCACAAGTAAAAAAACAGTGATTTTTAAAAGCCGTATTTAAAAGGACAAAAGGAAAAACTGACTATATTTCCACTGGAAAACAAAAATCTTAACTTGCAACTCTAATGTGAAATGAGGTACATAGGGTAGCCTTTGTCAGAAGTTTGCTTTTTGTTATCCTTGTAAAAATCTACTCAAAACTTGTTACACCTTTGGGAAATCACTGCTTGCACATGCTCAGTAGTGACATGTTATATTTTTCAACAGCTATATATTCCCAGAGGGTGCCATCTGCACGGGCAAAGCTCCAGCCAGGGCTGAGAATGACTTTTCCTGCAATTGCATCTCTAAAATGCTTCAGGACATGCCTGGTCCAGCAACTGCTGTGAACACCACACATCTGTCTGTCTAGCGCTCTCGGCAACACCCTACTGAGAAGTCCAGGGGGCTATAGTAATAAACCTGCCAGAATCAGATGCAGAGGAGATGAAATCCAGTAGTTACACAAGGGGAAGGAAACCAGGGTAATGCGCAGAAAAAGAGAGAGAGAACGGTAGGCTCCAGTAGAAGAGAAAGTGGTACTTGAGAGTGCTGAGGAAGAAAAGTTTGGGCCTGGGAAGCTACTGACAGCAGGACATGAAGTTTGAGATATGAGGATAATGAGACTTGATAAAGGTCTCAAAGAAAATCTCTAGGACTGGAAGATACAATGTTTATGTGGGAAGGGAAAGAGAGAGAAAAAAAAAAAACTAAATGAAGAAACAGAGATGGAAACTGTATATGACTTATGAAACGAGATTATTGTGTGACCTCAAGGTCATGTTACCTCCATGCATTGAATCAATTCCTGCCTCTTTAATGAAGTCTAGACTGGAGGGGAAAGCCATGAGCACCAACTCTAATCTTAGCCTCTTTGTTTCTGGGCCTGGCACTCTCATCCCAATGGGATATCTGTCCCATCATTTAGACAATTCTGCTTTTCTTCTCCCAGTTGCTCCCCTCAGATTCCAGCCTACATTTTCCTGACCTTGAATGATTCATCCTCCCTTGGAATTTTTCTCCTTTCTCTCCATAAATCTCCCAGAAGACCTGGCTCCAAATCAGATGTTCCTTTTGTCTCACTGTCTTTACATTCTTTCTTTTTATATCTGAAGACCCAACTAGCACCGACACAGGCAACATTGATAGTTAAACCAATAGTTTACTGTTGATAAAGAATCAACTGCACCAGAAAGAACATATCAGAAAGTGACCACCAACATATGTACCCGAAATCAGCAAATCATCCTTTTGAAAAAGAAAACAAATATATATATATTCCTGGTAGGCTATGGTGGGTATTGCAGAAGTTGAGCAAGGTGTCCAAGTAGTAAGGTACATGAATGGGAATTCTATTGCTTAGTTTTGAGCAAGCCTGTGAGCAAGCCCACTGATTTTTTTTTTTCCCCAGCAAGATTGTTCTGTCTTTCTTCATTCAATCTTAAGAAAAGCAGAGACATATATGCTGTGTGTGTTTGGATATCTTCGTGAGAAGACATCCTGAAAGAAAGGCTGCTCCTACTCTATGCTGACAGCCTCTCCCTGTTTATATTTCCTGGAATCTGAAAAAGCTCCTAAGAGCAAACTTTACAAACATTTCCATCAATTGTGTGCATACAAAATCACTTCTGGTAAGTTTTCAGAAGAGATTGGGACTGGTGGCATGGCAAATAAAAGGATGATTCTCAGAGCTGCTTTATTTGGTAAATGGGCATCCTTCAGTCAAAATGTGTTTCATTCAATATCACCAGGTAGACTAAGAAACAAGAAATGCAAGTTAAAACTAAGGAATGGAGGAGGGTGCCTTGGAAAGCAGTGACTCTGAAAGGAATTTAGGGGTCACAGTAAATATATAAATTCACAAAAGCCTTTATGTTACTGTTGTGGAAAAAGGGTTAATGCTGTCCATGGATATATAAACACAGGAGTAGGGGGAGGTGAGCTTACCTCTGTGTGATTGTTATTGCAATACACTCTGCTGTTCTGGTCTCCATATTTTTAAAGGATGTTGGTGAGAGTGCTAAAAGAGCCATAAAAATGATTTAATGGCTGGAGACTTAATGACTTACAGTGAGAAATTTAAAGCACTCATTTTGTTAAGCTTATAAAAAGGAAGATTGAAAGGTGATTTGATAATGGTTTATAACCACATGCATAGGGGAAAAAAAACACCAGGGAACAAAGGATTCTTTAATCTACTGGGGAAAAGAAGAGAAGCATAACAAGAATCAATGACTAAATGCTGGAACAGGAAAATAGAAATGCAACACCCATTTTACCTTGGAAAGGCAAAAATTGATAAAAATCAGCAGGGAAAATGATGGAGCCTCCACCTCTTGCTGACTTCAGATCAAGACTGGAGTATCCTTCAGAAGTAGGCTTTAATGCAACAAAGTGTGTTCAATAAAAAGAAAAATTAGAAAAAAAAATATAAATCCAGGATTATTTATGTCTAAATAGATGGCCTCTAAAAACTTCTAATAAAATAATGTCAGCTCAGCACGGCCAACAGATGCTGTATTGCTTAGTAGATTGCTTCAGTCTTAGAATAACAGATCTCCAGTGGCTGGAGTAATGTAGAGGGGGTAAAGAGAAATTATCCAAAGCATCTGCCTGGGGACATGAATTTAGCTCTGGAAGAAAATGTGGATGAGAAAGTGGGAAGTGGGAAGATGGGCTGAGACTGATCGGCAAAGATAATGGGAAGAGACAGAATGTTAGAAAGATGCCGTAGGATTTGTGGGACAGGGCTAAAAGACCTACAGCCCTCCTTGGGCTAAAGGAATCTGGCCCAAGCTGTTTAACAGGTAAGAGCCTCTTTGGGATTTGGAGCCTATTCAAACTGAGCATTTCCTTCTGAACTTCTAGGTGTCCCTGCTTGAGCAGGGGGGTTGGACTAGATGCGCTCTAGAGGTCCCTTCCAATCTCAACCATTCTGTGATTCTGTGTAACTTCATGGGATGAAGGAACATTGAACTAAAATGTCAGCGAAACGTTTTTCAGCAGAAACCTCCTCCTTAATCTCTAAATATAATCCCAGGGAGGTTGGTCTGAGTTTGTACTTTGATTGTTTGAGTTTTTGTTCTTCCTTTTTTCCTTCCTCTTTCTCTGCTTTTCTAGTATTTGCCACATAAGAGGCCAGGCTAGAATAGGGAATTCCAATTGTTCTTGTTACAACTCCTGTCCCCTGAATGGTTTGCACTGATTGACCACATTTCACCTAACTGTTGAAATAGAAAAGGCCCTGATCTCAGCTGTTCTCCTTTAAGAGCAAACAAATAATTCATAATGAATTGCTGATTTGGTTAATTTCACTCCCTCCTCCCTGCTTGTGCGTTATTTATGATTCTCATAAATATGCTTGCTGAAAAATTTCTATTAGCAATTCTGGTCTGCATCTCGTTTCAGAGCACTTTACTGCTTGTCTTCAATGTGTGACATCTGAGCTGTGTTATCTAGTTTAAAGTAAGGCCTTCCAGAGCACTCTTCCATCTGCAAACTGAATTCCTGGGATTTGCTTCTCTTAATAGCTTGGGATAGTCTATTAAAGGAAAGCAAGACTCCTTCCTCTGTTACATGCACTGTGTGATCTCTAAGAAATATCTTTGCCTTTCTCTGCTCTACATTTAAATTGAGGGCATTTTCCTATATTTTCAAACATCCCTTTCTTTCTCTAATAAAGTAATGTCCTGCTTGCAAGTGGTGTGTTAAATGAATCCTCCCCAGGGTGCAGGATGATAGCAATCCTTCCCTTCCCTTCCCTTCCCTTCCCTTCCCTTCCCTTCCC
>VZSV01000027.1:5252062-5274061 GCA_013398735.1 Nothocercus julius | reverse complement strand
ATTCTTATGTTATAATATATTATTATTATTTTCTTTTGTGGAGGATGTGTGTATTATTATATATTTTTGGAAAACAGCAGATATGGTTGAGCTGTTTCCAGTTAGGAGAATATATGCTGAAATGACTAACTGTTCTAAAACTGGAGTTTGAACAAGCTCAGAAGAGACATATGAGATTTTATCTGATGAAATATCCATAGCTTAGCACAAGTGCTCTGAACTTTATCCTGGAGGGCTCTCTTTGCTGTATCTCACTACTGCCTGCAGGAAGTAGCCTAATGTAACTCCCCTTGAAAGAAACGTGCAAAAGTTGTCGGGTGGTTGTTACTTTCTTTTTCCTAAACCACACATAAATGATATGATACAGTTTCATGAATACTTTCTTCTTTCCCTATGGGATTCTTATTTAATGAGCAACTATTCGGTATCTTCTGGATACTTCATAAACTGTATTATATCCTTCACTTAAAGATAGAAAAGTTCAGCATTCAGAGATTAACCTTAACAGTATTGTCTACTTTTTTATTCTCAAGATGATGAGGATGTTATTCTCTGGAGAACATTAGTAGTACCTACAAAATAATTTGCACCATGTCCAGGTATGCTTTGCTCTTGTAAGTACTCTCAGTGGTGCTTACATACTTCTGCTCTGTCATTTTCCACTATTAATCTCCCCATGTCTGATTTAAGTCAATGTAATGCTACCGTGAGATAGTTACACTCTTACACTGCTCAGAAAATGAAATCATATGCAAATGAAAGGGACTCAAATTGCAGTGAAACTCTTCAGACAAATTTTATTAGTATCTGGCACATCAATCAACGGCTGTGCATAAAAGATATGTATCAGACTAATCCTGCATCTCTTATAAAGCATAAAATTTACAATACCTATAATATCCTTGTGCATAAACTTAAATGTGAATTGCCAGTGTTTGCAATTATCTAGAAAATGGCCTGCTCTTATAATTATTAAAGCAAATGTATAAACCCTGGGTGACAGAAAACACAATTTTACTGCTATTAAGAGACAATTTAATGTATGAAATCACATTAGCATGCTCAGAAGATGGCTTTCAATCATTCATATGAACACTACAAATCAGTTCCTATGGAACTTCAGAAAGAGAGGGGATGATTTTTGAGACAAAGCTTTATTAGGAGATTATTTGCACACTGCAGGTAGAACAGAACATCTATCAGCTGTCCTGATAAGTCACCAACTACACAAACTTCCTCTATGTAGAGAGAGAAACTACTTATATAAAACAAATGTCAATTTTTTGCTTGCAACTAAGGCTAATATCCAGATATTACGACTTGGAATTAATTAGATGTGTCTCTCTCACTTGAACAAGGCAGGGAGGAGAAGGGTGTGAAGGAGAGCCCCTTGGGAGCACTGGGACAGAAAGGCAGAAGACTCAGATTCCTTCTCCCGGGCGAGCTCAAACCAACGATTACCAGGTTGGTATCATAACTTCCCAACCACCTGGAGCAGGAGCGCAGACCCCATGTGCCCAGGTCTGTGTGAAAAGGTATGGGTTTATATGCCCTAAGATTTTATGTGGATCTGGTCTTTGTTCTGGCACCTCTGCTGCAGCAGCAGCTGGCTTCCTCGGTCACTCTTGGGAAATAGAAATGCCCCGACACTTCCTCCTCAAAGAGCTGTTTAGAAAACTTCTATGACCTCTTTTCTATTTCTGTTTGCTCTCCTGCTGTACAGCTCCACAAATGATCTAGACTGCTCTAACAGCTACAATAGCTATAGATTTTAACACAGCTCTCGTGCTGATGTCTGCTGTTTGGAGATGTACTTCCAAGTCCAAAAATAATGCCAGCAAGAAAACTTACTTCCAATTGCACAGACCTCCTCCTGATTTTCGAGGATTGCCTGGATGCTGTTTGTGCAGAAGTACCACTTTTCTCAGTACCAGAGAAACAGCACCAATTTCGTACAAAGGTATCAAAAAGTCATAAGCAAAAAGTCAGGAAGCTTCTATCATGTAGAAATATTTTATCTTTCATGCATCTAGTGGTTATATAACTAGTTTACCTTTTTCATTATAGATTATTTAATGTCTGCCACAGGTCAAGAGCCAGTTGTACTGTAGTTATATTTCTGACTACCTGATAAATATGAACCACAGTTTAATTTATGAGAGCATAAGTAAGTGCAAGACCTTGATATAGAAGATACATGAATGACTGAGGTCAAAAAACATAATAGACTTTTGTATTTAGGGCTTGAATAATAACTCATTATCAGTAGAGATAGGAGAGAAAATGGAGGTCAAATGGTGGTAGAAAGATTGAAGCAGTAAGTGCAGATGTTATTTAAAATGACAAAGTAAATATTATTTCAGTGAATGGCACATTTATATTTTTTTTTCTGGCTCCTTTTCATGATTTGCAGTAAAACATTACCTGTTTGAACTAGAACTGCTTATCTGCTAAGAAAAGTGAGGGAAAATTAGCATATAGGTGCTCACACACACATTTGGAAGAAAATCTCATATGTGTAGAGAGGCTAAAGACTATATGTATTCTTGCAATGGAGAATAGCACTCAAGCAAAGTTTTCTTTGTTGTGAAAACATGGATGGCTTACAATTTTCATTTTCTACTAGAATTATCATCTGTATCTCCATCTACAAAAAAAAAAAAAATTAAAGCTATTTCCAAATAATTAAAACCAGCCTCTATGTTTCAGTGCTAGGGGCTTCCACAGTTTCATACTCTCTGAGCTTTGATTAATAAGTCTTTAGTTGAAAAAAAAATATTAGGAGGAGACTCAAGGGAATATCTTCCTCTGAAGTTTTTTTTGTGATGTAAGATGGTAGAGTTCAGAATTCAATCATGTGCAGGAAAGAAGATAGTCACGTCTTGCCTAAGAAAATGCCATTCAGAGTACTTGCTAGAATTCTTTATCATGTATTTCCTTGAACTATACTTAAGAATATAGACTGTAAAGAGGAGGAAGCTTTTCTTATTGAGGAGTTAATATCCATATCAGGATGGATGTTCAAGATCCATCAAGGGTTTTGTCTTTTATCATCAGATATGAAGCTGGGCAGATATCAAGCTGGGCAGATATCAAGTGTTGCAAGTGAAGAGTACTACTGGGAATTGAATTATATGAGACTGAAAAAATCTTGATGTACATCAAAGGACAAAAAAAAATGCACAGAGAAGTCTGAGACATCCAGAATATGACAGACCATGGGTTTATTTACTGAATAATGAAGAGATAGGGTGCTGCTTTTTTTGTAAGTGGTGAGGACATTATAAATGATCCTCTGCCTATAGATAGCATAAACCACAGACACAATCCCTGGCGTGTCAGCTCTGTGACTCCTTGAGAACTTGAATGCTCTACAGCAGTGTTTGCCTGCTCAGCTCCATGCAGGACACAGCTCCTAAAAGCTGTGAGCTGCGGGTAATCCTTGCTAGATTGCTGTGGAGCCCACCTGGAAGGGGTTTGGGGTGTCTCTGGCTGAGCGACAGCATCTCAGTGGCTTAGAGGTTGTGCAGAGTTTGGCTACCTTTTGGTTATGGGTTTTGAATGAAGTGAAACTTGAATGACTTCCTATTAATAAATTTAGTGAAAAATGGTAATTTTCATGAAGCCCCTGCACACATAGCAAACCTCTCTTGCTGCATTCATGGGCCTGCTGAATCCTCTAACTGGAGATAGTGTTGCAGAAGGAACACAGGACACTGAGCGACTGAAGAATGAACTGGGTGAAATTCAGGGTAAACTAATGTAGAGTAACGCACATAAGAAAACAGACAGTGATGATTTTTGAACTTCCTAATAGTACTGAGATAGCAGGGACATGGTCTAGGACTGGAAAGAGGTCAGTAATAAGATCAGTTAGATTAAATATACAGAATAAATTTAGGGGAAAAAAAAATCCTTTGAGGCTGTTGTATGAAAAGATAATTTTTGAGCCACTGATTGCTAGAGGCTGGGAAAGGTGGGAAGCACTCTAGGGCAGTAACACTGTATGCTTGCTCTTGGTCACTGCTGAAGATAAGATACTGGGTTGGTGCCCTTGAGCTACCAAGGTACAATTGTTCTTAAGGCATTTTTGTATCAGTATATTAAACAACTTTTCAGGGGAAATAATCCCTCTTTGTCAGCTGCATCTGACAGGAGGAGCTTTGCTGGTGCAGCAGTTACAGGCGAGAGGAATGGAACGGGGGCCTTCCTGGCTCAGGGAAAATAGTTCTTCTGGTTAGCGCTCACCAGGGTTATCACAGCAGAACTTTGAAGCAGAGCTCAAAACATATTAGATCATAGTTGTTTCTAAATTTCAGTGAAATCAACTGGTGATTTCAGCTTCAGGCCTGTGATTTACAGTAATTTAGCCCTAGTTTCTCACCAAAAGGCTAACTTTCCCGTAAAGTTACATTGCAAGGCTGCAACTGGTATTTCAGTCCATGCCAGGGACAAATTCAGAGGCAAGTCCATGGTTTATCAGAATTTTGAATTTGCCGGTTTTATTGATGATAATGAAAAATATTTGGTCATTCACACAAGACTTGTAGGATATGGTTTCAGCAAATAAAGCAGAGGTCTGCCTAGGTTTAAACTATGACTTCTGAAGCTAGAAGAAATCATTTCGTGGGCTGAATCAGGCTTACTCACGGTTACCCAAACATTCCCCAGAATGATTTTATTTTTTTCTTTCCGAGAATGATCCTAGGATAGAGTGATATATATACAAATATAGTCTCTCTTGATAGAGTGATATATAGAGAGATATATTCTCTCTTGATCATAGGCCAGCTGCAAAAGTTTTAGAGAAAATACCTTCTGCCACATAGGAGAGGTCCTGTGCTTTGTGTTAGGATTTTGTCCAGTCCAAATAACTATGAAATCAATAGGTACAAGTACACATATCCAAACACTTCCCTCCTATATTCCGTTAGCAGAGGATTGTTGCATAGTTTGTAAATGCAGAACCCTCAGTATAACACACCTACATCTTGAAAGATGTTGTCTATAGTAAATCCTACAAGATGACAAAACACTTCTGAATACCGGAGAAGCTTTTTATCCATTTTCACAATCGCTCTCATATTTACCTTTTTAGTATGGCTCTGATAGAAGAAGTGATCACTGATACTTCAGGTGGAGCAACATAAAATCTCTACTCAGAAAAAAAATATTGGAAAAATAAAGCATTTCTGAAATGCTGGCGAAGCTGCCGACAGACACATAAGTATAAAGTGATATAGCCAAGAAAATGGATATTAGGACACTGTCTGTTGAATGGAGAGTTTATTTGTAAGGCCATTAACTATTGCTCAAAGAAGTCTTGGACATGGGAAGGGTATAAATAAAAATAGAACACACCTGGCCACTTTAGATAGGGACCAAAAATACTGGAGGATAACTACAAAAAAAGGATGATGACTTCACGGCAGTGTAGAGAGCAGGCAATAGGGCCCACTAAGTATCTCTATGCCATATAGCTGTGTAATTGATATTCCCATACAAAGAATGAGCTTGACAAAACATTTGTAAAGTGAGTCTGGATATTTGTGGTAGGTAAGAAGACAAAACATCGCAGAACTTATGTAATGTTTAATGTTAGTGCCTTTTATTGATACCTTCTGGTTGAGAACTAGCACAGATATTCTTTCCAGGGACATAAATTGTGTGTGATAAGTTCCAGCATTTGAAAGAAAAGTTGTGCCATCTTATCTGCCTTATGAGGGGCAGTCTAGCCTCATCAATGCTTGGTCACATAACGCAAACAAAAATCTGATGGATTACAAAGCTAAGTTATGAAAGAAGTAGTCTCTTTACTGTACAAGTCCCTCTGCACGAAGTTACCCAAAAATCACAATAGGGAAAGCAAATATCAAATTAAGAGAAGTATGTGTGTTATTTTGCTTGCCCTCAGTGCTTTAAACAACCATATATGTCCACTGTGCATGACTGATTTCATTGGTTTCAGCACCATCTTTTTGGGTACGCAACACATTAGAAAACTGCCTTAAATTGGCCCCAAATTAAAGTTAATGTAACAATATGCTTCTATGAGCTTGATGTATGGAATGCACTGTGGGCCAACATGATTCCTAGGATCACCATATAGTTAATCTTTTTTTTATTTTTTAAATAAGGAAAAAAAAAAAAAGGAATTCTAAGGAATAGGCAAAAAGTACAGCTTGTGTGAGAACAAAGCACTGATCCAACAAGCTGCAATGGGACAACTGATACTACGACATTCAGAGATTGCTAGAGCTCACGTAGAACATGATAAGCAGCTTGTATAATCAGTGAATATATACTGATAAGTAATGTATACAAAGATATGTAGGCTACCAACAGCATCAATCAAAAATTGATGATAAGAAATGTAGTGCAGTGCAAAATTATTTAAGAATTGGCTTGCATGAGGAATCTTTTGAAATGCACTGTATGCACACGTCATACATCATCATCCATCTTATCTAAAATATGTTCGCTACAATTATCTAAACAAAACTCTTTTTATTTGTATTCTAATATATTTAAATTTAAATAATAATTTTCTTTTATAAATTATACAAGGATGTAAAAGGCTTAAGTTATAATGCAAAAATAGTCTTCATCACAGATGGCAGAATGCTATCGATGAGCAAATAACCATCTCTATTACTCAGTGAAAGTTACATGCAAACAAATGTTACCAACACAGATACTTCGAAATATCAAAAGATATGCCATCTTAGATGAAGTCAGTAGCTGAAATTCTTGTTCTCAGCTTATTAATGGGGTTATCATTTAATAGAAGAATAGTATAATTCAGTTTGGAAGGGAACTCAGAAGTCATCTGTTCTTACTATTCCACTTAGAGTAAGGTCAGCTTCAACAACTAATTAATTATAGCCTTGGGAAGGAAAGCTCCATACGGTATTTCTATAGTCCAAGAAAAGACAAAGAGATTGAGAGAATAAGAGAGAGAGAGAGGGAGAGAGAGAGAGAGAGAGAGAGAGAGAGAGAGAATCTTCCTGTGAATCAAAATGGGACCTGCTTTTATTTATTCTGTCTCACCTTTGGAAGGTCTTTTTTAAATTAGAGAGTGTAGTCCCTCAAAGACTAAAACTAGTTTTTGTGAATATACTCTCACGTTCATAAATTTTTCAAGCAATTTTCTTTTTGAAAAAAAAAAAGGAACAAAACAGTCTTCAAAGTATTCACTGTTCTTACCTTCTGTATGAAAAAGTTTCAGTTTTCCCCATTTGGAATAAAACATGTTTTTTACAAAGATTACTTTCATAAGGCTAATTTCATGCAGCTAAGCTCAAAGTTAGAGAACATGCTAACATTCAAATAAAAGCAATGAAAGGAGGTCTATGGTCTTATTTTTGTAAGAGTGCACCTGGACAGTGGTGTCATGCACCAAGGGTGACAGGCAAGCACAAGGAGAGTTAGGTCAAATGGGAAAAGCAAGCTGGTATGGATATTATAGGCTGGGATGCTGATGACAGGTATGATTACAGCATTTCCAGTGGGATTTACGGTAGCTGTAATCCAGAAGCTGTAAAATTCTTTAGGGATAGTAATGGAAATCACACAGCTCATTCCTCCCAAACAGAGAAACTCAGAAAACAAAAACTTAAGAACAGATTCAATTACAACTTCTAAGCTGTCTCTTATGGCTGTGCATTTTTTTTGCTTTTCTGGACAGTGATATTTATGTCATTCCCCTTGAGCCACACTTCATAGTGCACCATTAACCTTCCTGGATCCTATGAATCTGATACCTCTGGTGGAGTGCAGAACACACACACACACACAGAGTCTGTTTTGAGACTGTTCTTACAATGTAGGCAAAGGTTAAAATTAAGTTTTAATACAGGCCTGTGTTGTACCCAAATGACCCTCGATAGTTCTAATGCTATCATAAAGTACTCAAATTTAATTTATAAATCTTTGGTGTTCAGATTAATTTCAGGTTGCATTGTATGCTCTTGCATCTACCTGTCTCTTACGTATCTGGAATTTAATTGTTTCTCTCTTTGACATAATGAATGCCAGAAAGTAACCCTGAAGCACTTATTTTGCATCATAAATCACAACATCTTTATAAAAAGGTCATGTAATTACAACAAATAACAGTTCAAAACTGCTTGGAATTCACTTCTTGCCTTTGACAAATAGTGGAGAAAATAATTGCCTAAAGACAATGTACAACATTGATTTAGATGACTTGTTATGCACACACAGTGCATTCTGCTAAAACAATCTTCTTTCCAAAAAAAAATCCAAACCTGAGAACTGTGCAATCTGCTGACAAATTAATTTGTCAGGGCAAAATGCCGCACATTTGTAATACTTTGTCTTTTCTTTAAATGCCTGTTTGTCACATCTCTTCTGCCCTGTGTGTGTGTGTGTTTCAGTTTATTTTAAAGAATGCTTCATTTTATCAGCCTATTTTTTATTGTTCCACTTATTTTTCATGAGTTGTCTTTCCCTGGCTTTCTTGCTTTTTATCTCTTCTAGTTTTGACGGAAGTATGATAAGATGCCACAGTTACATGAAGCACAGTGTAGCAAGTGCTGCTCTGTTTGCTGTCCTATTCCCTTTTTGGTGTGAAATCTATCTTTACAATCAACTGTTTGTTTTTGCTGAAAGCTGCTTGAGATAGATAAAGTTATATTGGAGGAAGTGATGTTATCTTATAATTGCTGTCCCAGACAAATAATTATTACCTGAATTATATAATAGCCATCAGGTTGTACTAGCCCTTTTATTATAAAAAAAAAAAAGCTAAAAGAGCCACCTCTTTCTTAATCTAGAGCAATATGACAGAAACAGAAGCAAAGCTTTCAGAGTCCAAGCTAGCTAGCTTCAGCAAACTCAGGGATGTCTGTATGAATTGCTGTTACCTTTGCAGCTAGTTTTGCTTTTACTTTTACATGGCATGGCATGAAAAAGTAGGCATATCTTGTGCAGAGTAGGAGTGCTCTTTTGCCTCCCTTTCGCTGTTTTCACCCCCTCGCCTTTCTCTTCCCTTTCCAGATACCATTGACATTTCCAGAGAACTGCTTCACTAGGTGAGCACATCTGTAAAAATCACTAATATCTGTGGCTCCAAGCAGCCTGGACAGCTACTTTGCTTTGCAGGGTCAGGATAACTTGGGAAAGACACTCAGCAGCTCCTCTGGAGCTAGAACATTCCATACATTTAATCTGAAGATTTGCAGGTGTTATAGGAGTAGAAATTACTTGAAGAATGGGCGGAACATTTGAAAAGAAGGTCCATCTGCTACTTCCCCCAAAACAGATACCTGAGGGATATACAGGTATATTCAGGTCTTGAGGGGAGACCTTGTTATACTCCAAGCTTTACCTTCTTCTCCATCATAAACTTTCCCCTAAACTCATTCTTGAATACAAATCTTGGTTGCAAACAACTAAATTCATCAGTATATCAAGCAACCCACAACTTCCTTCTCCCCAGTCCTCCCATACAGTGTTTCATGGAAGATCTACTACACTCTGGAAACACCACTCAGTCTCTAAAGCAAAGAACAAGCATAATGCTCTTTGCATGCCAACATTTGGCAAAAATATCCTCAATAGGGGGTTGTTTAAGTATGGTATCATATTTTCCATTGGGAATAACTGCCACACCACACTAAAATATATAGTAAAGAGCTACACTTATCTTTTTGATTTAATCAGTAAGTAAGTCTACTTTATTAATTTGCCATGTTATGTACTTTTTTTTTCTTTTTCTCTTACAAACCATAGAGTAAATGTGAAGATAATTAGCAAAATTATCTCTTAAAATATTCCACACTATTCCTTTGAAACACTATATATGATACTACAGAATTGCTGTCCTCTAGAAATTAGGAGAAAGACATTTTGAATTTCTTCTTTTAAAATAATCTCGACTTGAAAGAAATTGTGACTATGTAAAGCACCTTTCCCCGGAGCAAGAAAATATCAGAACTATCAAAGTTTCAGAAAAATAGTTTGGTACTTGAAAGAGAGGCATCAAACCAGACTTGTTTTCTTGGATTGAAGACCTAAGGTGTCGGAGCGCTCTGCTGCAGGGATGAAAGGATTTTTCTTCAGAGTGCTTTGGTTAGGAGAGAAAGAATGAAGAAAAGAGGATACCCCTAGCCAATTACATAGAATTGACTCACTTAATACAGGTGATTGAGGCTCAGGCTGAAGCCAAATGTCNGCCAAATGTCAACAGGAGAGCATGTAAATAGAAAGAAGCTGAACTGATCAATCACCTCTGGAGTTTATTACACACAAAAAAAAAAAAAAAAAAAAGTTGCAGAATGTTGCAAATGTTGCAAAGTGACTTGAAAGTCCATGAAGGCTCAGATCACCAAGCTCCTAAATCCTACTGGTAAAATTTTCTGCTTAGAGTTATTTCAATTTTCTTTTATCCTGTAATCTCAAAGCAATTCCATTAACGTTGTGCTAAATTTAATACACAGAAATCTACCTGCTGTTATTATAACTGGTTATATAACACAGAATTTGTTCATTGTCTGTATTCTCATTAGAGAAAAATTTTTCATTAGAAGTCAGCCAGGATCTTCCTTACTGACTTAGTAATAAAGCCCATTTTAAAAATAGATTTTTTTTTATTTTTTTTTGTACAATGATCAAAAGTCAGGAGTCAAAATACTGAACTAATACTAAACTCACAATGGAAATGTGATTTTCCTAAAAACATGTAGAAGTTGAAAGCATAAAACTCATCATTGCTAAAGTCTCATTTTAATGACATTTTGCAGAGTAACTTTTCATTAGCACGATGATTTGTTTCCTCTGCTGATATTTGTGAGGTTTGGCAGCAAATACGATGAAGTAGTTCTCCAAAAGAAAGTTTTTTGTTTGTTTGTTTTTGGCAATATAAATAAGGCTCTTTCTCCTTAACTATATTTAACAGGCATAATGCTATGGGATGTATCTTTTGCACGCTTAAAAATTCTATTCTGGCAAAAATTCAAATTCTCTCAAATATTCAAAAATTATCACAAAATTCTCTGACCTTTCCCATCACCGTGACAACATATTCCGACTGATATATTGATTAGTATAAATGTGTCAGTCTACTACTAATTTTGTGTTTCTGTGGAAATAACTTGCCGAATACGAGTTAGGTAACAAATGGGAATTGAAAGCTGTTATCATAAGAAGTGGATATTATCCACAAGCAATAAGCATCCAAACACTGCAACTAGAGTTTAGTCTCTTTAATTTACTTCTCCAAATGACTGAAGAAACCTTCAGACTGAATACACACAAACTTTGGAGTTAAGATGTGAAATTAATGCATATGGGATTTAATCCATGGGTATCAGCCCCTTGAGGTTAACTTAAAATACTCCAAGCTACCTTCAGGGAAGCTTTGCCTAGTCAAAAGTCATTACACTGATTTCAGATTCAGCAACAAAGAGAATATTCATGCAACATTGAAAACGTTTTAAGATTTACATGAATGAAGCAGAACAGGTGAAAAAAGAAAGGCTTATATCAAACACATCTAAATGATAATCTTTTGAGACTAGCCAGACACCTTGGAGTTATGCTTAAATGATATTAAAAGGGATATACCGTATCAGGTCCCCTTTTTCTCATGGAAAGGCCCTTCAGGGCATTTTTTGACACCACAGGTGCAGTTTGTTAATCTTTCAGCCTCAAGTAAGTTAGGCGGGAACTTCTGATGCACTTTTAGGATGTATGATTAGACTTAAGTAATAGAGAAGTTATGCCCAGCACAGGCTGCACTTTGCTATAGACTAGGCTAAGTAGTGCTAAAAGGATATAAAACAGCAGGAAAAACATTAGAAATGGGAGGCTAAGTACAGCTTTCCAGAAACACAAGTAATAAGATAAGCTAACTCGTGGATAATAAAATAGACATATTTGCTTGTGTGATTTAGGTGCACATGAAGACCACCTGAACTTCCAGGCACCCAAATTTGTGGTTGTTCATTTCATCTGGAATGCCAACCCTATCCAAGAAGAAAGGAAATTCTCCATAAATTTACATGTTATAGCCAAAAAAATGTTGCCCGGTCCAGGTCATAATATTTCCTCCTAATAACAAATTGCTAAATAAAGTTATCATTTCCTCTCACCCACTCATAGGCATTTCTGCTGTCCTAAACCCCAGAATTTACCAAATCAAATGATCATCAGGAAAGCCACTTTTGTGTTTATTAATCAATTGATCTCAAAACAAATTTCTCTACTGTTTAACAGACAATCAGTTCCAAACCCAATTGTTCAGTTTTGTTCACTGTATTCAGTAGCTTTTGGCCAGTCCAGTCTGTCAGTTCTTCCCTCTCCTCTCTTCTCCTCACGCAATGAATATCTGCAGCTGACAGTTCCCAAAGTAGTTCATCTCCAAAATCCTTATCTATGAAATCTTTGTTCTTATGAGTAGCTCTTCCTCACCCTGCAAAGCTATGCAGGAAGGTAAAACTAGAATACCAGATGTCAAGGAGTAAGAGCAACTTCAGCCTCCTGTAAACTTATATATATGTATATATATATACACACTATCAAACCACATAGCATCTAAGTAGTATTTAGAATCCTTAAAGCAGAACAAAATTAATCAAACAGACAGAAGAATCCAGCCTCAATTGAAATACCAGACTCAGTAGAAGAATACATTTCAGGCTTACTCAGAAGTGATAGAATGGCTTGTGTCTTGGAGGAAATAGACCTGCAGACATCCTACTGCTAGAGAACTGAGTATGACACGCATGAGCACCAGAGAAAATATCATTAAATTCTATATGGGAAAAGGTCTAAGTGTGTATCAGTCAAGATAATATCAGATGGCTTCAAACCCTCAGTGGCTGAAACTGCTAGGTATACTGAGAAACATCTGTTAACTTTAAAAATGTAATGCAGAAAGGAAAAGATTTAAATAGTCGGTAGTTTGCATGCCTGGTGATTCCCAGAAAGCTTTTCAGCCCATCCTGTGCGAATGCATATGCTGCGGCATAGCTATGGCTCTTGCTGTCAGGGTGTATTCTCATGGAAATTTCCAACTGAATCACTCACTGGGCACATTTACATGGTAAAAAGCTCAGGAAAAATCTCCCAAAGCCAGAGGAAGGTTATATTGCCAAAGCTGTTAAGCCCCAAGTGGGTTTCCAAATAAAATTCAGTTGCTCTATTGGGTGCCACTTGAATGAGTCAACAATAAACCAAGGCACTAGTTAAGAAAGGCCTTTTTAAACAGAAAAGTATCTTTCAGCTTCTGAAACAGGAATCCCCTTGAGAATAAACTGAAAGGTGAGATTTCTGAAAGGCTTTGTCCAGTTTCAGCCCAGTGCCTTTTATATGTTTAGGGATGCAGTCTACTGTTGCTGCATATCAAGTTTTCCACTTTAGTCTGGTTTCCATCAGTTGCACAGAGCAAAAGAAACATTTCTTTGGACTTTAGAGAGCTTCTGAACCTTTTCCATATTGTGACTAACCTCCTAACACACGGGCCCATTCACAGACCACTTTCACTCCCTCCCTTGCTAACCTCATTTCACGCCTTTCCATTTAGTAGTTCATTTGTTGGAGTACATGGAAAGTTCTCAAAAGGTAAGATTAAAATGAACTTCCTTTACTGAAGCAGTGTTGATATTGCTAATCTCATACAGCAGCGAGTCTTTGGATGCCTGCTATTATTTCAGGATGATCTTCATAACTTGACCTGAGCTACAGTTTTTTTTCCAAATACTTGATGTCAGTGAGGTAGAAAACACACATTTATTCTAAAAAACAGAAACTTCAGGTGTATTTATTTAAGGGGTAACATATTGCTTATGGTGACTTTAGAAAGCCAAAAGAAAGTCTGTGATAAGAGGAAGTATGTACAACCTACTTATTCGTGATGAATGTTACAAGACACCCTTGCTCACTGGAGTTGTAAATACATCCTGGTCTAAATTCTTTCTCCTCTTACCAGTATAAAAACAGATGTGAATTTTGAATCACAAGGAATTCAGTTACTTGAGTCACCAATATAGTCCACATTATGATTTCAACATTATTACACAGCTGTTAAAGAACTGGCTCCTTACAGATATTTTACGCAAGAATATTTTATCCTTGCTTGCTCAAAAAAGCAACGTATTTAATACCTTAATGAGAAATAGAAGCAACTAAAACCTAAGACAGAACTGAGGTCTGCTGAGGTTGGCCCCAAAGCCCATATCCCCAGGTTTCTGGTAAGCTTTTGCCTGTGTTCATGATGAACCAAAAAAAGATATTCCCTTCTGTGTAGAAGAATTACTTCAAAAAGTTCATTCAGTTGAAGTTTGCATGGCAAATGCAAAATAGCCATGCAACCCTATTTCTGAAAACATAAAATTTTGTAAGTTAATTAATTTCCTAAGTGCATGATGGTTTGGAAGAGTGCTCTAAAGTATTGCAGTGCTTCATGTGGACTCTGATAATATTACAAATGTGCTAGACAAGTTTGGCTTTTGTCACATTTCACCCAAATAAGAAGATCATGCTTAGGGGGATGGCTCCTAGAAATTAAAAGACAGTCAGCAGTCAAAGTCAATGGCAGCAGTCAAAGTCTACTCTGATGGGTACAGGTGTGTTCTGCAAATGCCTACCTTCAGTTCCCTCTTTGCTGAGATGTTTCCAAATTCCTTTATTCCTGCTAAATGTAAAGATCTCTTTTCAGTGTTATCTTTTATACTATTTAATAATGCATACGGAAATACACAATATGCAGCAATATACACAATATTTCCTTTATACATAGAACATTTTTCCATCTTGTCCCAAAGCTTTCCACTTTAAAAGATAGGCCCCTACTGTGGAGATTCAAGAGGTAAAATTACTTTCGTTAACTCAATTCTGAGGAAAAGCAGCAGACTAATTTGGGGGGCAGCTATGCTGCTTGAGACTTTGACAATTTCGTGATACATGACTAGGTGTAAGTCATTGTGGTTTAGTAGAGATCCGATGGTACTTTTTGCAAAAAAAAAGATCAGTTGTAGTCCTGCTGATCTTAAATTCTGCCTACTATTGCTTTCTATTGCAACTCAGTTTTACATTATACTTTGCTTTCTGCTTACAAGATTTGTTGCTATGTAAATTTTCCCCTTTATGGGATTTGAAGTCTAACTAACAGCAGCTAGAACTAATATGGACTGTATATACAAAATGAGACATATCCAGCCTCCTTAAGAGCATGAATAAAATCCGCTACTACCAGATCTTCTGGATTATAACAATATTTGAAAAAAAAAAAAAAAAAAAGCATCTGCCATGAAAGGAATTTTTCATGTTGATCCTTTCCCAGTCAAGACAGGGTGGGTGGATAATAGCATTGAAAACAGAGAAAAACGGGCTAGGTTTTAAATAGAATACATCATAGCAGCATATAGACAAGCGTGCTTTAATTAGCCAGCCGGCATTAGACAATTTCAAAAATTGGCAGTTAACAGTGTTTTCATTAGCTTGTGGTATCTGAAGGACAGTGATATACACATCAAACAGAATTCCAAGCATGCATAGTGCAAGTGCCAGCTGAGGCTTCATATGTAAGTTTAAGCTGGAATTCAATCCTTTTATCATACGTGAGGCATACAGCCTCTCTCCTATGATATTTTTACTCTTTTTGAGTGAAGAATTAATTTTTGGAGGATTTACAAGTAAATGTGTTCATTAAAAGCTGTACCTATAACTAAATTGTCACATACTCTACACGGAGGTCTTAGGGTAGTTCAAATTAGATAAAAAGTTTGAAATGCTTCTGCTACCGTGTTGTCAATAATGAAATGCTAAAAGAGACCCTATTAAAAACAACCCTCCCTCTCATTTTTTTTTGCCAGGGAGAACACAGACAAATCTACATTTCCAAGTCTTAACCTTAATTCTCATGTTATTCCCTCTGCTTTAAGCATGTTCCACTATGCACAGGTAAACGTGTGTGATTTGCCCATACACCAAGTTTCCTCAGCTGTCTGTGACTACATTTCCTCCTTTGCAGCCATTTCATCTCCAATTCTTCTATCTTCCTGAAGTTTAAACCTTATCAGGGAAAACCAAACGATCATTATTTGCTAACTGTTTAATAGCTAGCAGCTTACCAGTCAGCAGAGGCTGGAACTTAACCTTTTCTCCAGAAGAGAAAATCGCAAAGATTATCTCTCAGCCATCTAAGGAAAATAGGATATGGATGTCCTTCTAAATAGCCTAGCAAGAGCAACTTGGGATGTTATTGAAAGTGGAAGATGGTAATCATTTTGACTGATATTTCTTCATAGACAGTCTGTAATTTTTTTTTTTTTCCTAAAGAGAAAAATATTTGCTCTTAGAGCAATAAGAGAATAACAGGGAAATACTTAATGTACATGTTGAGGTGGCTTCGTTGTCCTGTTTTCACAAACCTATGTTGAAATATCAAATTTCTCCTTATGTGGGAACTCCAGGCTGTTGCCCCCAGGCTGTCTTCCCCAGAGCGTCTGTAAATCAGCGATACATGCTTTTGGGTATGGAGAGTCCTCCAAAAGGAGAGCAAATGAAGCCTCCTTAGCTTAAGCAGACAGTTACCAAATCTGCTAACTAAACTCTCATCTGTAGCCTTTATAGGGAGGCTATGATGCACCAAAAATCTAAGCTAAACACAATTGCTTTACAGATTATATGCTTTATGCTGCATAGCATTTGAAATATAGTAACTGTCAAGAAAGAATTTTAAAATGTATATTAATGCCATCTGGAAAGGGAGAAGTGGATAAGAGATGTAGCTCAATGCACTTCCAGCCAAGAAAAAAAAAAAAAAAAAAAAAAGGGAATCAGACTTCTAATGAATGCTGTGGATATGAAAAATGCTTCTAGTGAAGTTCTGAATTCTCCAGAGCCATAAAAAGCAATGAGAAACCTGAGTCAAATATACTTGGGAAAGTGTGACTGAGGGAAAGGGCTCGCATTTGAAAACATATTTAGGATGTTGCATCACTTTTCAGATAAGAAATCCCAGCATAGCTGCAGTGAGTGGTGGCCCTGGGGGCTTTGCACAGGAGGCATTGGGGAAGGGTGGCTCATACCAGTGAGTGAGGACAGCAGTGGCACCAGTGCCACCAGGTGCCCAGCTGGTAGGAAAATCCCCCTATAGAGGTGCAAGTATACAAAGAATAAGGGAGAGGCAGGTGTCATCCATGTAAACCAAACAAAGTCCATCACAGCAACTAGTTGGCGTTTTCTAGCACCCTTAATGAGTTTGCTATGACAGTTTTAACCAGCTATAGGGTTTGAGTCAGCACTGAAGAGCCATTTTTTATGTGTACCTACCTAAAACTCTTCTGCTTTCCTAAGATGCTGTATATCATCAGTTCCCATTGGCTGGTCAACAGCAGCCACTAATGTTTGGACTGCACATTGAAAGTTATGGTCTTTTGAAGGAGACTTACAAATCTCAGAGCTGTTTTCTACCCTTAGACATTTTTTTCTTTCCGCAGATGTTTGGCCCGCCATGCAGTATATAACTTGTGAAAGGCTAAGGAATCATTTGGATGGAAAGCATGATACAGTTGTAAGAAATTATTATCTTTGTTCCCCAAATGTCACATAATCAATGAGAGGAAAAATTGTTTCTGTGAAAAATATTATGTCTTCTAAAAGATTAATGCTGATGGAAGAGAGTAGCCAAACAATACCCAGCATACTCTACGTATTTTCTAACTTCCTGAGACAATGCTTTCTGGACCCATACTGTAAAAACATATTTCCTATACATCTACAGTATGGATTAAGACAAAAAAAGAGAAGAAAGAAAAAAAATCCTGCAATCTTTCTCTTCTTTATTTTTAATTAAATCTCTACTTGTATCAAAACATACAATTTTACCCTCACTTCAGTATATAAACAATTAATGCAAAAATTGTATTTTTTTAAAGAAATTTTGGGGAAATTAGACTTTTGATCTTCACTGACTTCTGAGTAATACTTAAGGTGTCAGGCTCAGTGCAAAGTTACATGTATTAATTACTGTGCAGTAAGCTAGAGCGTGGATACATGCTGTGTTAGCTACTCCACTGAAATTTCTCCAATGTTCTCGGTTTGCATGTTTATCCTACAGCAAACGTGGGGAGTCAGTTATCTCACATTCCTTGTGGATAGTACATGCACAAAGACTGTTATTTCAAAGTAACTCGATCTGCAAATTGTTTATTCTGTGGTGACTTCTTTATGTTGCCACACCTGTAACACAGTGCCCTTGGGGTCAGATTTACCAGTTTATCTAGCCACGGTCACTCAAGAGGGTTGAACTAAGGAACTAAAAATTATTTATTTTGGTTTTGTTAAACCATATTAAATTTACTCATGTAGAACTTAAAATATTAAGCTTCATTTAGTTCATTTCACTTGCAAGGTGTGACCAGGTTTAATACTATACAGACTGGCCTTTCCGTAAGAAATACAAATATCAGCTAGGGTAGCAACTCTGAGAATAAACAATTTACAACTCAGTCATTTTCTTTCAATACCTACCATTTAGTTCTTATTTTATCTTAAGAACCTTTAGGCTTCTCCTAAAGTAGCTTTGTCTACACTACACTAGAACATTTATTTGATTGCCGAATAACAAGAGGCATCTAATAATGTTGGATAAAAGGTAGTAGGGCAATAACTTATATGCTTCTTCCAGCTTTCAAAGGAACAATTTTACTTTAAAAGAGTCAAACTTACATTTACCACTGCCTCAATCAATACTTGAAAATTTGCCAGTCTTTTATATTAGATTTGCTTGGGGCAATGCTGAATATCTGAGGTCTGCAGAAAAATGTCTATAGTTTCCACTAGCCTTTAAGCCTGTTAACTACCTAGTTACCAGGTGATCAATTAACTGCAGAGAAACATTTCATGAACAAATACTTCTCACTCATCATTTTGAAATTATTTGCTGCTAGAACTTTTTCTCTACAAATTGCACAGGCCTGAATCTCTTTGCAATACAGAAAACCTTAAAAAGAACTATTCTGAAACATGGTTAAATCGTTTTGTGGAGGGCAGACAAGACTTTCACAGAAACACAGATTTTCTGATGAAGAGGCCCCTGGAGATCATCTAGTCCAAACCCCTTATAGCAGGGTCACCTAGAACACGTTGCCCTGGAAAATGTCCAGATGGCTTTGTATATATCCAAGGAATTTATCTTGTATATCTCCATCACCGCTCTGTCTGCCCAGTCAATTCTCACAATAAAGAAGCTTTTCCTCATATCCATATGGAGCTTCCTATGTTTTAGTTTGTGCCCATTACCTCTCTGTTAATGCTGGGCGCCACTGACAAGAGCCTGTCCCCATCCACCTTTGCTGATATTATCAGTACTGTAGGCTGCTCTGATCCACCTCCAGTTGCTACAGGGACAGAACTGAAGTTTTGGGAAACATGCAGATGTGCACACACATGCAGACACAAACTCATGCTCATACAGACACACACACACACACGCACTGCACTGGACAACTCACCGAAACAGCCCAGGAAAGCAACAAACACTCTGGATGCACCACTGAAGAATTCCAAACAACAACACCCGGATTTCAGAACAGAAAGAAGCTACTGTTCCTTTTGTCTCAGGGACTATCACAATCAAATTACAGAACAACAGTTAGACACTTACTCTTCACATTTCTATGCTATTTCTAATGACTGTCCTAAGGGATTCTTTTAATGACTTGTCCGTGTGCGCCAGCCTGAAGAGCTCCTTGCTTTAGAGACATGGGTATCATAAAAATATTTCTTTGCTTCCTCCTTGGCTGTGATTTCTGTTCTCAAAGGGAAATGAAGTGTCATGTCAGCATCTACTGCCCAACGTCCAGATCAATGACCTGGTCAGTGCTGCTGCCACTGACGCTGATGCAGAGGAGCTGGAGGAGCCCTTCCAATGTGTTGTTACCCTATAATGGACCCAGTAGCTCCATGGTGCAGAAGGAGTGGCAGGAAGGGGAAAACCCGCAGAACTGAGAAAGCTATGGCAGAATTGGGAAAGTTGTGGTAGGAACCGGAAAACTGTGGCAAGATGACAAGATGAAACAGTTGCCATAGGAGGAATTTGAATGCTTGGACAGATGTCATTGCCTCAGCAATCTCTCTTGGTCTTCTCTAGGGAAAAGGCAGAGCAAAAGAGGGAAACAGCTCCTGTGTTTAATCTACAGATTCACCTTGACCTAGATTGTCCAGATTTCAGTGGGACAGCAGACAAGATTAAATACTAGAGAAAATTAATAAAATCCCCAGTTTAATTGGCTGATATGACTGATGTTTAATAGATCCTTTTGAAGAGTAGTGCTACTGAATCACTAAGGTTCAAATCAAATTGAAAATGTACTTATGAAAAATATTTTTTGCAAAGCCTGTAAAACTGTGAGGATTAGGTTGGTGCATCCAATGTGATCAATATCTTGCAATTGCATTAAGGCCTCAGGCAATAGGGGCCTCATTCCTTCCCATTTCCCATTTTCTGTTTTCTGTTTCTAGGCACCATCACAAGCAATCAGACATGAACAGAAAATGAATTTGCTACAAGCTAGTAGCATTGTAAGTGGCTTTGATATAAGTGGAACAAGGGTCGGTAACTTCTAAGCTCCAGCAGCCTGATAAGAATATTAAGTCTACCATTTATCCCCAATGAGTGCTTGATTAGCCATACAGTGCTCTGCTGACAGAGTTCACTAAAAATACATTATGCTAATAACACTTGAATGCCAGCAACACTGGGAAAGCCCAAGCCTTAACACAAAGAATGAGTCATTATAGTATTTACCTGGCTGATACAGTAGCAATGAAAAAAAAAAAAGACTTTCTAGTTCTGTTTCCAAAGATCTTAGTAGAAATGTTTTCCTGATTTCTCAGATTTCTGATTTCTCAGAACACTAAAAGGCTGGGAAAAAACAAAAATCACATGCCAGGACAGTGGAACTGTGGGAAACAAAACGATGTTTGATGCCAGTAACAGCCAATATCAGCCAATAACAGTCAATTATGTGGTCAGCTTGCTTATATATGTTTACCTAAACTCCTTCATCTGACTACTTCACTAGTGCCTTTCAGACACATTTCCTTCCTACTTGGGCTGTAAGCAGAGATTTGCCTTGCACGCCTGTGAATTCTGCCTGTTCCCTAGCGCGCTGCCATTGCTGGTGTTGAGTTCTCTGCTCCTGTCTCCACACTCTTGCTCACCTCTACAAAGACGGCTTCCCTCATCTAAGGGAAAGATTTATGAGCTGCCTTTCTCTTTTTTACCATTTTTTACCATCAAGCGCAACCCTTAAATACAGCAAGAATCCAAACTATACTTCAGTGCATTGAAGACAGTTGGGTGAGGAGTTCAGTGCTACTTCACATTAATTCCCTGAGTCCTACAGCTTCTTCTGAATGTTGAACTCCCCCATCTTCTTCCCAGTCTTCTCGTCCTCCTGTCACTGCTGACAGCAGAGGCAATGTGCAACTGGCAACCTGACTAGGAGGTCTAGGTACCATGAACAGGGCTCTCATACAGTTCAGCCAACTGCTTGGTTGCCAGCTATTGAATGGGCAAATTATTGTACCACACTTAGACTTAACTCATAGCAAGGATGAGTAGTCCTTTCACAGGTGTACAGCAGAGAGTTTTATGCAATGAGATCAGACACGGAAAAAAAGTCACAACTAAATTGGGCAAGTATTTTTTTTTTAATCTTTTGTTAGCCAAAAATTTTTTTTAATACTTTATATTTTAATATTCTTTTAATATTTAATATTTTAATATTAAATAGTTAATATTTTAATATTTTTATGGGTACTACGAATGTAGTTTTAAGAACTGGGAAAAGACAAAACCAAAATACTTGCTTTTGAGTGGGTAAAACTTTTTTTTTTCCTCTACCTGAGATTTATTGTTATTTTTAATGCTTCAGTTTGCCAAGAAAAAGAAAAAGAAAAAGAGAAAGAGAAAGAGAAAGAGAAAGAGAAAGAGAAAGAGAAAGAGAAAGAGAAAGAGAAAGA
>VZSV01000027.1:5225473-5251623 GCA_013398735.1 Nothocercus julius | reverse complement strand
AAAGAAAAGAATTTTGGATCCAGGTTTAAGAAACGTTGATTCTGTCAGTGCACCAAAAACTCAAGTTAAGTACTCACAGTTAACTCTTACAAGCCACTAGATTGTTTAAATGCAAAGGTAGAAAAAGAGTCAAGGAATCTGATATATTGCAGCTGGTCATATCTGGGTTAGTAATGTGAAAAAGGTTCAGGCAACGGAGAAAAGCAAGTAGTCCCTTGGCACAACTTATCTTATGTTAATGTAAGTGCCTAAAATAGGTCAGTAGAATCATGCCTTAAAAATGCCCATTTCTCCTCACTAACTACAAGGGAAATGTAGGTGACTAGTGCTGATGTAGCATTCTATCTTATTAATGCCTACAGAATTTATGCATTTTAATCATTTGCAAAAAAAAAAATCAGTGTGTGAAAGACCCCAGAACATAGCTCTAGAAGGTGGAAGAAGGATTGAACAAAGGAGAGGACATCTGATGATGCCTACAAAAATATAGTGAGAATCACAGAAAAAGTAAAGGTAATCTGAACTACTCTTACCTGTGAAAAATCATGCATTTGACATTGCCTCTCTGAAGAGAGAGAGCAATGTCTGTATCTGTCCACTCCGTCAGAGCAGCTGACAGGCACCAGATACATGAATAGTAAATGTAATACTGAAGGAATCCACTGTACTTCCAGATGAATAAACTGCTGATCACTTTGTCTGATGCTATGGAAAGCTAAAGCAAGCTGAAAGTTTTCAATTTACAAAGAACAGTGTACTTAAGTAGCAGAAAATTACATACTTACTGCTCCACTCCAGCTGTGTGTGATGTCTGAAGGACAATGAACTCCAGTAAAAAACTAAATGAAACCAAGTGGTAAATAATCAAACTATTCTCTTCATTAGCCTGGTTATCTCTTCTGCTCTTTTGCAAAGCAATAGGAAGCCACACGCAGTCTTAGTGTCTTTTATTTTCTTCTTTCATTTCTTCCTCGCCATTTTTATCGTTCCTTTTATGCATAGTGCCCTTCTACAGTTTCCCCAATGTTCCTTTTCCTGGGATTCCAAATTTGCTTTCAGGATTAAACATTTGTTGGTTTATAAAGCTACTCCTCCATCATTATAAATACGCCAATATAAGTTTTCCAACTGGTTATATTAAAGTCTACTGCTACCATCTCCTCTTTCCAGACAAATTCACAGGGCATTGCAGGAATATAGAACAGGACAGATTTTTTCCCTGAGTTTGTCTGCGCCTTTTGACTGTAGAAAGTGTCACTTAGATATATGCAAACTGCATTTGAGGTAGCATAGTTACGACCACATAAAATCCTGCTCCTACTTTGCAGATTTCTAAGAAATTCATCCAGGCAGACTTTGGTAGATATTGACCAGGAAGCAAATTAAAGACACGGCAGAAGGAGATTTTATGGAAGCAACTTGCATTCTACTTTCAGCTAAACATATACTATTACTTTCATGAAAACTGGATCATTTTATCCCTTTTACTGCAATTACTTAAACTGTCTTGTCATCTGACTGTTTTGTAGTTCTGTGCTGTACTCTTGGCAACAGCAGTGAGCATGTTAGACTCAGAAACAGTAATTAGAATCTGCTCACATGAATGTTCTGGCCTGTTTTTTCTCATTACTCAAACTCCATACTCAAGACATGTTTATAAGCATAATTTTTTTCCTACTGCACTTCTAATTAACACTTCCATTAGGACCCAGGCAGAAAGTACGGAACATACTGAAAGAAACTACTGTTTACAGAAACATTGATAAAATGCATACAAATATGTCCTGCAAAGTGCAATCAGGCCAGCTTGGGTGACGTACGGGTGTGTTTTTGCATGTGTGTAAGCACAAACAGATGTGTACATTCACTTGCAAGGCTGATTTGTTCATTAACATGAAAAAAACTACATGAATTGTTATTCATGTATATAAAAATGAATGTCCATTCATTTTTATAATCGCCTCTTGCATACCTTTAGTACTACTCAATTTATTTTCTGAAGTCCTTGGTAGCTTCAAATTAGTTCCTTGAACTTGAAGTTCCTTGTTCCTTGAACATAATTTTGCTTTTATTGCACTGGATGTATTTGGCTTTTTATATTTATACCATTTTTAATGACCTTCAACCTTTCTTTTTATTCTGTGAGAAATCTGAATTAAATTAAGATCAACAAGTAACAGGTTAGTTTAGCATTTTAGTTTTAGCCTGAAAAAATAGAATAAACTGTTGAAAATTCTTGATAAGTATCATAAATTGTTCTGGATTTCCACCTGAACTGATTTATGCCTTTGAATAAAAACATATAATCTTTTGGACTTTGCATATTTTCAACTCAAAATCACGTGCAGAAAAGCTCCTAACAGCTACAGCTGAGTTTCACCTCCAGAAATCTCATTGTGAGACTCAGGAGAGTCAATCCACAAGGAAAGAGATTAAGCAAATAGTCCTGTGACCTCAGGTGCAATAAGCTTTGCGCTGGGAGAGTAAGTCTGAAAGCGTGGCAATTAACTGTAACTCAGGGCTGGCGGTAGGGGGATGTTGTTGTCTTTGTTTTTAATTACATTTTATTGAACAACTAAATGATAAGCATCAAAAAACAAGATTGTCTTGGATCATCAAAGACGACGGAGGAGTTTGTTTGTTCTGTGAATTCAGGCAAACTAAAAGGGCTCTTCTTGTGTTTACCTGAGTAATTAATGAAAGACCAATTTGCTTTTGAGCCAGCAGGCTGCAGTTAATTGGAGTTATGTGCGTTCATTGAACTGAGTGATTAGGAGTAAAAAGGATTTGGAATATAGGTGATAACCCCTCTTTTAGGAAAATATTGCAGCAAAGGCTGAATGCTAGAAGACAACTTCCAGATGATGTCACTTATGCGTGTGTGGGGATGGCTTCTCTTTTTGCTATTGTTTGAAAATAGGTAAAGTACTGGGTTAACTGAGCAAAATGCTGGGGAAAAAATCAGTTAAATAATGAGATTTAAACGTGGGTCTCAGACATTCAGCCTATTGCTATCACTTTTAAACTAGTGAGCTCAGTGAATTAAGAGAAATTTGCCAGTCTACATTAAGGAAAATTATGTTTGCAGGGAAAGAAATGTTCTAATTTCTGAAACTATTATCATGTCTATTCTTCCACGATATGTCACCAATCACTGGAGGCCATATTTTGATGTTCCTACTCAGATGCAGTAGCATTTAATAATCTATTGTTACTTGAAAATAGCAGTTGAAATTAAGGCAATTTGCTTTTTAATTGTATACTTTAAATGCCCCGGATTGTCAACATGTGCAGTCCTACTGATTATTTATTTTATTTTACCAGACCTGCCTGAGTGTATTCACCAAAAGGTTTTTTGGCTGTGGTGATATTGAAAATTGCTGATGGGCTGAAAGACAAACAGAAATGAGATCTCTTTTGTTTCTGATGAATTAAGAAATAATTAAGTTAAAAAGGTGAGGTTCCTCTTGGCTCCTTGTTTGTTGCACTAAATTTCAAGTTATTTTCTTTCTCCTCCTTACTCTTACTCAAAGAATATTTCGCTCATTCTAGAAAGAAAGAAAAAAAAAATGAAAGAGTGTTATTCTTCCCTTCCTGCTCTCCAGAATAAACTGACTTTTAGGTATCTATGTATATCTATGCATATCTATGCATCTTGGACCTAACTCTTGCCAGATAGCAATTTGCTGATTAGAGCTCAGTCTCAGCATGCTTCGTGAAGTTGTGCATTAACTGTTTCTCTTACTAAGAAGATCATACCAACTAACTGTTAAATTGCAAGGTTTTTTGCCTTTTTTCCCCACACTAAAGTTTAAAACACCCTGAGTTCTGTCACTAAGTAGTTGCATTATACACAGTGGCAGGGTAACTGAGTTCTCACTCTGTCTTTCTTATCTCTTATCTGTGTATCAAAATCACACACATAGACTCCCTGGAGGATGTGCTGCTGCTGACAGCTTGATATTTTTGTACACTTCTAATCATAAAACATGCAGAACAGTATAGGTAGCTCAATTACACATAATTTAAAATGAACATTTTAGCTTTATATTTCATCTTTCTAAAGAATAAACCAGACAGGTCCTCCTTTTTGCTTTTTAAAGATCATAATACTGGTAGTTAAAACAAAGATTTTTTTATAGAAGATTTCAGAATTCTTTTTTTTCCAACGTCAGTACTTGTGCTTCTACCTCAATTTGTCCCTTTTTTTGCTCATCTTCCTTGTCCTTTTTTAATGAAAAATGCTGATGGGATGTATTGGCATCAAACATAAAGCATAATAACAGCAGTGTAGAAAAATCATGCTGACACCACTGACTGGGATCAGGCTTAGGATCATGCATCTACCCTGAGCCTACTGAAATCTCTTCAATACTTGGTGGGAGGTAGCAAGATGTTTCTACAGTTTTATTTTTAACAGCTGTCTGTGGGGACTAAAATTGTGCAGTGCACTAGAAAACTTCATTCAGCCTCAAGTGCTGTGGGTGTCTGTAGAGGCTGCAGTATAATCTGTGTTTAAGTTATTATGGGCTAGATTCCCAGTGGCTTCCTTTCTAATTTGATAAACTCAGAGATCCATTACGTTTTAATACGCAGTTCATGAGTTAATAGAAAAAGCTGTCTCAAATTAGTAATAAGGCGCACATTTCCACACTGGACTTTAATCATTTCAGATGACTGGGTATTTACAAAGAACCAGAGCTCTATAGGTATCACAAGTAGTGCTGACTGTGAGAAACAGCACAGGGCCACTGGGTGCCATTTCTTTTAAGCAGAGATCTCCGTTGAAGTCAATGAGGAGGGATGCTGAAAAAGCCGCCTGATATTTTCTATTTAATTCAGGGGAAGATTCTGCTACACTTGCTGCTACTGAGTAGCACCTTATAGTGTGAATAACAATAATGAAACCTTGGGACCCCACGAGAAGTAGTTTCTCAGTGTGCATAATGGCAAAAAATGACCTTTTTTTTCAAGAAAAAAATGCGGGAGAATGGGAAAATAGTACTGAACTCTGCTTTCATTGGAGCTGGTATTCATCTAATATATTAACCACCTATATATCACCTGAGAAAGGTTATTTAGAATCATAGAATCATAGAATGGTTAAGGTTGGAAGGGACCTCTAGGGATCATCTAGTCCAACCCCCCTGCACACGCAGGGTCACCTACAGCAGGTGGCTCAGGACTGCGTCCAAGCGGGTTTGGAAGATCTCCAGAGAAGGAGACTCCACAGCCTCCCTGGGCAGCCTGTGCCAGGGCTCTGGCACCCTCACTGGCAAGAAATTTTTCCTAAAGTTCCTGTGGAACTTCTGGTGATTCAATTAATTTAATTAGGGTTTCAAGAGCTACACCCAAATAAGCTATAAATATGTGTATGAGCACCAACACACACATAAATGTGAGAGCACATACATGTGCTCTCACTGTTAGTTATTTAAATTGTTGAATTTCACATTTCTTTATTCCTCTTCCAAAACTGTTGAATACAACGAAGGGAGTCCAAACAACCCCAGGCAATGCTGTTATCAAGTGAAAGCAATTACATAGTGATGACTGAGACCAAAAATACTTCGTTGACAGATGCTTTGAAAAATACAAACAATGTTATTTTCTTTGTCTTTTCAAGAGTAACAGCTTTCTTTCAGAGAGATGGGAAATTTTCATGGAAAATACTGGTTTACGGCATTGCCAATGGCTCTTCCACAGCCTTAGCAATATTATTTATAAGTAGTTTAATCTTCTTTCCTTGCTTGATGGTAATTTTCATTATTTATTAGGATAATGTTGTAAAGTCACTGGTTATTCTTTACACAATTTTGTAAATTACATTAAATTACTAAACAAATTGTTAGCAAAACAAAAGAAAAGGAAACATATGGGCTTTGAGTAATATTGTGCATTTACAATGGAGCTGACGAGATGAGTAAAGCGATAAAATATTAGGGTAAAAGCAAATAAAAACATTATAAACCATGTTCTCTTATTATCTTTATTTAAATGCTTTTGCACTTACTTTGTAAGAATCATTTGGCAAAGAAATTTTCTGACAATAATATTGTGGTAATGGCAAGCGAGGACACATGTTGAAACTCTTTTCTCAGTCCTCAGTTCAGAATAGTTACACACAGTACTGACTAGTGATATTTCTTGAACTGAGAACCTTTTTAGAAATCTGAATTCACATGAGACATCTGACTGTAAGGTCTTACAGACAGGTAAATGTATTACACTAATAACTGGTTTGTATTCAGTTTTATCGGTCTAATAGTATGGGGCATTTTCACAAGAGTGCAACTGCATAACCGTTTCTACCACTACAGTTATATTGGTTGTATATTTACATTTACATTTATTGTTGTATACAATATTGGTGTATTGTTTACATTTACATTTATTATTTACAAAGTAGGTTTACAAATGATATTTTTTAAATCAAGGAATTCAGCAAAAGAAATGAACACACTGTGAATACTGAATATTTAAGCAATCTGAAGAGCCAGATTGACTTTGAATAGCCAAATGGTTTTTAAAAGTCACAGTATTATCACAACCTCCATGCAAAGGGAATTAACTGAATAATTATATATTGATTTTTTTTTTAAAGAGAATGAATAATTTTTGGCATTATTCTGTAAATATATTATTTCCCAGGATTAAACTTTGGCAGAACTCACAGAATGTGTGTGCTGGATTTCTTGCAAGAAAATAAACACACAAAGCATTTTTCATGATCTGATATTAATATGAAGTGTAATGTGTTTGATTGCCAACTTTCCCTGGACAAGAAATTTCAAGCATATCCTTTCCTGGAACTATTGTGTTCTGTGAAATTAGCTGAAAAAAATTATTACTTAAGGAAATGCTTCTTTCATAATGTTTGTAATCATTATATTCTTTCCTCTAGTTTAGCATGGAAATGTACTGCCTGTGTCAGGTATTAAAAAATATCTAGGTAAATTAAAAGAGAGCAATTCAAAGATATGGAAACAATACAATTCATACCGTGATTTGTAGGACCCAAATCCTGTTTCTAGTGTCCCAGGACAATCGAACTGCACATGAACTGATTTAGTTGATAATTGGACCCACCGCTAGCATATCCCAAAGACAAAAATAAGACTCCTAACATTTAGGTAAAATCAATGCACAAATTCAATTAAAAAAAATGAAACTCACATTGAATTCCAAGTCCAATCCTTGCCTTCGAAATGAGATGCTTTTCTGCAAGAGGTATCAGTGCAATTCTGCTGTTTACCAAGGGGATTAGGTTCTGGAAAGATAAGCCAATGCTACAAGCTTCCTTGCACAGAGGGTAAGGATTTACCAGCCTCGGGATGGGCTGGATACATCCTTCATCTCATTATATTTCACAGCCCCAAGTCCAGCAAAAATATCTGTACCTGCCTGACTATTTAAGCAGGCCTGAAACAGAGTAGACAGGATAGGATACTATGGGTAGGAATAGTGAAAGGAAGAAAGAATACAACATATGGATGATTGATTCCAGGCACAGCATCCAGCTAGCAGGCTCATTTTCTTATATGGCTAAAGTAGGCCTGTGTAGATGATTCAGATATGATAATGCCAAGTCACATAATAAATAAAAACCCAATTATACTCATCACCTCATATTTTGGCCAGTGCAACACTTGGCCTCATTCCATCCTATGGGATCTTTTTTTTGTGTGTAAAACAAAACAGTTTAGCAAAGAAGATTTTTTTTTTTCCTTGGGATATGAGATATGTAGTGCCCCAGATCTGTACCAAGCCCAAGTTCCTCTAAGGCAGAATGATACAGGAAATTACTCTTAATGTGGTTTAGGGGCAATTACGATGGTTGCTCTCTGATTTGTAATACAGAAACATGAGACATAAGAAGTTTCTTTCTCTCTCTCTCTTTCTCACACACACACCCACCCCTACAACCCCCCAACACATATTTTGGCTGCACACTTATGCAGCAAGAAAAGGATTCTCCTTAGATTATATGTACAAAGGGGAAACAGGTGAAAAATTTTAAAAAAAGCTAAAAAAGAAAAACCATGTACCGCTGTTCCTTCCATTATCTTACATGGCATTAGGCTTGAGCCCCAAGAATCGCATTGCATCAGCCAACTTGTAGTCAACTGCTGCCTAAGAGCATTTGCAACTTCATATTTAGGCTAAAAGTCTCTTTGCACCAAGAGGGTTCCCTATGAACAGAGTGTCCAGAAGTCACCATGTCCCAGGGAGCAACCTAATACTTTACCATCCTGAAGCATCCCATTGAAGCTGTTCTTTTGTGCTCCAAGTCATGAAGTATATGGGGGCAGAAGAAACAGAGCATGCACAACTAACCTACTGATACTGCTGTTTCCAGGATAACATTCACATCTCTTCTCAAAAAGATATAATTTTATGAAAAAGCATAAAGGTTTCAACAAAAGAGATGAAAAGAGTCCCAAATTAGAATATGATGCCTTATGAAGATCAGCAAATTCCATCAAGTGTAAAAAACATGGGCTCCAGTACCGTCAATATCATTTTACAGAAGAATTCTTTAATCACTGAAGTATTGGATAAAAAGAAGAGGCTACACTCCTTCCAGCAGTGCTTTCTGCAGATTTGGAAGTGATTTGACACTGTATCTTCCTGGGTCAGCCCCTCAAGTGATGTAGACAAGAAAATACCTGCATTTCAGGCTCCTAATTTAGTGAAGGATCAATACGGCCCTCTCTTTTCCTTTATATCCATGTCACCATAACCTTGGCAAACCAAGAGCTATTTCTAATCCTGTATGCTAAAGACATCCAATTTTTATTTTTAATTTTTGCCCATACACATGAGCTCCCTGAAATCTAATGGAGTGTAAAGGGAGAAGCTGTTCAATCTCAGAAGTAAATTCTCAAATCATTTTGATGTGTTTTTATGATATTCTATATCCAAAGTTGCAGTGAGCCAAATATTATAAATCCTGAAAGGATTTTGTACCGTTAATATTTCCCATGTTACATAATTTGTAAAATGAAACCAATGTATTCTAGGAAGGATGTAAGCAGGAGGAAGCAGCCTGAAGCCTAAAGCTAGGAATCTACTAATTAAGATATGCAATAAAAATGTTAATCAAGCAAACTTAGAGAGGATGGGGGGAAAGAGATTACATAATCCTCTTGGCACCATGTAACATCTCAGTGTTCTCACACAGGAAAATGATGAGTAGGTAAACAAGGAGAGAGAGAAAAAAACAGGTCCTTTGACTATGGGCCAAAGATGAATCAGTTCCAAATGGCTCCTCCAGCCCACGTTCACAATTCAGGTTGGAAACATGCAGACCTAAGAGCTCTCTCTAGAGTGCCAGTCCCGGGATAGCTGGGAGAAACTAACCAAGCAGCTGCAGAAGAAAGCTGGGAAACAGGCGTTTTTAAGAAAGATTCTTATCAAGTATGGTCATAACTAGGCGTTCGGTTATTTTATTTCTTTATAACTCTACTGCTCTATTGCAAATATTTTGAGTAAACATACTATTTGTTTCAGTGTCCAGTGTTATAAATGCTCCAGCGCTACCAAGCAGGTACTTCATATTCTTGTGGATCCTTAAAGCCAAGGGTCTGTGTTTAGGCTTGCAGCCTTGGTGCCCAGTAAATGTGGTGTTCCTTGTAAACAGGCTTTGTGCTGAGTTAACAGCACAGAACTCAGGACTCTCCAGGCTTTTCCAGGACTTGTTTTGGCCTTGCTGGAGTCATGTTTTAGCTTTTTTAGCTGTAACAGCAACTGTCTAATAAAACTACTTTATTTCAGCATTTAAACAAATTTGCAGGGTGATAGCAAGAGCTTTGTCTGTATAGAATTAAATATTTTTGACCCTAGAATAAAATACAATGTATAGGAGTACGGGCAAGGGATGGTAGCAGGGGTGCTGAACCACAGGAAAATTCCAGAGGCCCCAGGGCCTATAAACAATTCACCAGTGGTCAGTTAATGATTATTAAAGGAAAGCAACTTTGGGAGCTGGGTAAAAATAATTTGAAGGGCAACAAAGACAATGAAGAACTAGCGTCTAAACTATGTAAATGCACTGTACACTGTAAGCTAAGATGTAATGCAGAACTGCAGATCAATGAAGAAAAAGCTAGGCTCAGAGCATGTTAGAAAATGTATAAAATGACCCCAAGGCAAAGCCAAAAGTGAGGAGGCAGAAAGTGTTATCGTCTACCTCACAGCTGTTCCAATGAAGGACAAAATATGCTGACCTTGGGCTGTAATCCCAACTCCAAACCAAAGCCATCAAGCCATCTTAGGATCCAGAAGCACAGTGGAAGGGTGAGAATGATACCACAGAAAGGTGGAGAGTCTAGACAGCTTGTGTGGGTATAATCTTAACCAGAAGTGTTAATATAATTGTAACTGCACTAATAACCATATCTTGATTAAAGTGCTAAGACTTAGAATAACAATAAATACATAGCTTTGTAAATGACATATGCTTATTTTCCCCATAGAAAGATTTTGAGTGTAGCATATAGGAAGCAGTAAATGCTGCTTACTCTGTAACCTGGATGCAACAAACTGGTAACGCTACCAAGGGGCGCTGCACACCAGCATGTTTCTCTGGGGCTTCCAAAAGGTGAAAGGACGCATCCTCAGCAAGTTGTTGAGCCATCTTAGGAGATAATGATATAAAATGTGCACACAGAAAGCTTCTAGCCAAGAATCTCCTTGTCTGGAAGCAGGATAATAAAGACAGTGAAAGCTGAGAACTTTCTTATATTCATAACAGATCTGAAATTGTGGTCGGTGGTATTTGCTGCAGCTCCAGGCTGTGTGCTGGACTGAATGCTGCTGAGAACCGCCCCGGTATCATGGGCATGAGGACAGGCACCACAATTTTGGATTCTCTCTTCTAGGCAGTTTACTAGGACTTTGTTTTCCACAAGGTCAGCTGGCTTCTTTGCTCAAGCAACCAGTAGTGTCTTTTTTTCTTTTTTTCCTTTCAGAGGAGTTCCTTTTTTAATACAAAAAAAGAGACTATTGCTTAACACCCAAAGCAATGATAATCATTTTGTTCTTTCAGTTCTGTTAAGATTAAAAATGCTTATCAAATGGTATAACCATACACTTCAGAGCACTTAATATTTTCTGCATAATTTACTTTTTAATTAGAAAGCAAAACAGTTAATCACAGCAATAGGCTAATTTCTGGCCACAATGAACATCTTGGCACAACTTTTGATAAACTTTTCTTGTAACATCACCAATATTATAGCTTTAAAATCCCCACACTGAAATATTTTTTCGTTGCATTTATGCCAGATAATATATTTGTCCTTGGTCCAGTACAATGAATATGATCAATTAAGCTGAAAAATATTATTCCATGCCTACAGTTATGTTAGTCGTAAGTAACCATGTAAAGTTCAAACACTGCATTTATTTATTACCTGGAAAAAGATGTCTGCTGTTTGGGGATTTTATGTATTAATATTCTGTTTATTACTTTGAGTTTGCCTTTCTAAATTGCTTTCAAGATATCTCTAAATTCTATTACTTAAATTCCAAAACAGTAATAATGATTTGCAACATGCAATTTTAGATTGCAATAATAATACTTCTACAGATACTATACATAATTTTTAGCACGCAAATTTAGGCCTGGAATAGCTGTAACAGTATAAGCACTTTAACCGCATATAACAAACCTGTGTGGATTTGGATAAATTTTTGTTATATGAAAATGCATCTTTTTGGTACACTGTGGCAATCTGAGTCTCAGAATGATGAAGAAAGAACAATCTGAATAGGAAATAAATGTATAATGCTTGTGTGAAGATTACATCCCACTAATCAACACTTTTAAAGAAAATCAACACACTTTAAGGAAAGCTATTTAAAGAGGAGAGACAAAAAATTATATTCACTTATTATATAAAGTGTAAGAAAAACAAGAAAAATGTGATTTTTGAATCCAATATATTACATATAAATCTCCTCTAACATTTTTAAAATATATGTGGAATAGCTGAAAGTAGGCTACTCAAATAAACAATAATGTTTTGTATTTTTTATATATCAAATGATTATTTTGTTTACAAAGAAGGTAACATATGGGTTATATGAATGATTTGGGTGCAGACTGGTGTAAGATCTGTTAGTATTCAGTCATAATGACATCCTCCTAAATCAACCTGGTGGGCAAAAGCAGTCCATAAAGAATTTTTGAGTCAGTTTTAATTTTGGTAAGCCGGCTTTGCTTTCAAAGGTAACCTATGTCATTTTTTTGCGCATAATTGATGTTTTCCAGTCAGTTTTTAAGCAGAAATGTATTTCAGCACATGATACAGGTATATCCAAAGGTGAAATACAACCCAATAGCATGTGGGTTGGGAACAGACCATGTATATCAAGGTACAGTCTGGAGAATAGGGCAATAAATACACAGGAAACAATGACAAACCTCTAACCCTTAACCATGTGGCACTACCACCCAATACAATAATTTAGTATATCAATAAAGCAGGATGGAACATCAACAGAAATGCCTTCCCAAGAATATCACTGACAAAGGAAAGGTTAAAACTGTCATGAACATGCCTTTCCATTTTTATTTTTTTTTTCTTTGCACTGGGGAGTTTTAAAGAAAAGCTGAAATTTACTCCACTCGATAGTCACTGATGTATATAATTAAATAGAAAGGTTTTGGAGGATGTGATTTTTATGGTTACCATGGCAACTAGCACCTAGATGGTCCATATTCTCATCCTCTTCTACTAGCAAAAAAAGAAAAAAGAAAAAAAAATACTATCTATCACCCACTTGAAAACAAATAGGTTTTCTACTGCTCAAACTCGCATTGTTCTTAGCAGGCATCTATTATTGCTCAGAATCAGGCCCCTAGGATAGTCAACCTCTGGAAATGCTCTCCTCTGGAAATTTCCTCTGGTTTTATGAAAGAGCAGTATGCATAAACTTTGGAAACACATTTATAGTGATAGTAAGTGGAAAGTTTTCGCCTAATCTCACTTTACAGTTATTTTAGCCAGAACTAAAGCTGAACTAAATGGAAGTGCTGAATACACTATGACCAGAGAAAATATTTACATGTTCACATTGCTAATAAAATCTCTCTCCTGACCTTTCTCATGGTGCATCTGAGAACTTTAGAGAATGGGCCAGCAGACATGCGATGCAGCCTTGAAGTGGATCGAAGGTGTTATCTATGGTTAAAACCTCTAGCACTTTGTGGACACTTCTGAAATCATTTGTTGAGAAGGCTCCTAATTGCAAACTTTCTCATGTGACTTTTTTGACGGACACAGAAATTCAGGCCTGCAAAGCTAATAGCCATTTTAGCAAGTTTGCCATCTCTTCCCTCAGAGACCTCACAAAAGCTATCCATCATTTTTAATGCAATACTTAACTCCCTGGGAAACAAGGGGAGTTCTGCTACACGCACGCATATGAGCGAAAGAATTAGTATTAACATTAATGTTAAAAAGGCAGGCAGATTCTTTTCTGTTTCCTCCTGAAATCGTTGGTTTTCATTCCAGGCGAGTTTGAAAGCAATTTCTTAATCTTTGTCTCCCTCTCTCTCTCTTTTTCTCTCCCTCTCTCTTTTAAATAAGTAATTGCTTCTGGAATATTAGAGGTGAAAAAAATAAAAGAACAACAACAACAAATAACACCTATTTATCACATACTGGTTTTTGGTCTTCTAGTAATTAGAATATACCACACATCAAAATTTAATACATTTATTTATTAACTAAATATGTCTTATTAGAATGACAGCTTACCTTTTTGCATTCCTTTACTCTTTTCCCAGTGGGCCTTCCACTCCTTACTTCTAGACATCTTAACTTTAAAACATACTTATTTCCATTCTGTGATCAGAATATAAATACCTGATTCTGCCAGACAGGCATACGAGAAGCTACTTTTTTCTTTTCAGTGAGTGAAGCTTCTAATTTTGCCAGTCCATCCTTTTAGATGGAAACAACAATGGAGGAAGTCCAGAAATAGGACTAGAGAAAGGTTTTGCACAGGCACTATGCTGCAAGTATGCCTATAAGCTATCATGTACTTCAAGATCTTCAGTGTACCTGCCAACCCATATGCAGGAGACAGATGTTTGTCCTTCCACTTTGTTAACTACCTTGTCACAATCCATCACCATTTATGTATTACTTCTTGGAGGTGGGTTTATACAAGGTATTCTGCCGTTCCTCTTGCGCTTGAATAGAACTGGGGGAGCACCTGCTAAAGCTCTGATGTTATTTCATGTTTATTTAGCTATTATAAATGATCTTTACTATTCATATTACATAGAGATTATTTAAATCTGTTCTGTGTTCTCTGCAGGTAACAGCTTGCAAAGCTGAAGACAGAAATCATTTGGCTGCCAGCACTGTATGCTCTTTGGTAGCTAACCTGAAATGGGTTAGCTTAAATGGCTGGCAAGATAGCCAAGCTCCTAGCCCAATTAGGCAGTTTTTTCATCTCACTCAGGCATTGCCAGCAAGAACAGGCAGGCTGCACTATGTCTAGTCCTATCCAGGAATTTGTGACCAACGAAGCATTTCCATGTGAATTTGAAAAGAGTTATTGTATATGAAAAACTCATGCCATGACCAGTGCGGGGCATTTTATCCAAGGACCTCCGAGAGACAAGGACAAGAACCATGTATAAGATGCGTGGAGGTAGACAGCTGACTCCTAAGGCGTGGGTGGTTAGCCTGAGCACTCCAAATAACATTGTTTGTCACTGTGATGTACGGGTTCACAACCCACGGACTGACATCAGATATCAATTTACTGACCTTAGATCAAAAACTTCATGATGCTTACCTACTTGGTAAGGGTCCAAAGGGAGGTCAAACCCATCGGTCTCACCGCAAAATATATTCTTGTTTTTCACTGCACCAAATAAAAAATGCAAAAATTAGCAGTTCGCAAGGTTAATAAGCAAAGGTATATTTTCTAGTATGCTCCATTATTTATCCTAGATAACGGCCTTATGCTTTTAACACAAAAGATTACAGAAAGAGAACATATGGAATGCTGACCTTGTTTTCCCTGCCTCCTTCTGATTTACACTGCTTTGACTGAAAGCGCAATTGGAATTATGTTAAGGGAGTTGATGGCAACTTACCTTCAGTAAAACACACCCTGCCCTTTTTTTTCTAAACCCCAAACACCACTACGTATATAAGGCTATTCAACATAGGGAGTGATAAAACACGAGCGTAATTCGTAGGCAGATAAAGAATGTCAGAATTACTGAAGCACATGGGCACTCCCTAAAATATTCATATAGCCCAGTGCACTGTCAGAGTCTCCAGCAGAAATAAGGAAAGGGAAGTTGGGAGGGCTGCTGTTCACACACCATCAGTCCAAAGTTATTTAGCACAATTGTTTCTGTAATTGCAGCTCACCGGGAATGTTCGGTGTTCAATGGTCCTCGAAAATCAGACTTCCAATTGGCTGATGATGGGTTTTGTTAGACGCACACACTGAGCTGTGAAATACAGCCGCACATGGCGACACCGGAAAATTCGTGACACTACCATGGGCTTTGGGGTGAAGAGGGTCTTAACAGGATCTGAGCTGTTTTTCCATATACAAACATTTTTCCCTTCTGCTGAACTAATACATATATGTAAAAGTCAAAGCTACTAAAACTCTTTCTCATAGGTGAATTAAACTGAGGTGGGAGAAATCTGCAGCGACAATAATGTGTTTTCTGAGAAAAGTCTTAAGGAACTTGCAATTAACCATTTCCATACCTCTGCCCTTGAAAAATAGCTGAGTCTGAGATGTCACAAGTGTTACAAAATTGAGGCTATCTAAAAAGCTTTCCAGATGCCCTGTTTCATTATTTATTATTATTAGCGCTATATGCAACCCCATCCCTCAACTCCTAATCAACATAAATGAGTTGCCTTCAGCTTTTATCAACAAGAGTGGCAACAGCCTAGTGACTGGAGCAGGAGAGAAACATGGGGGCACCTTCTCCCGCTGGGAATATCTGATGACAGATCTCTCTCCTGCTGTATGTTTGGGGCTGTGAGGCAGGAGGAGGCTTGGGGGGTGCAGGAGCACATCCCTCTGCCCAGCACGACAGGTCGCCCCTAGGTTTTACAGGGATGTGTAGGAGGAAGGGGCTGCTGAAAGTCCGCAAGCTCACGTACTCTTCCCAAGCAGCATTCACCTTCGCTAGCACTAGGGACTGGCAATTGCAGGAGAGGGGCCTTTGCTCTCACCAGCTCAGGTGTTTTTTTACTTTATACCATCAATTAATCTTTTCAACACTAATACAGAGCACTGCTAAAGAGATAGGTGAATCACATCTATTTCTTACTGTTATGTGAAGCTTAACCAAAGCATTGTGCGAAGAACTGGAGCAATCAAAACTGCATCTTTCACCATCTCCTACATGCTGCTTCAGTAATCTGTGTATTAGAACAAAGCTTCCTGGTATTTGTGCCTGAAAGTGCATACTGAGGGAAACTGAAGCCAGATGGTTAGTTGTCAAAGTGACTAAAAAATTGTTTTTAAAAAGGTAGGCTTCCAATAATTAATAGTCCAGATTTTGAGATAATGTAAATCACTGAAGTGAATTGCACAGTTCTGATTTACACTGCCACATAATCTAGTTGTGTGTGTCCAACGCTTATTCTCAAAAACATTTAGAACAGATTGCTTGGATAACTCATTTTCAGGGGGAAAAAAATCCAAACAGCCATTTGCTGAAAGCCTTTAAGGATATGACATATTCTCAAGCACTCTAAAATGTAACTATGTGCTAATTAAAACTTCATGCTTTTAAATAACAATGCAGGAAAGAGATATGGCTCCAGCCAGAGTAAGCATCCTACTACAGTGTACAGTCCAGGCGGAGTTTTTAAAGGCACAAATGGCAATGAGGCACCTCCTGGTCAGAACAAGCGATGACAGGGCAGGTCATGCAGCTCTGCACTCTATCAGCATTCTAATGCAAAGATGTCAGAAAGATTCTGAAGACAAAAATCACTGTCACTTTTCTTTGCTGATCAAAGAAAATTTTGCAGTTTAAGTTTCAGCATAATTCTTAGCACTTGTAGGGTGGTAAAAAAGATCTTATACTTCTTCCCACCTGGTAGGCACTTGTATTACACCATGCCCAGCAATAATGAAGACAGATTAATGCTATTTATTTACTGACACTGACAAGAGTAGCCTGTCTTTGTTTCTGTATTTCATCATTAAAGCCTTGTTTTTCAGCCTCAAATAGCCCCAAGGCAAAGCATCGCAATAATTAAATAAAAAAAAAAAAAAAAAAAGACACCATGGAAATCAACAAAAGCCAGGAAATTGTGGTCACACCAACATCTAGCCTTAATTTACTTCCAAGGTAAAAAACAGCAGAAGAGGAAGGGTGTGGTGATATGTAAAATTTTCTCCCTTTACTCCCTTTGCAGAAGTGCTAGGGAACTTAACAATATAGGTTAAACATTAATAGAATAATATAAAATAAACATGTGGCTGATAGCATAGTGCTAGAGCAGGCTGCTTGGAGCAGCTGTCAAATCTGCCTCTTTCCAGGTTTTCACAGCCCTGCTAGATCAAGCTGCAGCTGACCTGATCTAGCACAGGTGACAGTCCCGGGGTCTGGACTAAGTGACCTCCTGGGGTCCTTTCCCGCTGACATTTCTGCGAGTTGATGGCTCTGAAGAAACAACTACAAGGCAGTGCGCGCAAGGCAGTATCTGCTTATGCCTAGAGAAGAAAGGAATACTGCCACTATGCCTTTACAGCTCATGTGTCGGCTGAGAGTTTTCCTTTCCGCCTCCAGTAGCATAACTCTTGCTAAAACATGCAAATAGACAAATCTCTTCTAATGAAAATAGTTATACTCTTAAGTAAGGATTTAATTATAGTGACAAAGATCATTGATTTTCACACGTGGAAATAAATTTATTCCGATGCTTGTATTTGCAAGAGCTGGACCATAAATAAATATGAAATTCTTGGCTTACTTGCTTTAAATTCTTGAGCTGGCTTCTTTGATCTGATTTATTTTTTCTTTATTAAAAATTAATTAAAGAAAGCTATCAAGCTCATCTTTCCGGCTGAAGTCAGCCGTCTTTGCTTGGATAAGTACAGACAGTATTTACAGTGGTGAGCTCAGTAAAGTCTGCTTTTAAAATGCTTATTATTTAAAAGGGTCATTGCCAAGGTGATTAGTACCAAATCCAAATGAGCTTTTAACCTGCCTCCTTCACTCCAGTGCTGATCTGACTAAAAGGGTTCTGCCAGCAACGTCAGCCTCAAAAATCACTCCTTGAAGGTGAAACCCAGCAGAAGGCTTCTTGAAGTCTGAGGAGATTATGCCTCCAGCTGCACTCCCACCAGCTGTCATTGTCACTTCCTTGGAGAAGTTAATCAGATTTGTTCAGCTTGACCTCAGCGTTTACTGTATTTGACTGTCTAAGCCTGTACCTGTTATGTGCTGCCCGGTGCTGTCCCTTGTGCAGGGACTATGGAGTCTCGCTCAGTGCTGAAGTCAGACTGTGGTTCCATCCTAAACGTGGATGTCAAATTAGCTCCCCTCCTTTCCTCAGCCTCTCATCTCCATTCTCTCACTAGGAGAGATTTTAAGAATTCTTCCATTTGTCCTCTTTGTTCCTCTTTTAGGTTTAATTTAGGGATAAAGGGTATTCTGTCCTTATGTTTGATGTGTGTGCCAGGTGGGTCATACTTTCTCCCCAGATACAGCAGCAGCAGCATGATGCCTTTGAAGGCATTCTTTCACTCTTGTTTTACACTCCTTCTCCGTGGATAAACACTGGTAAGACAAATTCAATCAATTTCTCTTAAATATTCAACCAAAAGGGAAAGTCAACAAATATATGAATGGAGAATCTTCAGTTTATAACGCTAAACAATTTTATGATTTGGGGCTAAATTTTGCCTGCTTGGTTTCTGCCTCAAAAGAAATTGAATAAGGATTAAAGGTTCCTGCTTCCTATTTTTCTTTCCCCAAATATTCTCTTGTCTTAATAAAGTACAGTAGGCTGGAAGCCAGGAGACCATAAATTGCTCTTTCATAATTTCTTCTGCATAACGCTAATAATTCTGTGTAATTCAGTCTGCAATCAAGTAAGGTGGTATACATATTTTGCACAGAAAGCAGAAAACTGTCAGTCCATCAGCTTAATCAGCGAAGGAGGTTTTCAAACATTGTACAAGGTCACAGATGCAAACTGGGATTAAAACTTCATGAAGAACCCTGATGTTGCCCACTATATATTCTTTAAAAAGTTTATAGACTGCTTGCTTCTGCAAAAATATTAAACAGAAGAAGCCAAGAAGTGAAAAGAACTTCACAGTCATCAGATTTTACACTCAGATTGTAGAGGATACCATGCATACTATATTCATAACACATCCAAGACAGGGTCACTTGAGCAGGGACTTCCAGGCCTTTCCATTACTCTTGAATATATGTCTGAAAGCCTAAAATCATGTTTTCCAGATCAGCATGGGAAGTCTTATGCTTACCATTTCTATAGGTTGAAATAAAAAAAAAATTGGATTCTTTTATGTGAATGACTTTATACAAGTGCTACATGTTGAAGTGAAGTCTTGTTTTTTCTTTTCTTCTCTTCTTATTCTTTTTCCCCTCTCTCTCTACTTATTTGAAAATGTTCCACTTACTATGGAACAGAAATTCAGGAAGTCTGAGAAATTCACACACCTGTGCCTTATGCACCCTTTGTCTGCTTTTTATATTGTCCACAAAGATTGTCATGCTAGCTCATTAAAGGAGTAAAATAATCCAGAGGGGCAATAACCACTGGGCCTTAGTTAGATGATTTTATTCACCAGTGCAAGATTTTTGTGATAACAACATCCACCATTAACTGGTGTGATTGTTATAGGGATGGGCTTACCAATTAGTAAATAGCAACTAGCAATTAGTGCAACTAGATGGAGTCTGCTGCCAGTAAACTGCTATCGTGTTTCTCCACCCTGAGTGTCTGGGGACTCTCAACTTTGCCAGGAGTTGACAAATGCTACTGTATTTCTTCTCCCTGAAAGTACAGGGGTACTTAACCTTATCAGGAGTCACCTTAGCCCAGCATCCCAGGTAAGGGGAGTGGAGGGATATGCATGGTCCAGACAGAAGAGATGGTCAGATGCCGTTCCCAATTCCTGCTCAACTTGTCAGTGCTAGACTCTGTCCTTTATGCCCTTGGGAGAGGTGTACCTGACTGTTCTGTGGTCATCCTTATAAGGTGGTCCTTCCAGATCTTCAGGCGAGATCCATGAGACTGTTTGCTCTTTGCACAGTCAGTGAGATAAGTTTTGGTCCCTTATTAGGTGTTGTGCAAATTGATCAGTTCTTTAGCAAGTAGGGCATTGTTTGCAAAATTTGAGCTAAGCCTCCACAAGACTTCCCACTTCCTTATGTTTTTTTGGGGAGAATACCCAAAGTTTCTCCATTGTTTTTCTGCCACATTGGTAGAGTTTGTGCAGTTCGACAGTTTTCGTTGTTAACTCTTTACTAGCCCATCAAAATGGGCTCATGCTACCAATGTTAGGACAGATACAGGCATAAGCATGGATCAGATCCAGGCAGACACAACTCACAGGGCTGCTTACATCCCTAACTCTGGTGCAAACTCTAGTGTTCGCTCTTCTGAACTCCCAACCGCAGCTGAGAGAGATAGGGACCTACTGCAGCAAGTTCTGTGAAGGACCGTGAAAGTGATTAAGGGACTAGAATATCTCTCATATGAGAAGAGCCTGAAGGAGCTGGGACTCTTTAGCCTGGAGAAAAGACTGAGGGGGTTTGTACAAATGTTTATAAACACCTGACCGGGTATGGGAGGTAAAGAAGATGGAGTCAGACACTTCTCAGTGGTGTCTGGTGACAAGATGTTAGGCACAAACCAAACCACAGGAAACTCCATCTGAACATAAGCAAACATTTTTTTCACTGTAAGTGTAACTGAACACTGGAACAAATTGCCCTGAAAACTGGTGGAATCTCCATCCTTGGAGATGTTCAAAATCTGTTTGGACAGAGTCCTGTGCAACCTGCTGTAGGTGACCCTGCTCTGAGCAGGGATTTAGACCAGACCATCTCCAGAAGCACATAACAGTCTCACCTATTCTGTGATTCTCTGACAGCAGGAAGCCTTTCTTCCTCTATTTACTGCTACCAACTTCATAAAATTGGTGAGAAAGCTTTCAAGCATATATTCTTCCTAGATCCACCACTTCAAAACAGGTACCTCTCACCTTTTCTCCTTCACTGTTAAGCTGTTCAGAAGTCTAATGGGGCACAAAGTGCTCAGCCAATGTGGATTTCTGTACTCCTTGGCAATGCAGGAAAGTAGGCATCTGTGGTCCGATTCTGTTTGCCTCAGCCATGGGAGTAGTTTCATTGAAGTTACTCTTAAAACATGTAGGCTTTGCCCCTTGAGAAGAAAGCTTCCTTCACCTTTGGCACTGAATGCAAGATCACTCACTGTTCTGCTTCTGCTACGATACTTAGGTCCAAGGGATAAGGAAGACAACCAGACTCTAAAGTTCTCCAATTCTGTGAGGTTAACCTTCACTTTAATCCTTCTACTTTTCATTTATTTTTGTGAGTACGCTTTGTTGAATATATCGGGTCACAAGCTTCAGTAGCAGCAGAAAGAGAAGGGGCAAAAACCATTGTTAGACAAGAATGCTAATTCTGAGAGCGAGCATCGAAAGGTTGAGTCAGCCTGTGCCACATTGTGAGAGTTCAGCAATGCGCCATTCATTTGTGTGACAAGCCTCATTATGAGGAGGCTTTATAAAAGCAATTCATTCCAAGGAAGCTTTGGATACAGTTCCATCAGAAGCAGAAAATAAAACCTGCGAGAACCGGGAAAAGCAAAAAGAGCAGGCAGCAGAATCAAGCGGGAAGGCATACAAAAAATCAACTCTTTTGCAAGTTCATCTTTTCATTATGTTTGACATTCTTTGGGAGACAGAGCTGCACCACGCACTTGTGGCCTCAGGCACTAAAGCTGGGAGCAGATATTTCAAGAACGGAGGAACACACACACAGCTGCATAACACACAAAAGATATAAAAATCCAACTGACAAGATTGTGATGCCAACTTGCACCTGAATTCAGCAAAGGTAGTTTATTTGCAAGCAGAGAATTCTACATAATCCTAATTACTGCACTATCCTTAGGTGGTGATGTGGGATCTTACAGTCAGTCGAAAAATTAAAGTCAAATCTGTTGCAAACAGGCTAGATAGATTTTCTAAACAAAGGAAGCACATACCCAGGTATATATTACATGTGCATTTTTGAGCAAAGAGACATCCTCAGTAATAGTTCAAAAAAGACAGCTGAAAAAAAAAAATAAGAAACTTGATAATACCTTATGGATTCTAATAACCTCTGGGGGGCTGTATTTGTCATTTTTAAGTCAACCACACCTTTACCAAAAAATTAAAAGAAAACAAACAAACAATGTTTCGTGCTCCCTCTGCTGGTTCTGGTGCAGCAGGTAGCTGAAAAATACTAGACCCAGAGCACTGCCGTTTGACATTATTCAGTGCTGCTGACGTAGAAACAGAAAGCTTTGGCTTAAAATGCATTTTTGGATGAAGCTGATGCTTTTATCAAACAATCGAGCAAGAGATAGAAAAACTCAATTTATCTCCACTTTGAAGGAAGAATATATTTCACTATTTGAGAGTGATAGAAAAATCATTTATAGTGTTTGCTGCATTCAAGGCACCTTGTAACAATTACAAGCTGATGCCAGAGACAAAGCTCTGGGACTGAGTAGCTTGGAACAATACAGATTTTGGCATATTTGCTTCAAGTCCAAGTGAATTTATATTCACGAGCTTAGTTCTGAACCTGATGCTATTAAGATTTTCAGTCTCAATTCAAGCTAATAGTTGATCAAACCTCAGCTGTGCTTATTAGCTTGGTCAAGTTGAGGATTTGACTCACTACAGAAACACCCAAAGAATGTAAATATGAAGGACTTTCCATAAAATGAGTTTAAAGAGATGAGATTAAACATAAATAAATGAACAAGAGTAGATAGAAATTAGACTACAGATGATTGGCCCTTTAAATATATGTAGCTTCAAGCATGATTTGTAATTTGTTCATGAAAGGAAACTTGTACTGACTAGGTTTACAGGAAAATGTAAACGAGTTTGAGACAGCTTCATATTCCAGCGGTGTACATAAGGCAGTTCATTTCCTACCCTATATCCACAGCTCCACACATTACAACCAGATTACTCCCTTCCCAGCACATGCATATTTGGAAGTCATAATTCTGCTTATTCTTAGTCTTCTATCTACTGTGTTACTACTTTTGGTCTGGAGTTGCACTGGTGCCACTCCTCCCATGTAGGCCACATTTGCAAAGACAAGGGCGCTTCTCATTTGGTGGCTGAGAAAAAAAAATCTATCACAGAATCACAGAATGATTGAGGTTGAAGGAGGGCTCTGGAAATCATCTAATCCAACTATACTGCTTAAGCAGGGTCACCTAGAACAGGTTGCCCAGAACCCTGTCTAGACAGGTTTTGTGTAGCTCCAGAGAAGGAGACTCCATAAGCTCTACGGGCAATCTGCTCCAGTGCCCTCTTACCCCCACGGTAAACCAGTTCTTCCCTATGCTTCCTTTTGTGCCCTTATGTCTAGCCCCAAGGCAGATAAGTTCCCCGAAGACAAGGGGATTGCACTAGGAGAGCATCTGCGTAAAAAATTGGATGATTTGGCCTCTACCTTTCAGTGCACCTTTGACCTTAGTGCACTCATCATTTATAGAATTGCTTTTAAAAGCAGTTTTAGAAGCGCATAAAATGTCTTCCTCCAGCAAAGAACTATACATAAGGCATCAGTGAAAAGATGTGAGAAAATTCCACTAACCCTTTGATTAACTCTAAGGAACAGAACTTGCTAACATAATGAAGCATGACACATCATCAGGAGACTGTATCTATCTGGAGAAGTGTCAAACAGCACAGTTTTATGAAGCATGAATAGTTTGCATTATGGAAAGATAAAAAGATTTTAATTTTATTTCAATCTCAGATACCAGCCCACCACCAGCTCTCCACCCCTAGGGTATAGACACTTCCATAACTAGGATTGTATAACTTAGAAAGTCATGTAAGTTATTATGGCATGAATAATAAAAAAGTACCAAAGACAGTCCTTGTTTGTTAGAAAGGGTAAATAAGTTTGATCCTTAACTATATTTTTTTTTATTTAAAGAAATACTACGAAAATAATACTTTCTTTAAAATAAAACAAGCAAGGCGTAACATAAAAATTGAACTACGTAAATTATTCACTTGATCAATTTTATTAGAGAAAGATACTCTCAGGAAACACTTTCCTTGTGTTTTTATGACAGCTGTATTCCTAACAGAATCTATGTACTTAATGTTTTCTGGATAGGTCACACAGATAACATACATTTCTGTACTATTTCCCTCTGTGACAAATACAAGAATATCTATGAATTAGATTTATAACATCCTGAAACCAGAGAAAGCAATCACATCTCACAGGGTTAAAGTCTAATTTTAGCATGCAGGCATTAGCCTGGTATTCATTTACACCAGGGACATTATTATGCTTTCCTGTGAACTGCACCTATGTTGGTAACATATTATAGGGGAAAAAAAAATCACTCATTTCTTCAACTACTTTGGTATGATTGAAAGAAATCTCAGCTTCTGGACAAATAGCACACATTTACACACACATGGACTGAGATTCAACTCCCTTTCTACCACTTTCTTTCTGTGAGCCGTTCCCCCAGGGTTTGTAACTGCTGTGGATCTACTCTGCCCATGTAATCATGTAGGACAGTAGCAGTAATATTCAAAATCATTTCTGGGCTATCCTTCCTTTTCTACAGTTGGCTTTGAAACCTCGCTCCCAATTTTCACTTCCTTCTGCACAACATCATATAGAAAGGATACAGTTCCCACTTCATTTTTGCTGAGAAGGTTCTCTGGTGACATCAACACCACTGTTAAAATATATAATGAAATATCTACCAAGCAGGCAACTGAGTTGCTAATATCTCATTCTAATCACTGTTGCAGTATTCACCAGGTCTAGGTAAAGATCAGGAATGACTATTTTGGAGTAGCATCTTTTCTGAAATATTCAAGTGTCCTTTTTAAGCTTTGAATGAAATACTATCACTGCCAACTTTTTTCTCCTCAGAAACAAAAATCATCCAGCTAGAATAATAAGAAAAATTAAAAGGAAATATATATCTGTATACAGAGCAAGCATCAAGGCTCATTTCCAACAGGAATAATCAGATCTCTTTCCTTTTGTGTCTAATTTACGCTAAGTAGTAAAAGAATGTAAAGTAAGCACCCTCCTGAAATACTGCACAAGAATTATGAGGTTAGTGATACCTGATCACTGTGTTCACTAATTTTCTGCACACTAATTCCTGTGCAGCATGGTCTGCTTGAGAGGTGCTAAAGATCAACAGCTGTAAAAACAGACCCACAGCCCCACTGAAGTTTCACACCTGCATGCAGAGCCCTTCCTCAGCTCGGTGAACTTTGTCCCTCAATAATGCAAAGTGGCTTTTTAAGTGTCCTGCTACTATTTCTTTAGCAAACAACGAGAGTAATTAGAGCTATTATGTCTCCTCCAAGGTAAGGAATACCAGTAATAAAGTTGGAAAAAATTATGCCTTGGAACTTAACTAGCTAGGTTTGTAATTCTTTCAGTGTAGATGTTAAAATGTTGCCAAATGAAAAGAAAGGGGTAGTAAACTTTTGTTATTGCACAAGAAAGGACTTCAACCCTTACCTTTAAACACAATTCAAAATGAAGTGTTATAAATACATAGGCTTCTGACAAGAAAAGTTGATTTTTAGAACAGCAAAACATAAGTAGTAATTGACTGCATTGCGTTTAGCAGACAGAGCTACCTACAGGTCCAGAAATTACTGCAGTTGGAGAAAACGTGTATTAGAAGAATCACTTTGGAACTGTGGACTTAAACCCGGAGGCATTAATATAAAAAAGAGCAGTTCTCAAAGGGGACTGAGAAATTATCAGGGATGCAGCATAGAAAAAAAAATGTAATTTGTCATCTTGTGATCATTTTACAGTTAAAAAAAAAAAAAAA